>SJYX01000805.1:237721-291185 GCA_006410675.1 Oreotragus oreotragus
GGACTGGTTGGATCTCCTTGCAGTCCAAGGGACTCTCAAGAGTCTTCTCCAACACCACAGTTCAAAAGCATCAATTCTTCAGCGCTCAGCTTTCTTCACAGTCCAACTCTCACAGCCATACATGACCACTGGAAAAACCATAGCCTTGACTAGATGGACCTTTGTTGGCAAAATAATGTCTCTGCTTTTGAATATGCTATCTAGGTTGGTCATAACTTTCCTTCCAAAGAGTAAGCGTCTTTTAATTTCATGGCTGCAGTCACCATCTGCAGTGATTTTGGAGCCCAAAAAAATAAAGTTTGACACTGTTTCCACTGTTTCCCCATCTATTTCCCATGAAGTGATGGGACCAGATGACATGATCTTCGTTTTCTGAATGTTGAGCTTTAAGCCAACCTTTTCACTCTCCTCTTTCACTTTCATCACCTCTGTACAAATCAGGGCCCTGCATTTCCTGTGCTGTCACGTAGCTCCTGAATAAAATCTGTTTTTACCTCTTTCAGTCATGTCCAGTTGTATTTATCTTTGATAAAACCTTTCCATATATAAAGAGATGATTGAAAGCATGGCTGGGAGCCATGGATATGGCAAATATCACAGGGGTTAGTTGTTCTTTTTTAAAATTACTTGCCTCTTGCCAGGAGGGATTAAGGAATACTCAGATGAGTCACTCAATCATGTCCGGTACTTGGCGACCCCGTGGACTGTAGCACGTCAGGCATCCTACTGCAAGACATTATCCAATAAGAATAATAAAATAAGACTAAAAAGGAAAACATTTAAAGTCCTGAGAGAAAGAGTAGTTGGTTAGGGCATAGGCTAAGCTGATATCACAAAGAGACCCCAAAAGATAATGTTTAAAGAAGTGTATTTGTCTCTTAAGTAACAATCAGGAGATACCTTCAAGAGTTGGAAGGTCTTGAGTGGAATGTCTCCACTGTCATTACCACGTGGCTTCTGTCACTCTGTCCAGGTTGGCTGCTCTGGTCTCAGCAACCCCTCCAGTGGGAAGCAGAGAGTGGGGGTAGGGGAGTAGCAGTGTCTGTCTTTTAAGGGCAAGACTTGAAGTGCTGTACATCCTTCCAGGTACACCCCATTGTCCATAACTAGGCTATCTGGCCACACTTACCTGAGAGGAAAATTGAAAAAGTCCTCTCTACTTAGGTAGCCACATGCCCAACTTAAATTCTTCTTTTGAAATAAGGAGAACAGGTGGGGTTGAGGTGGACCAGGGGTGGGAAACTAACAATCTATCACAGAGAGAACATGGATATCCGAAATTAAGAAATCTGTGAGCATTTGCAACCCTCTATCGTGGGGAGCACGTTCTGCCATGCATGACAGAAGCTGGCAGTGCCCGAGGAAATGCCACCGGAAAATATGACCAGAAGTGAATGGGGAGGTTTTGAATGACGACACCAGCGCCCTCCCTCATGGCTGCAATAACGTGGAGGCATATTCCATAATGTTCTCGGACTTCCATGGAGGGGATTAAGCAGTAGTTGCCTGCATAGTAACCTGCTCCCCTTCCTTGTCTGATTGCCCCAGTCCTCTGTCAGTGCTTCCTGGGATCACCTCCAAACTAAACTGCTTGCACTGGAATCTCTGTCTCAGAGTTTACTTCTGGAAGCACCCAACTATGACCAGCTCTGGACTTCCTGGAAATCCAGAGGGAAACTAAATAATATAACTACTATATTTAGAAAGTAGAAAACAAATCAGTTCCTCAGTTGAGACAGTCTTTCTTCCTCCCCTACCCCTGCCTCCATTTCCAAAATAAAACACTACTTACCATCCTGTTTCCCACTGTCTGGCTTTTGTGGCGTTCATGTTGGTACTGCCTTCAGGCCTGTACCAGGGGTGGGGTACACTTTATTTGACACTTTATTTCCTTTTGAGCTGGCAAAGTGGCTCACAGATAGTTGAGACTAAGTAGGTGTTTGAATTATGAAAATATGAACATTGTCCAACATACATAGAAATGGAGACTCAGGGGACATGACTGGCCATATGTTCCATGCACAGTGAACAGGGAAGCCAGAATTGACTCCCAAATCTCCTGATCACTCCTCTGGTTTTCTACCACAAACACAGCATCTCCTCCTGGGTTTCATTTCATCATCTGGTGGAGCCTGAGACTTTTAGCAGGAGAAGCATGTTTGTCGGTATTAAAAATATACCTGTCTTGAGTGAGCCAGAGCTTCTTCCCTTAAGCCCATTAGATCTGAAGGATTGTGTTTGTTGCTACTTAATTTTTCATATTGTGCAAGATGAGACCTAAATGTAGCCAAGGAGAAGACTATAGATTCTAAGCATTTGGGCTATTCAGAGTCATAGAATGCATTAACTGATTATGGCAAATCCAAAACACAGAGTCATGTCTGTGTTTCCATAAATTCCTCCTGGAAATAGTAGCACCTTGAAGCCCTGGAGCGTGGGCAGGGTGAGACTCAGTTTAGCCTGTAGTGGCTCTGCAGAGAGTGAAGACCAAAAACTTCACGAACAACCCAACAGCAAGTCAGCCAGAGAAGGAGAGGTCTAAGGCCCACAGCCTGAAGTCAAAACATCAGAAGTGTCACTCCTCTTGGTCTGCTGCTGCTGCCGCTAAGTCACTTCAGTCGTGTCCGACTCTGTGTGACCCCATAGACGGCAGCCCACCAGGCTCCCCCATCCCTGGGATTCTCCAGGCAAGAATACTGGAGTGGGTTGCCATTTCCTTCTCCAATGCATGAAAGAGAAAAGTGAAAGTGAAGTCGCTCAGTCTGTCCGACTGTTAGCGACCCCATGGACTGCAGCCCACCAGGCTACTCCGTCCATTGGATTTTCCAGGCAAGAGTACTGGGGTGGGGTGCCATTGCCTTCCCCCCTCTTGGTCTGGGGAGGGGGAATTCATCCAACGGCAGATACAACTTCAAAAATATCAGTTGTAATGGTTAATCTGTCTTGGGGCCTAAAGTCCGTCAGCCTCTGAGCTGCCTCTAGATCAGGTATCTTTTTGTGATGGGAAAAAACAAAAACAATAACAGCCACACATTACTGGTCCTTTAAATTTCTTTGCAGAATTCTTTCATTTACCTCTCTTCACCTTAAATATCTATAAATCAATTTTAAATTGTTGTTTTATTACATAAATAACATGTTCAATAAAACTATTTCAGAAAATATAAACAGAAAGAAAACTGAAGCTGCTTGAAAAGTCACCATTGTTAACATTTTAGTATATCCTTCCAGACATACACACACAACTTGATTTAATGGGTGCATATTATTTCATTCTGAGGACAGACAAAAACTTTTCTTAGGTTGGCCAAAAAATTCGTTTTGATTTTCCATACCAGCTTTCCAAAATCTGAACGAAATTTTTGGCTATCCTAATACACCCAGTTCTAACACTGGGTCCTTCCTTGCATTTTGCTATCATAAAGAGAGCTGGGGGACTTCACTCGTGGTCCACTGGTTAAGAGTCCAGTTTGGACTGCAGGGGACATGGGTTTGATCCCTGGTCAGGGAACTATGATCCCACGTGCTGCTGAGCAACTAAGCCCTAGAGCTGCAACAACTGACCCAGGGTGCACCGGAGCCCACAGACCACAGCTAGAGACTCCGTGTGCCTCGGCAAAAGAGCCCACATGAATGCTGCAACTAAAGACCAGACAAGCCAAATAAATATTTAAAAATAAATGAATAAATTAAAAAGAGCTGTGATAAGTATTTTAATCAAGTCTTTGTTATTTCATCAGTAAGTAGCTCCAAAGAAACTAAACAATAATTCCATAATATCATCAAATATTAAATGTTCAGACTTCTCCAATTGGCTCATAAATGTTTGATGTTTTTAGTAACCACTTGGGTAACTACATCTTGATTACGTGCCTAAGTAGCTCTTTAGGATAAATGCTTAGATATGAAAAATTACTGGGTCAAAGGTATGTTATACCTAGATCGAGAAAGATATTCTCACTCATTAGTCTTAAACAGTCCAAAAGAACATTTTGTAAGAATGTGTCTGGGGATGGAATAAGGAAGGAATCTTTTTATTTGAAGCTTTCATTTGCTGATGACAGAGGCAAGATAATGCTCTGAAAGGTTTCTAGGGATTTACTATAATAAACCCCAGGCTGATTTCCCTCCTGCCTCCTTTCATCAGCGTCAGTGGGGTCAGCAGTTCTTCCCATTAGATTAATTAGCTTCTCCAGAGGAGCATGTGCCCCTTCTCAAGAGCCAGGTGGTCTTTCTGAAAGAGCTGGCAGTTCTCACTCAGAATCTATCATCTGTAGAACCTATTATCTTCCTAACAGGAAGATCTGTATTTCACTCCATTGACATTTCTGTACCACCCTGCCCTTTCAATGCTAAGTTATTTGCTGTTTTATATTTATTTAAATTTATATTTACGGCTTGCCTGGTGGCTCAGACGGTAATGAATCTGCTTGCAATGTGAGAGACCTGGGTTTGATCCCTGGTTGGGAAGATCCCCTGGAGGAGGGTATGGCAACCCACCTGGAGAATCCCCAAGACCAGAGGGACCTGGTGGGCTACAGTCCACGGGGTCGTGAAGAGTCGGACACAACTTAGCGACTAAGCACAGCACACATTTATGTTTATAATTTACATAGAAGCTGAAGTGTAGTGGAAACAGCTAGACAGATGTGGATTCAGATTTACTGTGTCACCTTGGGGCTTCCCTGGTGGCTCAGAGGGTAAAGAATCTGCCTGCAACACAGGAGACCTGGGTTTGATCCCTAGATTGGGAAGACCCCCTGGAGAAGGAAATGGCAACCCGCTCCAGTATTTTTGCCCGGAGAATTCCATGGACAGAGGAGTCTGGTGGGCTACAGCCTATGGGGTTGCAAAGAGTCAGACACCACTGAGAGACTAACACACTTGGGCAAATTACTTTCTTTTTCTAAAATTCAGTTATTTGGAAGCATAATGATAGTTTCCTCAGGCTGCCATAAGGATGAAGTAACTTGGCTACTTCAATAGATATTTGTTTAATGAGTATCTGCTTACTAGATTCTTAGGGTTTTTTTTTTGTTGTTGTTGTTGTTGTTGATTTGCTTTTAGCTTGAAGAAATCTTAGTGCTGCTGCTGCTAAGTCGCTTCAGTCATGTCCAACTCTGTGCAACTCCATGGATAGCAGCCCACCAGGCTCCTCTGTCCGTGGGAATCTCTAGGCAAGAATACTGGAGTGGGTTGCCATTTCCTTCTCCAATCTTAGTGCACATCCTCTTTATTTTAGAAACAAGAAAACGAAGTTCAGAGAAAATGTGACATTTGGTCTTTCAGTCATTCGTTTAACAAACATTTATTAAGCACTGAGTCTGTGTCAGGCACCAAATATATGATAATTAGCAACAGATGGCTGCTGCTTTCAAAGGTGAAGAAGGATAGACAAGTTTTAAAAAGCACTAGACTGAGCTAATACATGGTATTATAGAATTGTCTAGCGCTATGTTCCTCAGTATGGTAGCCACTAGCTCTGTGTGGCTATTTAAATTGAAATTAGCTTGTAATTCAATTAAATCAAAGTAAATTTCAGTTTCTGAATCACATCAATCATTTTTCAATTGCCCAATGGCCACATACGGCCAACAGCTACTGTACTGGACAGTGCAAATACAGAACACTTTCAGCACTGCAGAAAGTTCTATGGGATAGGGCTACTTCGCACTTTCTCCCCAGAATAATATTCATATGCATGTATACTTCAAATTCATACAATTCCAGGGTGTTTGCACCTTGGTCTGATAGCCTCTTACCATACAGGTAAGAGATGGGCTTTGGTAAGTAAAACTCAAAGATAGGAGTTTTATTATAAGCCAGAGCCCAAACTTGTGAACATTTCAGCTTAGAACAGTTTCTGGCTGAGTTGGCTGCAGCAGAATAATNCACCTTGGTCTGATAGCCTCTTACCATACAGGTAAGAGATGGGCTTTGGTAAGTAAAACTCAAAGATAGGAGTTTTATTATAAGCCAGAGCCCAAACTTGTGAACATTTCAGCTTAGAACAGTTTCTGGCTGAGTTGGCTGCAGCAGAATAATGAGTCACTTGTTCACCTCAACAGGGATGGGCTCCATTTCCTGTGCCTCGTGGGGAGCCCTGTGGTTGTCTGGGCTTATGTGGCCACAGGCTGATGTGTGCACACTTCAGACACTGGGAGAGGAAGAGAGGTTCTCACAGCTTCCCTGAGATTTCAGTGAAACTAGATCACTTCTCTCACGATTTACCTGCAGTCTCTTTAACTGAAGGTGTTACAAGGCTTTCGCTTCCAGTAGGCCGTGTTCACTCTGTGATCACTTATTGCATGCTTTCTATGTCTCAAGGATTGGGCTACAGACAGGAAGATGTTTAAGACAAGAAGTTCACAATCTAGTAGAGGAGACAAACGTAGAACCAGCTAGTCATAACCAAAGCAACACCAATGAAATAAGTACTGGAACAGGAAAGTGTGTTAGTCACTCCATCGTGTCCGACTCTTTGCAACCCCATGGACTACAGCCCACCAGGCTCCTCTGTCCGTGGGATTCTCCAGGCAAGAATACTGAAGTGCGTTGCCATTCCCTTTTCCAGGCGACTGAAACAGGCAAGGTACTGTGAAATTGGAGAAAGGGAGAGATTAAATTCAATTCAGGGGACTAGGGAAGGCTTGATAAAGGCATTTGAGAGCAGCCCTACAGATACTTCCTGGAGAAGGGAATGACAACCCACTCCAGTACTCTTGCCTGGAGAATCCCATGGACAGAGGAGCCTGGTGGGCTACAGTCCATGGGGTCACAAAGAGTCAGGCATGACTGAGTGATTACCACTTTCTACAGATATGCTTAAAGAGAGTAGCATGGAATATGCTGTCACTGGGAATTACTCCACATTCTAATTCTAGGAGTTTGAAAGTCTTCTATACGGGTTGTGACTTCTCCCACTCTTTCTTTCATATTGCACTTGCTCTGTTTCCCTGGAGACTTTCGTCTTCTTCGCATGGTCCTTCACGTACATCCAGGTGGGGCTCCACGGCGAAGAGTTTTCAGCCCATTTTTGTTAACACTACCTTGTCCTCTGTATTTATCTGTCTTGCCCGTTCCCAAACTTGCCTTGTTGTAATCAAGGTCATTTATTCAGCATAAGGTCTCTCACCAACTCTCTACTCTCTCAACGTTTCTTTGTGTCTTCCCCAATTCTCTCTCCCGTCCCCCAGCCTCTTTGAAGGGGTGATTCTTTTCCACATGTAACTCATCCCATCCTTTCCCTCCTCTTTCAGAATCTAGTTCTACGTCTTATTGCCTCTTATGTCTTCAGGTTTCATTGCTTATAATCGGCTCTCTCCTTAGGGGCAGATCCAGGTGTTGTAGGGCCTGAAGCTTATTCAATCTTGGGAGCTTTCTTCAAGAAAAAGAACACAGAATTACAAGTATCAACTTAAAAACAAAAGTTAATATTTATTTAGAAGGGGCCTGTGCCTGTGTAAGGGGCCCTGAAGTTTGAGGGACACAGTAATTCCACTTCTATTCTTACCATAATAAAAACACTGTGTGCATGCTGAGTCGCTTCAGTTGTGCCCAACTCTTTACAACCTATGGACCACAGTTCACCAGGCTCCTTGGTGCATGGGATTCTCCAAGCAAGAATCTGGAGTGGGTTGCCATGGCCCTCCTCCAGGGGATCTTCCCTACCCAGGGATGGAACCTGCATCTCTTATGTTTCCTGCACTGGCAGGCAGGTTCTTTATCACTAGTACCGCCTGGGAAGCCCCATATCAGCTCTAAGATCTAGCAGTTCTACCTCAGATATGTCCCTAAAATCAGTATAGTCTTTTCCATGTCCACTGCCATTTCTGTTTCAGTGCTTCTCATTGTTGACTTGGACCAGTCCAAAAGACTCTGTTGTTTGGAGCTGGAGAATGTCTGAGTTGGATGTGACTTGACCCATGGAATTAATGGCATGCCAGATCTAGATCTGGGTTTCCTGCCTCTTCTTCATGGCTACCTTACAGTTTTAAACCCACTGTGATGACTCTCATTAAATGAAACTGTACACATCCTGGAACGGTATTAGGATTTCAAGATCTGGGTTCAAATAGCATCTCAACTTTATCTTCCTTTTGGTCCCTTCCTGTACTATACAATCAGCTGGTCTCTTGGTTGTTCTCTGAGAATGGCTATACTTTAATCCAAATAATTTCTAGAATTAAATTCTTCCTTTTCTGATATGTCATTTGTTGTTCAGTCGCTCAGTTGTGTCTGACTCTTTGTGACCCCATGGACTACAGCACACCAGGCTTCCCTGTCCTTCACTATCTCCCAGAATTTGTTCAAACTCATGTCCATTGAATCAGTGATACCATCCATCCATCTCATCCTCTGTCACCCACTTCTCCTCCTGCCCTCAATCTTTCCCAGCATCAGTGTCGTTTCCAATCAGTCAGCTCTTTGCTTCAGGTGGCCAAAGTATTGGAGTTTCAGCATCAGTCCTTCCAATGAGTATCTGGAGTTGATTTCCTTTAGGATTGACTGGTTTGAGCTCCTTGCTGTTCAAGGAACTCAAGAGTCTTCTCCAGCACCACAGTTTGAAAGCATCAATTCTTTGGCACTCAGCCTTCTTCATGGTCCAACTCTCACATCCATACATGACTACTGGAAAAACCATAGCTTTGACTATACAGACATTTGTTGGCAAAATTATATCTCTGCTTTTTAATACACTGTCTAGGTTTGTCACAGCTTTTCTTCCAAGGAGCAACTGTTTTTTAATTTCATGGCTTCAGTCACCATCCATGTGATTTTGGAGACCAAGAAAATAAAGTCTGTCACTGTTTCCATTTTATCCCCATCTATCTGCCTTGAAGTGATAGGACCAGATGCCATGATCTTTGTTTTCTGAATGTTGAGCTTTAAGCCAACTTTTTCAGTCTCCTCTTTCACTATCATCAAGAGGCTCTTTAGTTTCTCTTCATTTTCTACCATAAGGAAATCTTATGATATTTCATAGAATCTTATGATTCTAGCTTAAGCTTCATCCAGCCCAGCATTTCTCATGATGTACTCTACATATAAGTTAAATAAGCAGGGTAATGATACACAGCCTTGACATACTCCTTTCCTAACTTTGAACTTGTCCATTGTTCCATGTACAGTTCTCTGTCGCTTCCTGACCTGCATACAGGTTTCTCAGGAGGCAGGTAAGGTGATCTGGTAGTCCCATCTCTTCAAGAATTTTCCCCAGTTTTTATGATCCACACAGTCAAAGGCTTTAGTGTAGTCAATGAAGCGGAAGTAGATGTTTTTCTGGAATTCCCTTGTTTTTCCTATGATCTAGCAGATGTTGTGCTCTGATATTGTCTATATTTATGAGTCTATAGCAGACACTGTGGCTGACTTTCCAGTATCTGTTTCATCCCAAATGACTGGAAGGCCAGTGAGAGATCCCATCCATTTAGAACTGTGATTGGTTTCAGTTCAGTTCAGTTCAGTCGTTCAGTCATGTCCGACTCTTTGTGACCCCATGAATCGCAGCACGCCAGGCCTCCCTGTCCATCACCAACTCCCAGAGTTCACTCAGACTCACGTCCATCGAGTCAGTGATGCCATCCAGCTATCTCATCCTCGGTCGTCCCCTTCTCCTCCTGCCCCCAATCCCTCCTAGCCTCAAAGTCTTTTCCAATGAGTCAGCTCTTCGCATGAGGTGGCCAAAGTACTGGAGTTTCAGCTTTAGCATCATTCCTTCCAAAGAAATCCCAAGGCTGATCTCCTTCAGAATGGACTGGTTGGATCTCCTTGCAGTCCAAGGGACTCTCAAGAGTCTTCTTCCAACACCACAGTTCAAAAGCATCGATTCTTCGGCGCCCAGCCTTCTTCACAGTCCAACTCTCACATCCATACATGACTACCCTATGGAAAAACCATAGGGTTTTGATACATTTCTGGCCAGTGACACAGAAGACAAGCCAGTGGGTATATTCTCGGAAAAGTCCCATGTCTTGGAAAGAGACATGGAAGAAACAGTCCTTTCTGATTTGGATGTTCTTGTGTCTGGTAACCTGAAAGAACATTTCCAGCCACCTTGCTCTCAGCTTGACAAGGGAAACAGTCTGGGCTCTTGATATCATTGAAGATGCTCAAAAAATGATTGTTAAATTTCACAATCATTTTTTTTCAGGTCTGCTGTGTTCCAAGCCCTAAAAGGGCTAGAAATGTAAGTAGATATAGTTCCTGAATTCAAGAAGCTTAAAGTCTAGCACTGGAAAAAAAAAAAAAACACAACACTGTATCCTGGAGCAAATAACAGAAAACTGACTTAAAATGATCTGGACAATAAGGAAATATATTACTTCACACAATAAGAGGTCCAGAATCAGGGCGGGCACTAGGATTGGTTGATTAAAGCTCCTTCTGTGATGTCTTATGACTTCTCTTCTGTGTCATTGACCAGAAATGTGTCACAAGCCTGCCCCTTAACCAATTACAGGAAAATGGATAGGATCACTCATTGGATTTCCAGTCATCTGGGATGGAATGCATATTAAAGGAATTTAATAAAAAGTTTTAAAAATACAGAAACATACAAGGAGATAATAGGTCCACTGAATGGGGAACATATTTAAAGTTAACTAACTTAATTTGGGTGTCCCTGGTGGCTCAGTGGTAAACAATCTGCCTGTCAATGCAAGAGACGTGGGTTCGATCCCTGGGTCAAGAAGATCCCCTGGAGGAGGAAATGGCAATCCATTCCAGTATCACTGCCTACAAAATTCCACGGACAAAGGAGCCTGGCAGGTTACAGTCCATGGAGATGTGTGTGTATGTGTGTATTTCTGAGATATAAAAGTGTTTATAATTTATAAAGCTGTTTATTTTCTCATAACAATTTAGAGATAAAGCTTAGATAGATTAAATGACTTATTCAGGGAATTTTATTTCTCAAAGTCATATAAAGTTCTGAACAGTTTGTTCCTCTTTGTCTCAAATCCTTGTCTCTGACTACCATGCTTATTAGGAGTAACAGAGACAGAAGCTACATGTGTGCTTAACCCAGCAATAATGCCAGTGCTACTGAGGGAGAAGGAGAGGGAGAGGGAGAGGGTGGGATGATTTGGGAGAATAGCATTGAAATATGTATACTATCATATAAGAAATGAATTGCCAGTCTATGTTAATGCAGGATGCAGGATGCTTGGGGCTGGTGTATGGGGATGATCTGGAGGGATGATGTGGGGTGGGAGGTGGGAGGGGGGTTCATGTTTGGGAGTTCGTGTAAAAAAAAAAAAAATAAATAAATAATAATAATGCCAGTGCTAGTGATTTCTGGCTCAGAGTTTGGCACTGGAATCCATTCTTCTTTCTCTCAGTCCCAGTTCATCATGGTGCCCCTAGTTCCACGGCCAGGAATCCTCATAAATAAAACCCTTTATATGCAGAGGCATTTTCCTGAGAAGATGGATCATAGGTTTTATTATATTCTCAGTGGTCTGTGAACCACTGGAAGGCTAAGAAACAATATAACATGATACACTATTACAGAAGTTAATGAAAATAAAAACTTTAAATATGTTCCCCATTCAGTGGACCTATTATCTCCTTGTATGTTTCTGTATTTTTAAAACTTTTTCTTAAATTCCTTTATTTTGTGTTGAAGTATAGCTGATTAATGGGCTTCCCTGGTGGCTCAGAAGGTGAAGAATTCCCATGCAATGTGGGAGACCTGGGTTTGATTCCTGGGTTGGGAAGATCCCCTGGAGGAGAGCACAGCAACTCACTCCAGTATTCTTGCCTGGAGAGTCCCCACGGACAGAGGAGCCTGATAGGCTACAGTCCATTGGGTCACAAAGAGTCAGACATGACTGCAATGACTAAACACACACACATAGCTAATTAATAATGTTGTGATAATTGTAGGCAGACAGCAAAGGGACTCAGTCAGCCATCATAATACATGTACCCATCCTTCCCCAGACTCCATCCCATCCAGGCTTCCACATAACATTGAACAGAGTTCTCTGGGCCACACAGCAGATCCTTGTTGGTTTTAAATATAGCAGTGTATACCTGTCCATCCCAAACTCCCTGATCCTTCCCCTGGGGAATCACAAGTTTGTTCTCTAAGTCTGTGTGTCTGTTCCTGTTCTGTAAATAAGTTTGTATCATATCTTTTTATGTTGTCCTGTATTTCGTTATCTAAAGGCCAAGTATATCAGGGACCACTTGTAGATCATGGAGAAGAAGACATTTAGGCACTGGAGAAGGCTTAGGTACCTCTAGTTAGTTCAGTTCAGTTCAGTCGCTCAGTCGTGTCCGACTCTGCGGCCCATGAATCGCAGCACGCCAGGCCTCCCTGTTCATCACCATCTTCCGGAGTTCACTCAGACTCACGTCCATCGTGTCCGTGATGCCATCCAGCCATCTCATCCTCGGTCGTCCCCTTCTCCTCCTGCCCTCAATCCCTCCCAATATCAGAGTCTTTTCCAATGAGTTAACTCTTCTCATGAGGTGGCCAAAGTACTGGAACCTCTAGTTAAGACCAGTGCAAACAAGAGGGAGGGGACATGTGTATACCTATGGTTGATTCATGTTGATATAGGGCAGAAACCAACACAATATTGTAAAACAACTATTCTCCAATTAAAAATAAATTTTTAAAAAAAGTGCAAAAGGAAATGCAGAGCAACTTGCTGGAAAATTATTAAGACTTTCAAAATGTCTATAGCAGGGCATTAAACCTAACACAAGGCCCTTCTAACTAGACTTATGCAACTACAGGTTGCATGCTCATGAAACGGGTCCTGCTTCTAGTGCATATCACTAAACACACTAAATACACTATTAATTACCTGCCCAATTATGTTATATTCCTTTGGACTACCATGCAGCCCTCCATCCATTCGGGAGCATTGAGAATATGCCAGGGATTGTGTTAAGTTTTGAGGATTCCAGATAGGAGCATTCATTCAGTAACACTGAGTGTCCTGGGACTATGGCTCTGGATAAGACATTCACGTTGGGGAAAACAACGAATAAACAGGGAAAATATCAGATAGTGACAAGTGTCTAGCAAAAAAGTAACATAGGATGGTATGATACAGGGTGACTAGAAGGCTATTTTAGATTAGGTATTCAGGAAGGCCCTGAGCTAAGACTTCACTGAAAATAGGCCAGCCCTGCCTCCATGGGAGATGAAGAGAGTTATCTTAAGCTCGAGACAGGAAAGAGGGAGAGAAAAATGAATGCCAGAGTGAACAGAGGTAGCGGGTACGGAAAGGATGAAATTGCGAGAGGTGGGAGGGAGCAGCTGGCAGGGACCAAATTACCATCATCGGTAAAAAGGATTGAGAGCAAAGGAGTGGGCAGAGTCCGGCGTTCCTAACAGGAAGATCTGTATTTCACTCCATTGACATTTCTGTACCACCCTGCCCTTTCAATGCTAAGTTATTTGCTGTTTTATATTTATTTAAATTTATATTTACGGCTTGCCTGGTGGCTCAGACGGTAATGAATCTGCTTGCAATGTGAGAGACCTGGGTTTGATCCCTGGTTGGGAAGATCCCCTGGAGGAGGGTATGGCAACCCACCTGGAGAATCCCCAAGACCAGAGGGACCTGGTGGGCTACAGTCCACGGGGTCGTGAAGAGTCGGACACAACTTAGCGACTAAGCACAGCACACATTTATGTTTATAATTTACATAGAAGCTGAAGTGTAGTGGAAACAGCTAGACAGATGTGGATTCAGATTTACTGTGTCACCTTGGGGCTTCCCTGGTGGCTCAGAGGGTAAAGAATCTGCCTGCAACACAGGAGACCTGGGTTTGATCCCTAGATTGGGAAGACCCCCTGGAGAAGGAAATGGCAACCCGCTCCAGTATTTTTGCCCGGAGAATTCCATGGACAGAGGAGTCTGGTGGGCTACAGCCTATGGGGTTGCAAAGAGTCAGACACCACTGAGAGACTAACACACTTGGGCAAATTACTTTCTTTTTCTAAAATTCAGTTATTTGGAAGCATAATGATAGTTTCCTCAGGCTGCCATAAGGATGAAGTAACTTGGCTACTTCAATAGATATTTGTTTAATGAGTATCTGCTTACTAGATTCTTAGGGTTTTTTTTTTGTTGTTGTTGTTGTTGTTGATTTGCTTTTAGCTTGAAGAAATCTTAGTGCTGCTGCTGCTAAGTCGCTTCAGTCATGTCCAACTCTGTGCAACTCCATGGATAGCAGCCCACCAGGCTCCTCTGTCCGTGGGAATCTCTAGGCAAGAATACTGGAGTGGGTTGCCATTTCCTTCTCCAATCTTAGTGCACATCCTCTTTATTTTAGAAACAAGAAAACGAAGTTCAGAGAAAATGTGACATTTGGTCTTTCAGTCATTCGTTTAACAAACATTTATTAAGCACTGAGTCTGTGTCAGGCACCAAATATATGATAATTAGCAACAGATGGCTGCTGCTTTCAAAGGTGAAGAAGGATAGACAAGTTTTAAAAAGCACTAGACTGAGCTAATACATGGTATTATAGAATTGTCTAGCGCTATGTTCCTCAGTATGGTAGCCACTAGCTCTGTGTGGCTATTTAAATTGAAATTAGCTTGTAATTCAATTAAATCAAAGTAAATTTCAGTTTCTGAATCACATCAATCATTTTTCAATTGCCCAATGGCCACATACGGCCAACAGCTACTGTACTGGACAGTGCAAATACAGAACACTTTCAGCACTGCAGAAAGTTCTATGGGATAGGGCTACTTCGCACTTTCTCCCCAGAATAATATTCATATGCATGTATACTTCAAATTCATACAATTCCAGGGTGTTTGCACCTTGGTCTGATAGCCTCTTACCATACAGGTAAGAGATGGGCTTTGGTAAGTAAAACTCAAAGATAGGAGTTTTATTATAAGCCAGAGCCCAAACTTGTGAACATTTCAGCTTAGAACAGTTTCTGGCTGAGTTGGCTGCAGCAGAATAATGAGTCACTTGTTCACCTCAACAGGGATGGGCTCCATTTCCTGTGCCTCGTGGGGAGCCCTGTGGTTGTCTGGGCTTATGTGGCCACAGGCTGATGTGTGCACACTTCAGACACTGGGAGAGGAAGAGAGGTTCTCACAGCTTCCCTGAGATTTCAGTGAAACTAGATCACTTCTCTCACGATTTACCTGCAGTCTCTTTAACTGAAGGTGTTACAAGGCTTTCGCTTCCAGTAGGCCGTGTTCACTCTGTGATCACTTATTGCATGCTTTCTATGTCTCAAGGATTGGGCTACAGACAGGAAGATGTTTAAGACAAGAAGTTCACAATCTAGTAGAGGAGACAAACGTAGAACCAGCTAGTCATAACCAAAGCAACACCAATGAAATAAGTACTGGAACAGGAAAGTGTGTTAGTCACTCCATCGTGTCCGACTCTTTGCAACCCCATGGACTACAGCCCACCAGGCTCCTCTGTCCGTGGGATTCTCCAGGCAAGAATACTGAAGTGCGTTGCCATTCCCTTTTCCAGGCGACTGGAACAGGCAAGGTACTGTGAAATTGGAGAAAGGGAGAGATTAAATTCAATTCAGGGGACTAGGGAAGGCTTGATAAAGGCATTTGAGAGCAGCCCTACAGATACTTCCTGGAGAAGGGAATGACAACCCACTCCAGTACTCTTGCCTGGAGAATCCCATGGACAGAGGAGCCTGGTGGGCTACAGTCCATGGGGTCACAAAGAGTCAGGCATGACTGTGTGATTACCACTTTCTACAGATATGCTTAAAGAGAGTAGCATGGAATATGCTGTCACTGGGAATTACTCCACATTCTAATTCTAGGAGTTTGAAAGTCTTCTATACGGGTTGTGACTTCTCCCACTCTTTCTTTCATATTGCACTTGCTCTGTTTCCCTGGAGACTTTCGTCTTCTTCGCATGGTCCTTCACGTACATCCAGGTGGGGCTCCACGGCGAAGAGTTTTCAGCCCATTTTTGTTAACACTACCTTGTCCTCTGTATTTATCTGTCTTGCCCGTTCCCAAACTTGCCTTGTTGTAATCAAGGTCATTTATTCAGCATAAGGTCTCTCACCAACTCTCTACTCTCTCAACGTTTCTTTGTGTCTTCCCCAATTCTCTCTCCCGTCCCCCAGCCTCTTTGAAGGGGTGATTCTTTTCCACATGTAACTCATCCCATCCTTTCCCTCCTCTTTCAGAATCTAGTTCTACGTCTTATTGCCTCTTATGTCTTCAGGTTTCATTGCTTATAATCGGCTCTCTCCTTAGGGGCAGATCCAGGTGTTGTAGGGCCTGAAGCTTATTCAATCTTGGGAGCTTTCTTCAAGAAAAAGAACACAGAATTACAAGTATCAACTTAAAAACAAAAGTTAATATTTATTTAGAAGGGGCCTGTGCCTGTGTAAGGGGCCCTGAAGTTTGAGGGACACAGTAATTCCACTTCTATTCTTACCATAATAAAAACACTGTGTGCATGCTGAGTCGCTTCAGTTGTGCCCAACTCTTTACAACCTATGGACCACAGTTCACCAGGCTCCTTGGTGCATGGGATTCTCCAAGCAAGAATCTGGAGTGGGTTGCCATGGCCCTCCTCCAGGGGATCTTCCCTACCCAGGGATGGAACCTGCATCTCTTATGTTTCCTGCACTGGCAGGCAGGTTCTTTATCACTAGTACCGCCTGGGAAGCCCCATATCAGCTCTAAGATCTAGCAGTTCTACCTCAGATATGTCCCTAAAATCAGTATAGTCTTTTCCATGTCCACTGCCATTTCTGTTTCAGTGCTTCTCATTGTTGACTTGGACCAGTCCAAAAGACTCTGTTGTTTGGAGCTGGAGAATGTCTGAGTTGGATGTGACTTGACCCATGGAATTAATGGCATGCCAGATCTAGATCTGGGTTTCCTGCCTCTTCTTCATGGCTACCTTACAGTTTTAAACCCACTGTGATGACTCTCATTAAATGAAACTGTACACATCCTGGAACGGTATTAGGATTTCAAGATCTGGGTTCAAATAGCATCTCAACTTTATCTTCCTTTTGGTCCCTTCCTGTACTATACAATCAGCTGGTCTCTTGGTTGTTCTCTGAGAATGGCTATACTTTAATCCAAATAATTTCTAGAATTAAATTCTTCCTTTTCTGATATGTCATTTGTTGTTCAGTCGCTCAGTTGTGTCTGACTCTTTGTGACCCCATGGACTACAGCACACCAGGCTTCCCTGTCCTTCACTATCTCCCAGAATTTGTTCAAACTCATGTCCATTGAATCAGTGATACCATCCATCCATCTCATCCTCTGTCACCCACTTCTCCTCCTGCCCTCAATCTTTCCCAGCATCAGTGTCGTTTCCAATCAGTCAGCTCTTTGCTTCAGGTGGCCAAAGTATTGGAGTTTCAGCATCAGTCCTTCCAATGAGTATCTGGAGTTGATTTCCTTTAGGATTGACTGGTTTGAGCTCCTTGCTGTTCAAGGAACTCAAGAGTCTTCTCCAGCACCACAGTTTGAAAGCATCAATTCTTTGGCACTCAGCCTTCTTCATGGTCCAACTCTCACATCCATACATGACTACTGGAAAAACCATAGCTTTGACTATACAGACATTTGTTGGCAAAATTATATCTCTGCTTTTTAATACACTGTCTAGGTTTGTCACAGCTTTTCTTCCAAGGAGCAACTGTTTTTTAATTTCATGGCTTCAGTCACCATCCATGTGATTTTGGAGACCAAGAAAATAAAGTCTGTCACTGTTTCCATTTTATCCCCATCTATCTGCCTTGAAGTGATAGGACCAGATGCCATGATCTTTGTTTTCTGAATGTTGAGCTTTAAGCCAACTTTTTCAGTCTCCTCTTTCACTATCATCAAGAGGCTCTTTAGTTTCTCTTCATTTTCTACCATAAGGAAATCTTATGATATTTCATAGAATCTTATGATTCTAGCTTAAGCTTCATCCAGCCCAGCATTTCTCATGATGTACTCTACATATAAGTTAAATAAGCAGGGTAATGATACACAGCCTTGACATACTCCTTTCCTAACTTTGAACTTGTCCATTGTTCCATGTACAGTTCTCTGTCGCTTCCTGACCTGCATACAGGTTTCTCAGGAGGCAGGTAAGGTGATCTGGTAGTCCCATCTCTTCAAGAATTTTCCCCAGTTTTTATGATCCACACAGTCAAAGGCTTTAGTGTAGTCAATGAAGCGGAAGTAGATGTTTTTCTGGAATTCCCTTGTTTTTCCTATGATCTAGCAGATGTTGTGCTCTGATATTGTCTATATTTATGAGTCTATAGCAGACACTGTGGCTGACTTTCCAGTATCTGTTTCATCCCAAATGACTGGAAGGCCAGTGAGAGATCCCATCCATTTAGAACTGTGATTGGTTTCAGTTCAGTTCAGTTCAGTCGTTCAGTCATGTCCGACTCTTTGTGACCCCATGAATCGCAGCACGCCAGGCCTCCCTGTCCATCACCAACTCCCAGAGTTCACTCAGACTCACGTCCATCGAGTCAGTGATGCCATCCAGCTATCTCATCCTCGGTCGTCCCCTTCTCCTCCTGCCCCCAATCCCTCCTAGCCTCAAAGTCTTTTCCAATGAGTCAGCTCTTCGCATGAGGTGGCCAAAGTACTGGAGTTTCAGCTTTAGCATCATTCCTTCCAAAGAAATCCCAAGGCTGATCTCCTTCAGAATGGACTGGTTGGATCTCCTTGCAGTCCAAGGGACTCTCAAGAGTCTTCTTCCAACACCACAGTTCAAAAGCATCGATTCTTCGGCGCTCAGCCTTCTTCACAGTCCAACTCTCACATCCATACATGACTACCCTATGGAAAAACCATAGGGTTTTGATACATTTCTGGCCAGTGACACAGAAGACAAGCCAGTGGGTATATTCTCGGAAAAGTCCCATGTCTTGGAAAGAGACATGGAAGAAACAGTCCTTTCTGATTTGGATGTTCTTGTGTCTGGTAACCTGAAAGAACATTTCCAGCCACCTTGCTCTCAGCTTGACAAGGGAAACAGTCTGGGCTCTTGATATCATTGAAGATGCTCAAAAAATGATTGTTAAATTTCACAATCATTTTTTTTCAGGTCTGCTGTGTTCCAAGCCCTAAAAGGGCTAGAAATGTAAGTAGATATAGTTCCTGAATTCAAGAAGCTTAAAGTCTAGCACTGGAAAAAAAAAAAAAACACAACACTGTATCCTGGAGCAAATAACAGAAAACTGACTTAAAATGATCTGGACAATAAGGAAATATATTACTTCACACAATAAGAGGTCCAGAATCAGGGCGGGCACTAGGATTGGTTGATTAAAGCTCCTTCTGTGATGTCTTATGACTTCTCTTCTGTGTCATTGACCAGAAATGTGTCACAAGCCTGCCCCTTAACCAATTACAGGAAAATGGATAGGATCACTCATTGGATTTCCAGTCATCTGGGATGGAATGCATATTAAAGGAATTTAATAAAAAGTTTTAAAAATACAGAAACATACAAGGAGATAATAGGTCCACTGAATGGGGAACATATTTAAAGTTAACTAACTTAATTTGGGTGTCCCTGGTGGCTCAGTGGTAAACAATCTGCCTGTCAATGCAAGAGACGTGGGTTCGATCCCTGGGTCAAGAAGATCCCCTGGAGGAGGAAATGGCAATCCATTCCAGTATCACTGCCTACAAAATTCCACGGACAAAGGAGCCTGGCAGGTTACAGTCCATGGGGATGTGTGTGTATGTGTGTATTTCTGAGATATAAAAGTGTTTATAATTTATAAAGCTGTTTATTTTCTCATAACAATTTAGAGATAAAGCTTAGATAGATTAAATGACTTATTCAGGGAATTTTATTTCTCAAAGTCATATAAAGTTCTGAACAGTTTGTTCCTCTTTGTCTCAAATCCTTGTCTCTGACTACCATGCTTATTAGGAGTAACAGAGACAGAAGCTACATGTGTGCTTAACCCAGCAATAATGCCAGTGCTACTGAGGGAGAAGGAGAGGGAGAGGGAGAGGGTGGGATGATTTGGGAGAATAGCATTGAAATATGTATACTATCATATAAGAAATGAATTGCCAGTCTATGTTAATGCAGGATGCAGGATGCTTGGGGCTGGTGTATGGGGATGATCTGGAGGGATGATGTGGGGTGGGAGGTGGGAGGGGGGTTCATGTTTGGGAGTTCGTGTAAAAAAAAAAAAAATAAATAAATAATAATAATGCCAGTGCTAGTGATTTCTGGCTCAGAGTTTGGCACTGGAATCCATTCTTCTTTCTCTCAGTCCCAGTTCATCATGGTGCCCCTAGTTCCACGGCCAGGAATCCTCATAAATAAAACCCTTTATATGCAGAGGCATTTTCCTGAGAAGATGGATCATAGGTTTTATTATATTCTCAGTGGTCTGTGAACCACTGGAAGGCTAAGAAACAATATAACATGATACACTATTACAGAAGTTAATGAAAATAAAAACTTTAAATATGTTCCCCATTCAGTGGACCTATTATCTCCTTGTATGTTTCTGTATTTTTAAAACTTTTTCTTAAATTCCTTTATTTTGTGTTGAAGTATAGCTGATTAATGGGCTTCCCTGGTGGCTCAGAAGGTGAAGAATTCCCATGCAATGTGGGAGACCTGGGTTTGATTCCTGGGTTGGGAAGATCCCCTGGAGGAGAGCACAGCAACTCACTCCAGTATTCTTGCCTGGAGAGTCCCCACGGACAGAGGAGCCTGATAGGCTACAGTCCATTGGGTCACAAAGAGTCAGACATGACTGCAATGACTAAACACACACACATAGCTAATTAATAATGTTGTGATAATTGTAGGCAGACAGCAAAGGGACTCAGTCAGCCATCATAATACATGTACCCATCCTTCCCCAGACTCCATCCCATCCAGGCTTCCACATAACATTGAACAGAGTTCTCTGGGCCACACAGCAGATCCTTGTTGGTTTTAAATATAGCAGTGTATACCTGTCCATCCCAAACTCCCTGATCCTTCCCCTGGGGAATCACAAGTTTGTTCTCTAAGTCTGTGTGTCTGTTCCTGTTCTGTAAATAAGTTTGTATCATATCTTTTTATGTTGTCCTGTATTTCGTTATCTAAAGGCCAAGTATATCAGGGACCACTTGTAGATCATGGAGAAGAAGACATTTAGGCACTGGAGAAGGCTTAGGTACCTCTAGTTAGTTCAGTTCAGTTCAGTCGCTCAGTCGTGTCCGACTCTGCGGCCCATGAATCGCAGCACGCCAGGCCTCCCTGTTCATCACCATCTTCCGGAGTTCACTCAGACTCACGTCCATCGTGTCCGTGATGCCATCCAGCCATCTCATCCTCGGTCGTCCCCTTCTCCTCCTGCCCTCAATCCCTCCCAATATCAGAGTCTTTTCCAATGAGTTAACTCTTCTCATGAGGTGGCCAAAGTACTGGAACCTCTAGTTAAGACCAGTGCAAACAAGAGGGAGGGGACATGTGTATACCTATGGTTGATTCATGTTGATATAGGGCAGAAACCAACACAATATTGTAAAACAACTATTCTCCAATTAAAAATAAATTTTTAAAAAAAGTGCAAAAGGAAATGCAGAGCAACTTGCTGGAAAATTATTAAGACTTTCAAAATGTCTATAGCAGGGCATTAAACCTAACACAAGGCCCTTCTAACTAGACTTATGCAACTACAGGTTGCATGCTCATGAAACGGGTCCTGCTTCTAGTGCATATCACTAAACACACTAAATACACTATTAATTACCTGCCCAATTATGTTATATTCCTTTGGACTACCATGCACCCCTCCATCCATTCGGGAGCATTGAGAATATGCCAGGGATTGTGTTAAGTTTTGAGGATTCCAGATAGGAGCATTCATTCAGTAACACTGAGTGTCCTGGGACTATGGCTCTGGATAAGACATTCACGTTGGGGAAAACAACGAATAAACAGGGAAAATATCAGATAGTGACAAGTGTCTAGCAAAAAAGTAACATAGGATGGTATGATACAGGGTGACTAGAAGGCTATTTTAGATTAGGTATTCAGGAAGGCCCTGAGCTAAGACTTCACTGAAAATAGGCCAGCCCTGCCTCCATGGGAGATGAAGAGAGTTATCTTAAGCTCGAGACAGGAAAGAGGGAGAGAAAAATGAATGCCAGAGTGAACAGAGGTAGTGGGTACGGAAAGGATGAAATTGCGAGAGGTGGGAGGGAGCAGCTGGCAGGGACCAAATTACCATCATCGGTAAAAAGGATTGAGAGCAAAGGAGTGGGCAGAGTCCGGCGAGAAGGTCCTGGCAGGAACTCAGGCTAGATAGAGAAGTGGTGGCTAGGTGACTAGGATGAGAGTAGCGGAGATGCAGCTATAAGTGGGCCGATTTGGGTCNGTGGACATTTGTTTCCACCTTTGGCTGTTATGAATAATGCTATGAACTTTCACAGGTTTCTGTGTGCACATCTTCATTTCTGTATCACATATACCTATGCGAGGAGTGACTAGGTCCTTTGGTAATAACTCTTTTAACTTTTTATGAAGTGCAACACTTTTCCCAGTGGCTGCACCATTTACATTCCCACAAGCAGTGTGTATGTAACCAACTCTCCTCATTTCCTTCCTGTTCACTTTTCAGCCCCATGTAATTTGGCATCAGCTGTCACGGTTCCTCCCAGACTGATGTCTCTAGTAGGGACTTCGGTAAATCCAGAAGTGTCTTTTCAGGCTCTGTCATACCTGACTATTAGATCTCTCAGCAACACCGAGACATTCCCCCTGGTTTCTCCTGGGACTCCTTGTTCACTTAACTTCTACCTGTTGGAGTTCTTTAGAATTTGGTACTAGGTTCTTTCTCTTTTCTTTTCCCTTCATTCCTTTGCCTTAAAAAAAATTTTTTTTTTCCATTGAGTTCATTGTATGGTTGCACACAGTTGTAAGAAATTAGAGATACTTTGTACCCTTTGCCTAGTTTCCCTATGGTACGATGTTTGCAAAGCTGTTTAGTATAGTATTATGAAACAGTGATATAGAGACAGGGATACAGTATATAGTGTTTATGCAGATTTTCCAAGTTTTATGTATAATTCATATATATCCCTGGTGGCTCAGATGGTAAAGAATTTGTCTGCAGTGTGAGAGACCTGGGCTTGATCCTTGGGTTGGGAAGATTCCCTGGAGGAGGGCACTGGCAACCCACTCCAGTATTCCTACCTGGAGAATGCTCATGGACAGATGAGCTTGGTGGCTATAGTCTGTGGTGTTGAAAAGAATCGGACATGACTGAGCAACTTAGGCACAGCACAGCACATACGTGTGTAGGGCTTCCCTGGTGGCTTAATGCTATAGAATCTGCCTGCAGTGAGGGAGATGTGGGTTCAATCCCTGGGCCGGGACGATTCCCTGGAGGAGGGCATGGCAACCCACTCCAGTATTCTTGCCTGGAGAATTCCCATGGACAGAGGAGCCTGATAGGCTACAGTTCCTGGGGTTGCAAAGAGTCGGACATGACTGAAGCAACTTAGCGTGCATGTATGCATATGTGTNCCTGGAGGAGGGCATGGCAACCCACTCCAGTATTCTTGCCTGGAGAATTCCCATGGACAGAGGAGCCTGATAGGCTACAGTTCCTGGGGTTGCAAAGAGTCGGACATGACTGAAGCAACTTAGCGTGCATGTATGCATATGTGTGTATTGAATTTTATATTGAGTAGATTTGTGTATGCAACACAGCAGTCAAGGTACTGTACAGTTCCAACACCACATGGATCCTTTTTGTTGCCCCTTGAAACTATACCCATTTTCCTCTAATGCCCCTCATCCCTTAACTCCTGGTAACCACTCCTCTATCCTGCATTCCTAGTATTTTGTCATTATAAAAAAGTTACATAAATGAAATCTTAAAAGTTTTGTATTGTAACCTTTGGGGATTAGCTGTTTTTTTTTGTTTTTTACTCATAATTCCCTGGAGAGTCATCTAGTGTCTGACTAGTTTGTTCCTTTTTGTTGCTAAGTAGTATATTCCATGGTGCCCCATGTACCACAGTTTGTTTAACCAGTAACCCACTGAAGGACCTCTAGACTGATTTCAGTGTTAAGAGTGTTACAAATAAAGCTGCTGTGAACACTTGTATACAGTGTGTGTGTATATGTGTGTGAATGAATGTGAATGTATTGTCCTTTGTCTGGGATTCATGTCTAGGAATACAGTTGCTAGGTCATAGAACCCCATGGACAGAGGGACCTGGCAGGCTACAGTTCATAGGGTCACCCTGAGTCGGATATGACTGAGCAACATTGCGTGCATGCACAGTCATTGCATATTGAGTTTTAAAAGAAACTACCACACTGTTTTCCAGAATGGCTTTACCATTTTGCATTCCTATCAAGAATGTGTGAGTGATCCACTTTCCCCACATCCTCGCCAGCACTTGATGATGTCATTTGTTTTTATTTTAACCATTCTGTTAGCTGTGCAGTGATGTCTCATTGTGGTTTTAACTTGCACTTCCCTAATGAATATTCCTCAGTGTTGAGCATCTTTCATGTGCCTATTTGACAACTTTATGTACTCTTCCAAGAGATACTTCTTCATGTCTTTTGCCAGTTTTCTAATTGGATTGTTCTTTTGTTGAATTTTGAAAGTTTTTAAGATGCATTCTACACAGTAATCTTTTGGATGAGTGGTTTTTTAGTTTCCTTGCCTGGTGGGCTGCAGTCCATGAGGTCGCTAAGAGTTGGACACGACTGAGTGACTTCACTTTCACTTTTCACTTTCATGCATTGGAGAAGGAAATGGCAACCCACTCCAGTGTTCTTGCCTGGAGAATCCCAGGGACAGGGGAGCCTGGTGGGCTGCCGTCTCGGGGGTCGCACAGAGTAGGACACGACTGAAGTGACTTAGCAGCAGCAGCAGTTTTTAGCTTAACAGAATCTTTTATAGAACAAAATATTTTAGCTTGGAAGTAAAATTATGCTTTTGGTATCAAGTCTAAGAACTCTTTGCCTAGTCCTAGATCCCAAAGATTTTTCTTCTATTTTTGTTCCTCAAGGTTTTACAGTTTGTGTTTTACAGATACGTCTGTGACTTATTTTGAATTAAATTTTGTATAAGGTATGAGGTTTAGATCATAGATTTTTACCTAATGTCCAACTGCTTTTGTGTGATTTGTTGAAAAAGCTCCATGGCGCTTAAAATATTTCTGTGTGCCAGTGACTCCTAGGCTTTTATCGCACATCCCTATGTCTTTGGTGTTTTCAGCATTCTTCTGCTTTACTGACACCTCTACTCAACTGTCTCTTACACAGGCCTTCAGGACAAAAACTTGAGCCCATCTTTTTTTCAGCCTCCTTTCCCCAGTCTTCCTTATCTCACCTAATGAACCTAGAGTCATTGTTTATATCTCATCTTTTTCTCATTTTCCTTTGTTTCTCCACTTTAAAGGGTTTTCAGATCCAATAGTTTCCAGTTTTGCTGCTACCACCATCAGTTCTCACTTGGATCACTTCAGAGAATTTCTGATCAGACTCCTGCTTCTGTCAAAGCAACCCCATGGGCTGCAGCCCACCAGGCTCCTCCATCCATGGGATTTTCCAGGCAAGAGTGCTGGAGTGGGTTCCCATTGCCTTCTCCATGAGGCCTGAGAATTTCCATATCTAAGATAGTTTCAGGTGAAGCTGGTGTTCTAGGCTGGGAACCATAATTTAAGCATCACTGGTATAAATCATTATGTTTATAGGGGTTTTTAAATGACCCCTGTGTGTATATACTTCACCTTAAAAAATCAAATGTTTTTCAAATGTAAGTTGTGATTGAGGGTTTAGAGAAAGTTAGGATTAGAGAGTGATTCCCACATGCCCATGATGCGAGGAATAATCACAGGAAATCTCACGGGCCTATGGAGCTGGTCATTGATTTTCTAAAGGGGTGGTCTCACCCTTTTGATTTGGTAGAATCAAATGGTAATTGCCTGGCATTTTTTATTGAAATTTGTACTTGTGTGTGTGTGTGTGTGATTAGAAGTCATATGAATGATGGAGAAAAGATCAGAATTTTTACCTAGGTTAGTTGTGGAAGGTTCTATAGATCCTTGAAGTAAGAGGAGTTAAACTAGTTTGAGAACTGTGGTATGCTCAGCTGATCAAGTCCGCTCTGAATCAACCATATTATGATAATTAAAATCTAAAAATATCCAATGCTTTGATCATTTCTATGCTTGATATAGTAATAGTCTCATTTAGATTAAAACAATATGGGTGGCTATAAATGATTAAGGAAAATATTTGGAAACTTTTTGCAAATTCAGGATAAATGTATAAAAAATGTTTTTGTAAAATTATTTTGAAATCTGATGTAAACTTCACTAGCATAGATTTTTTTCGCATTCTGTTGTGGAAAAAATTCCCTAGAGTTTATGGTCTTAGTAGTTTACCATCTTGTGGAGATAATTAAATTATAAATAATGCCATTTTCAGTTTTAAAATCTGCTATGTATTTTCTCTTCATTGATTACTTTTACCAAATGGGGTTATTTTCCCATCGTTCAAATAAATAACTAGAATAATAAGTCAGTTTGTGACTTATCCAAATAAACCTTATATCTTCTAATAAAATGTCTTTTCCATTATACCAAAAGGCAGCAGTAACAAAAGATTAGAAGTATTAAGTATTCAATTGATTTGTCAAGTGTCAAGTGTGGACTTAAGTTCTCTGACCTTAAAGGAAAAGGAGATTGCTTCTGGCTATAGTGATCTGGGAAGACTTGGATAAGTCGGTGAGATCTCAGCTAGGTCTTGAAGTATTGGGTGGGGTTTGGTCAACTTATGGAGGTTGAAGGAAAATTGTCTATATAGGTGAAAAAAAAACACAATCACACATTTAGGAAAGAGCATGGTGTATTCAGTTTACCAGAACAGTTTGAGCTATAACACATGAGGGGTAGAGTTCCTATAGAGGAATTATAGGAAATTGTGTTGACAATAGCTTGTAATTATATAGGGGCATGGATTGGTGAGCAAACTATTACCCATGGGTATTTAATTTATTTTTCTTGAAACTGGTTCAGAAATAGGGAAATAACAGTAAAAAGAATGTTTTAGAAAGCTAAATCTGTTGACAGCAGAAAATACTACAGAACAAATTATATTCACGAAGTCTAGAAGAATGCAAGGCTAGTTAAGAGCTGACGCCACTGTCTTTGGGCAAAGTGATAACAACCTGAGTTGTTACAATAGTGATGGGAATGAAAAGATGAATGAAGGATGAGAGTAATTTCAGGCAAAATCAATATGACTTGATCTTCACAGTCAACTATTAAGTAAAAAGTAAGAATTATTGACTGACATGGGAAGAACTAAAAAGTGTGAAGCTTGATAGGACAGCTTGTGGTCTCTGACTCTGGCTCATGCCTAATTAAACCCTGTGACTCTGACAGATTACTGAACAATTTTTGTTCCAAATATTTTATATCCCATATCTCCTAGCTACTTCCTTATTTGTTTCTTGTCAAAAAAATTTTTAAACACAACAGCTTCATTGTGATACAATTCACATATGATAAAACTCACCCTTTTAAAGGGTACAGTTCAGTGGTATAGTATACTCCATTGTGTTACCATTACCAGTAATTTTAAAATGCTTTCATCACCTTCCAGAAGAAATTCTGTACCCATTAGGAATCACTTCTCATTCCTCTCTCCTATCCCTCCACCCACCAGCAACTACTAATTCTTATCTCTATGGATTTGTGTATTCTGGACATTTTCATTTAAGGAAGCAAACAAATTACAGGCTTTTGTGATTGGCTTCTGTCACTTAAAATTTTTCAAGGTCATCCATGTTGCAGCATATATCAATAATAGCTCATTCCATTTTATTTATCCGTGGACATTTGTTTCCACCTTTGGCTGTTATGAATAATGCTATGAACTTTCACAGGTTTCTGTGTGCACATCTTCATTTCTGTATCACATATACCTATGCGAGGAGTGACTAGGTCCTTTGGTAATAACTCTTTTAACTTTTTATGAAGTGCAACACTTTTCCCAGTGGCTGCACCATTTACATTCCCACAAGCAGTGTGTATGTAACCAACTCTCCTCATTTCCTTCCTGTTCACTTTTCAGCCCCATGTAATTTGGCATCAGCTGTCACGGTTCCTCCCAGACTGATGTCTCTAGTAGGGACTTCGGTAAATCCAGAAGTGTCTTTTCAGGCTCTGTCATACCTGACTATTAGATCTCTCAGCAACACCGAGACATTCCCCCTGGTTTCTCCTGGGACTCCTTGTTCACTTAACTTCTACCTGTTGGAGTTCTTTAGAATTTGGTACTAGGTTCTTTCTCTTTTCTTTTCCCTTCATTCCTTTGCCTTAAAAAAAATTTTTTTTTTCCATTGAGTTCATTGTATGGTTGCACACAGTTGTAAGAAATTAGAGATACTTTGTACCCTTTGCCTAGTTTCCCTATGGTACGATGTTTGCAAAGCTGTTTAGTATAGTATTATGAAACAGTGATATAGAGACAGGGATACAGTATATAGTGTTTATGCAGATTTTCCAAGTTTTATGTATAATTCATATATATCCCTGGTGGCTCAGATGGTAAAGAATTTGTCTGCAGTGTGAGAGACCTGGGCTTGATCCTTGGGTTGGGAAGATTCCCTGGAGGAGGGCACTGGCAACCCACTCCAGTATTCCTACCTGGAGAATGCTCATGGACAGATGAGCTTGGTGGCTATAGTCTGTGGTGTTGAAAAGAATCGGACATGACTGAGCAACTTAGGCACAGCACAGCACATACGTGTGTAGGGCTTCCCTGGTGGCTTAATGCTATAGAATCTGCCTGCAGTGAGGGAGATGTGGGTTCAATCCCTGGGCCGGGACGATTCCCTGGAGGAGGGCATGGCAACCCACTCCAGTATTCTTGCCTGGAGAATTCCCATGGACAGAGGAGCCTGATAGGCTACAGTTCCTGGGGTTGCAAAGAGTCGGACATGACTGAAGCAACTTAGCGTGCATGTATGCATATGTGTGTATTGAATTTTATATTGAGTAGATTTGTGTATGCAACACAGCAGTCAAGGTACTGTACAGTTCCAACACCACATGGATCCTTTTTGTTGCCCCTTGAAACTATACCCATTTTCCTCTAATGCCCCTCATCCCTTAACTCCTGGTAACCACTCCTCTATCCTGCATTCCTAGTATTTTGTCATTATAAAAAAGTTACATAAATGAAATCTTAAAAGTTTTGTATTGTAACCTTTGGGGATTAGCTGTTTTTTTTTGTTTTTTACTCATAATTCCCTGGAGAGTCATCTAGTGTCTGACTAGTTTGTTCCTTTTTGTTGCTAAGTAGTATATTCCATGGTGCCCCATGTACCACAGTTTGTTTAACCAGTAACCCACTGAAGGACCTCTAGACTGATTTCAGTGTTAAGAGTGTTACAAATAAAGCTGCTGTGAACACTTGTATACAGTGTGTGTGTATATGTGTGTGAATGAATGTGAATGTATTGTCCTTTGTCTGGGATTCATGTCTAGGAATACAGTTGCTAGGTCATAGAACCCCATGGACAGAGGGACCTGGCAGGCTACAGTTCATAGGGTCACCCTGAGTCGGATATGACTGAGCAACATTGCGTGCATGCACAGTCATTGCATATTGAGTTTTAAAAGAAACTACCACACTGTTTTCCAGAATGGCTTTACCATTTTGCATTCCTATCAAGAATGTGTGAGTGATCCACTTTCCCCACATCCTCGCCAGCACTTGATGATGTCATTTGTTTTTATTTTAACCATTCTGTTAGCTGTGCAGTGATGTCTCATTGTGGTTTTAACTTGCACTTCCCTAATGAATATTCCTCAGTGTTGAGCATCTTTCATGTGCCTATTTGACAACTTTATGTACTCTTCCAAGAGATACTTCTTCATGTCTTTTGCCAGTTTTCTAATTGGATTGTTCTTTTGTTGAATTTTGAAAGTTTTTAAGATGCATTCTACACAGTAATCTTTTGGATGAGTGGTTTTTTAGTTTCCTTGCCTGGTGGGCTGCAGTCCATGAGGTCGCTAAGAGTTGGACACGACTGAGTGACTTCACTTTCACTTTTCACTTTCATGCATTGGAGAAGGAAATGGCAACCCACTCCAGTGTTCTTGCCTGGAGAATCCCAGGGACAGGGGAGCCTGGTGGGCTGCCGTCTCGGGGGTCGCACAGAGTAGGACACGACTGAAGTGACTTAGCAGCAGCAGCAGTTTTTAGCTTAACTTTATCTTAACAGAATCTTTTATAGAACAAAATATTTTAGCTTGGAAGTAAAATTATGCTTTTGGTATCAAGTCTAAGAACTCTTTGCCTAGTCCTAGATCCCAAAGATTTTTCTTCTATTTTTGTTCCTCAAGGTTTTACAGTTTGTGTTTTACAGATACGTCTGTGACTTATTTTGAATTAAATTTTGTATAAGGTATGAGGTTTAGATCATAGATTTTTACCTAATGTCCAACTGCTTTTGTGTGATTTGTTGAAAAAGCTCCATGGCGCTTAAAATATTTCTGTGTGCCAGTGACTCCTAGGCTTTTATCGCACATCCCTATGTCTTTGGTGTTTCCAGCATTCTTCTGCTTTACTGACACCTCTACTCAACTGTCTCTTACACAGGCCTTCAGGACAAAAACTTGAGCCCATCTTTTTTTCAGCCTCCTTTCCCCAGTCTTCCTTATCTCACCTAATGAACCTAGAGTCATTGTTTATATCTCATCTTTTTCTCATTTTCCTTTGTTTCTCCACTTTAAAGGGTTTTCAGATCCAATAGTTTCCAGTTTTGCTGCTACCACCATCAGTTCTCACTTGGATCACTTCAGAGAATTTCTGATCAGACTCCTGCTTCTGTCATCTCACTCATAAAGCTCTTTAGAGTGAGCTTTTACAGATTTGTTCTGATGGTAGCTCCTCTGCTTAAACACATCCCATGTCTTCCCGCTGCTCCTGCAGGTTGATGTCCTTACCATATTCCATATACTGTCTGTCAGCTTGCCCTTGCTTGCCTCTTTCAGTCCTCTTGTTTCCACCCACGCTTCAATTCCTGCAAGTCTCAGTTTGTGTTTCAGTCATAGATATATTATTCCTGACCACCAGATTTAAAATAAGGCTTCTGGTTTTTCCTTCTCACAGAACTTTGGGACCCCCTCCACTACTTTATTGTTCACTTAACATCTAATCTTTACTATATTGCAAAATCGTGAAGGCAAGTCATATCAGTATATTCTTGTGTCTGCTTCAGTTTTTAGCATGCATACATACTTTTACTATATATGCAGTAAATATTTGTAAATGAATGAACAAGATAAGAAAATATAGTAACTTAGCAGTTCAGTTCATTTGCTTAGTTGTGTCTGACTCTGTGACCCTATGGACTGCCCCACGCCAGGCTTCCCAGTCCATCACCAACTCCCAGAGCTTGCTCAAACTCATGTCCATCTAGTCGGTGATGCCATCCAACCATCCCATCCTCTGTCGTCCCCTTCTCCTCCTGCCTTCAATCTTTCCCAGCATCCGGGTCTTTTCAAATGAGTCAGTTCTTCATATCAGGTGGCCAAAGTATTGGAGTTTCAGCTTCAGCATTAGTCCTTCCAATATTCAGGACTGATTCAATATTAGTCCTTCAAATATTCAGTCCATCCTTTAGGATGGATCTCCTTGGAGTCTAAGGGATTCTCAAGTCTTCTCCAACACCACAGTTCAAAAGCATCAATTCTTCAGTGCTCAGCTCTCTTTATAGTCCAACTCTCACATCCATACATGACTACNGCGTGCTGCGATTCATGGGGTCGCAAAGAGTCGGACACAACTGAGCAACTGAACTGAACTGAACTGATGATGTCTTTCATTAAATATGAAATTGAGAAATACTCTTTTTATGGACACTGTAAGTTCAGCACCTTAAAATGTATAGCATACCTCAGATGGGCAAGTTCAGAAAACATGTTTTGCTCACTGGATGCAGTTTAGGAAAGAAAAAAAAAAGAGAGGGGCAGCCATCTTATTAAATGAAACAACAAATTACATTCTAGGACAGTGTGGGGTTTTAGAATTCTAGTCATATGAAGCTAAGATGTCATTCTTTCCATGCTTCCACCTATAACTTTATTGATTGATCTTTAATGAAAAGATATGCATCTTGCCTTTGAAAGAATTAGATTTAGTGTGCTCCTATTATTTAAGACTTTGTGGCAGGTCTTGCAAAGTATGTAGGCAAAGCAAAGTGAGTGGGAACTGACAAGTAAGAAATAAAAGTTTAAAATATTTCCAGGAATAAATATCAACATCTGTAAGAATATAACTCCATGTGCATCAAAATGTAGGTTTCCCAAATGTATTTCTCTGAAAGTTATGAAAAATCACTTTGCTAAGTGGAAATTACTTCTGTAAAATACTAAAATAGCCACATTGATAAATCGTGGGGTCATGTACTCAAAGGTAGTTTTTAATTTTTCCTGGAGTATTTTGGTTTTTTGTTAGCTTTGAAATATTGTTGTTAAATTATCATTTAATTCTAATGACAGTTGAAAAAATTACTTCACTATCTTATAACATCAGGTTCTTAATTCATTTCTGGAGTTCATCCACCAAAGTGAAGTGTGGTAATTCTTTGTACCACCCTCTTCAGCAGGCAAACCTATGACTCATTTCTACCACCCAGTTATGACAGAAGTGTTTAGTGCACTGTTATGAAATAAGATGTAATAGTTCAATATTTCACAATTTATGTTTGAGCCATTTGAACAATGTCTGTGCAACATCTTTTTGCCTTTTCATACTGTTCATGGGGTTCTCCAGGCAAGAATACTGAAGTGATTGGCCATTCCCTTCTCCAGTGGACAACATCTTGTCAGAGCTCTCCAGCATGACCTGTCCATCTTGGGTGGCCCTAAACGGCCTGGCTCATAGTTTCAGTGAGTTAGATAAGGCTGTGATCCATGTGATCAGTTTGGTTAGTTTTCTGTGATTATGGTTTTCATTCTGTCTACCCTCTGATGGATAAGGATAAGAGACCCATGGAAGCTTCCTGATGGGAGAGACTGACTCTGGAATCTGGGTCTTGTTCTGATGGGTGGGGCCATACTCAGTAAATTTTCAATCCAATTTTCTGTTGATGGGTGGGGCTGTGTTCCCTCCCNTTCCTGATGGGAGAGACTGACTCTGGAATCTGGGTCTTGTTCTGATGGGTGGGGCCATACTCAGTAAATTTTCAATCCAATTTTCTGTTGATGGGTGGGGCTGTGTTCCCTCCCTGTTGTTTGGCCTGAGGCCAAACTATGAGACGGGTAATGAAGGTAGAGAAGACCTCCTTCAGAAGGACTTATGCGCACACTGTTGTGTTCAGTGCCCCTGACCCTGTGGCAGGCCTCTGCTGGCCCATGCTTCTGCTGGAGACTCCTGGATACTCACAGGCAAGTCTGGCTCAGTCTCTTGTGAGAACACTGCTCTTTTTTCCTGGATCCTGGTGAGCACAGGCTTTTGTTTGTGCCCTCATAGAGCCTGTTTCCCCAGTCCTGTGGAAGTTCTGTAATCAAATCCCACTGGCCTCCAAAGTCAAATTCCCTGGCGGTTCTCAGGCCCTTCGCCAGACCCCCAGGTTGGGAAATCTGTTGTGAATCCTAGAACTTTCTTAACAGTGCAGGAACTTCTTTGGTATAATTTTTCTGTGGTTTGTGGGTCATCTGCTCAGGGACTGTATGGTGGGGCTAATGACAGCCTCCTCCAGGAAGGCTTATGCCACAGGCCACACGCCCCAGGTCTGCTGCAGCCAGAGGCAGTGTCCCTGTGGCAGGCCGCTGCTGACCCACGCCTCTGCAGGAGACACTCAAAGCACGCAAAGGCAGGTTTGGATCAGTCTCTTTGTGGTCTCTGGGTCCTGGTGGACACAAGGTTTTGTTTGAGTATCTTCTGAGCCTCTCTGGCAGGTATGAGGTTTGATTATAAATGCAATTTCATCCTTGCTACAATTTTTTGGGGGCTTCTCCTTTGCTTGGATGTGACATATCTTTTTTTGGTGGGATTCAACATTCTCCTGCTGATGAGTGTTCAGCAGCAAGTAGCAATTTTGGAGTTCTTGCAGGAAAATATTAGTGTACATTCTTCTACTCTGCCATCATGTACATATTTTTCTTAATGTTTAAGGAAAACAATAGAATGGGAAAGACTAGGAATGTCTTCAAGAAAATTAGAGATACCATGGGAACATTTCATGCAAAGATGGGCACAGGAAAATGACAGAAATGGTATGGACCTGACAGAAGCAAAGAATAAGAACAGGTGTGAAGAATATGCAGAAGAACTGTACCAAAAAGAAGAACTGTACCACAAAGAACTATACAAAAAAGATCTTAATGACCCAGATAACCATGATGGTGTGTTCACTCACCTGGAGCCAGACATCCTGGAATGTGAAGTCAAGTGGGCCTCAAGAAGCATTACCAAGAACAAACCTAGTGGAGGTGATGGAATTCAAGTTGAGCTATTTCAAATCCTGAAAGATGATGCTGTTAAAGTGCAGCACTCAATATGCCAGATATTTGGAAAATTCAGCAGTGGCCACAGGACTTGAAATGGTAAGTTTTCATTTCAATCTCAAAGGAAGGCAATGCCAAGGAATGTTCAAACTGTCACACAACTGAACTCATCTCACAGGCTAGCAAAGTAATGTTCAAAATTCTCCAAGCCAGACTTCAACAGTATGGGAACTGAGAACTTCCAGATACTCGAGTTGGATTTAGAAAAGGCAGTGGAACCAGAGATCAAATTGCGAATATCTTTTGGATCATAGAAAAAGCAAGGGAATTTCAGAAAAAACCAACTACTTCTGCTTTATTAACTAGGCAAAGCCTTTGACTGTGTGGATCTCAACAAGCTGTGAAAAATCCTCATACAGATGGGAATACTAGACCACCTTACCAGCCTCCTGAGAAATCTGTATACAGGTCAATAAGGAACAGTTAGAACTGGACATGGAACAACAGATTCATTCCGGATTGGAAAAGGAGTTTCCAAGGCTGTATATTGTCACCCTGCTTATTTAACTGATATGCAGAGTACATCCTGTGAAATGCCGGGCTGGATGACACACAAGCTGGAATCAAGATGGCCAAGAGAACTATCAATAACCTCAGATATGCAGATGACACCACCCTAATGGCAGAAAGCAAAGGGGAACTAAAGAGCCTCTTGATGAAAGTGAAAGAGGACAGAGAAAAAGTTGGCTTAAAACTCAACATTCAAAAGCAAAGATCAGGGCATCCGGTGCCATCACTTCATGGCAAATATATGAGGAAACAGTAAGAGACATTAATTTTTTGGGCTCCTAAGGCACTGAAGATGGTGACTGCAGCCATGAAATTAAAAGACACGAGCTCCTTGGAAGAAAAGCTATGACAAACCTAAACAGCATATTAAAAAGCAGAGACATTACTTTACCAACAAAGGTCCATCTAGTCAAAGCTATGGTTTTTGAGAGTCCCTTGGACTTCAAGGAGATCAAACCAGTCAATCCTACAGGAAATCAGTCCTGAATATTCACTGGAAGGACTGATGCTGAAGCTGAAACTCCAATACTTTGGCCACTTGATGCAAAGAACTGACTCATTAGAAAAGACCCTGATGCTGGGAAAGATTGAAGTCAAGAGGAGAAAGAGATGATGGAAGATGAGATGGCTTGATGGCATCACTGACTCGATAAACATGAGTTTGAGCAGGCCCTGTGGGTTGGTAATGGACAGGAAAGCCTGGCGTGTTGCATTCCATGATGTCACAAAGAGTCAGACACAACTGAGTGATGGACAGAACTGTGAGCTGCAAAAAGTGATATGATTTTGGATCACAACAGACTGTACAAAATTCTTGAAGAGATGGAGATATCAGCCCACCTTACTTGCCTCCTGAGAAACCTGTATGCAGGTCAAGAAGTAACAGTTAAAACTGGACATGAAACAACAGACTGGTTCAAAATTGAGAAAGGAGTACATCAAGGCTGTATATTGTCACCCTGCTTATTTAACTTATATGCATAGTATATCATGTGAAACGCCGAGCTGGATGAAGCACAAGCTGGAATCAAGATTACCAGGAGAAATATCAATAAACTCAAATATACAGATAACACCACCCTTATGGCAGAAAGCAAAGAGGAACTCAAGAGCCTGTTGATGTAGGTGATAGAGGAGAGTGAAAAAATTGGCTTAAAATTCAATACTCAAAAAATTAAGATCATGGCATCTGGTCCCATCATTTCATGGCAAATAATGGGGAAACAATGGAAACAGTGAGAGACTTTATTTTCTTGGGCTCCAAAATCACTTCAAATGGTGACTTTAGCCATGAAATTAAAAGACACTTGCTCCTTGGAAGAAAAGCTATGACAAACCAAAACAGTGTATTCAAAGGCAGAGACATCACTTTGTCGACAAAGATATATGTAGTGAAGCTGTGGTTTTTCAAGTAATCGTGTATAGATATGAGAGTTGGACTATAAAGAAGGCTGATTGCTGAAGAATTGATGCTTTTGAATTGTGGAGTGGGAGAAGACTCTTGAGAATCCCTTTGACAGCAAGGAGATCAAACCAGTCAATCCTAAAGGACGTCAACCCTGAATATTAATTGGAAGGACTGATGCTGAAGCTGAAGCTTCAATATTTTGGCCACCTGATGCAAAGAGTTGATTCATTGGGAAAGACCCTGATGCTGGGAAAGATTGAAGGCAGAAGGAGAAGTGGGTGGCAGAGAACGAGATGGCTGGATGGCATCAACTCAATGAACATGAGTTTGAGCAATCTCCAGGAGATAGTGAAGGACAGGGAAGCCTTTGGTGTTGCAGTCCGTGGGATTGCAAAGAGTACAGACACAACTGAATGACAGAACAACAAATATTTTGCTAAATATTACCAGAAAAATAACACTGCCTGGAGCGTATGTATCAATGTGTACATAAATTTTTGTTTTATTAGGTATTATGACATCTTTATCTTTGTTTCTGTTCTTATAATGGAGCTCAGTGTTACTCATCTTTAACAAAAATTATTTCACATTTAGCATTTAGGTTTATATATTTTTCATTTTTTAATCTTGGAGATTATCTAGAAAAAGTAAATCTTTTGGAAATGGTCAACATAAACTGTATCTAAATGCTCCCTTGTTATTCTTTATGACAGTTGGCAGGAGTTTTAGCAAGGCATGTTAAGCTGTAACTACAAAGAAAAATAATACAATTTCCAAGTTCATGAAAAGTTTAGAAAGTTATGTATTCATTCAAACATAATTTATGTACTGTCTGACTATACTATCAATAAGTAAAGGTACTGCATAGCAAACTAAAGAAAAATCTTAATTTAAAAATTCATAGTCAAAGTAGCACATAGGTTTAATCTTTAAACTGTAAATGAGCAACCTTGTTCTCTTAGCCTGAATTTCCATTCAACTCTTTGTTTTCCTCAGTATCAAATGTTACAATCAATTAATTAGCTTCATGCTGTTTTCCAGCATTTGTCCTTAGCTAGTTATCTTTCTTCTCTTTGAGTTTCCTGATTCTCATTCCTCCCTTCTTTACCTCTGAACACTTTTCCATCTGTGTGCTCTGTCATGTACATGCCCGCTCATTTTTGCATTCCCTTCAGTTTTCTTCTCTGGTATTCTTGCAGGGAGACTGAAATTGAGCTAGACATGTAGCTAAGTCCGAAGACTTGTTTAAAACTTACCTAAGCAACCATTTTACCACTAAATCTTCTACAGCCCCCAGCCCTCCCCAAAAGGAGGACCTTCCTTCCCTCTGGGTATCTTCTTATTCCTCAAAGAACAAAAGAAATAAATGTTTACTTTTAATGGATTTTTTTTTGTTTTTTTAATGTTTTGGTGAAAATTCATAAGTTTAATATTGCCAATGCCCTACATCCCCATACTCTGTTGCACAAGCCAGGAATCAAAAAATGAATAGTTCATCTACCTCTAATTCATTTTAGATCTTTATTTTTTAAGGGAAATTTCCCTTTTGGTAGGTAGTAAAAAATAAAGATCTAAAATGAATTGTGCAAGAGTGAAAAAGTTGGCTTAAAATTCAACATTCAGAAAACGAAGATCATGGCATCTGGTCCCATCACTTTATGGCAAATAGATGGGGAAACAATGGAAACAGGAAGAGACTTTATTTTGGGGGGCTCCAAAATCACTGCAGATGGTGACTGCAGCCATGAAATTAAAAGACGCTTGCTCCTTGGTAGAAAAGCTATGACCAACCTAGACAGCATATTAGAAAGCAGAGAAATTACTTTGCTGATAAAGGTCCATCTGATCAAAGTGAAAGTGAAGTCGCTCAGTCCTGTCTGACTCTTTGTAACCCCGTGGACTGTAGCCTACCAGGCCTCCCTCCATGGGATTCTCCAGGCAAGAGTACTGGAGTGGATTGCCTTTTCCAGGGGATCTTCCGGGGGATCTTCCCAACCCAGGGATCATACCTGGGTCTCCTGCATTCTAGGCAGACGCTTTAACCTTTGAGCCACCAGAGTTTTTGCAGTAGTCATGTATGGATATGAGAGTTGGACTATAAAGAAAGCTGAGCAGTGAAGAATTAATGCTTTTGAACTGTGATGTTGGAGAAGACTCTTGAGAGACCCTTGGACTTCAAGGAGATCCAACCAGTCCATCCTAAAGGAGATCAGTCCTGAATATTCATTGGAAGGGCTAATGCTGAAGCTGAAACTCCTATACTTTGGCCACCTGATATGAAGAATTGACTCCATTGAAAAGACCCTGATGCTGGGAAGTATTGAAGGCAGGAGAAGAAGGGAACAACAGAGGATAAGAGGGCTGGATGGCATCACCAACTTGGTGGACATGAGTTTGAGTAAGTTCCAGGACTTGGTGATGGACAGGGAAGCCTGGCGTGCTGAAGTCTATGAGGTTGCAAAGAGTTGGACAAGACTGAGCAACTGAACTCAAAAGGGAAATTAGAAGGCAAAGGGAAGAGAATTACCTATTTTCAGAGCATATAGGCCAGTGGATTAGTTGGGCCATGAAAGCTGCTGGATGGTTGCATAGCCCCATGCTGCCATATGGGGTCTGTGTGATTCTGTGTCTCTCTCACCTCCATCTCTCCCCAAAGCCATGTTCTCCTCAAGCCTTGCTGCCTTACCACAGAGTCTTATCAGATCTCTGTTTTTGAGAGGTTAGTTCAGGAAGAAGCCTAATACAAAATAAAAGTTGGCATGAAAGGAAAAGAAGCCAAGATGCAGGCTAGCTGTGTTGCAGGATGACAATACTAGAGCAGACAGCACAGAAGTGATGGCACTTCTAAAGGAACGACTACTAGGGTTGATAGAGGATCATAAGCGATCCATGCAACTGTTAGAGCTACTAGTGTACTCCAGTTGAGGTCCAGTTCACTCCTGGGCTGATACAGGTGGTTGTAAGATGACTTTTTATGTTTCCCTTTCTATCTTTCCTATATATTTTTCTATTTAGATCCTTGTACAAAAGGTAAACTGAGATATACCTGTTTTTGACATTAGGTATGTGACTGTGTGTGTGCTTAGTCACTCAGTTGTGTCTGACTCTTGCAACTCTGTGGGCAGTAGCCTGCCAGACTCCTTTACCCTCTGAGCCACTGGGACTTAGCAACTGAATAACACAACAACCTTTATTTATATAATAGTATCATTTGCCTAAAGATCAGTTAATTTAAGAGTGAATTGTATAAGAAAACTTTTTAAATGACGGCAATTGAAACAATTGATTTTTGTAGGATAAACTTTGCTTTAGATAGCCCTAGATTGAATCATCCTGCCTTTTTCCAGTTTACAGAAATATTTTAGAAAATGAGGTAACTGTTTGGATATTTAACAGGAGACTTTTTTAGGTGTTCTGCTCTGTGTTTTTTAGTGTCCCTCATTTTTCTAGATCTAGGTAATTAAAAGATTGCATGTATTACTAGACCCCGTTTTGTTTAAACTTAATCTCTACAATTTTCTAATCATTCTTTGCTAATGTATAGCTTTATGAGCATGTTAGAAATTTGGATTTGTTTTACTTATCAGTGATTAGAATTTCTGTATATTTTTATTTAATACCTTTATGAAAGTTTGCCACTTTTTGAGCAAAGAGATACATTTTTAAAATTAAAAGATTGCTGTATCTGAACACTGGATGCAGGGAACACTGCCCTGCTTTGTCAGTTTACATAGGGAAAACTAATGAGGCCATAAAGAAATACTATCTGTTTTATTAGAACTGTTTTAGTAGTGAAACAGCTGGAAAAACAGAGTTAGTCGGCTGGCTTCCATTTTCCATTGCTTTCTGCCCTTTAAATTCAGGTTTCCTCTTGTTCATGACCACATGCTCACCACACACAGACTCCTTAGTTTGTTACTTTAGGCCAACGGAGATTAAGCACCATTAGTAAAGACTAGTTTAGGAAAGGTTTTAACTAAAATAAATGGCACTTTCAAAGAGAATCTTGATTTATGGAGTTTGTGTGTGTGTGTGTGTGTCTGGGTAAATCAGTAAGGAAAAAATCAGATCATAGTGTTTGGGTTGAGTGCCATTTGTCATTGAGACATGTTTTCTGTTGCAGTCTTATTTGTAGTAAAACTGTACAGTTTAATTGTAGTACAAATGTAGTTTTGCACAGCGGCAGTATTGTAGCCAATGACATTTACCTGAGGCAAGACTATTGCTAATTGAAACTAACTGTAGTAAAAATGCTTAGTAGCAACCTAGTGACCAGAAAGAATATGTATCACCTTACTATATTTAGAATCAGAATTTTATTGCTGAAAGGGAAATTAGATATCACTTAATATGGCCTTTCATATTAGAGAAGAAAGAGATTAAATGTCTTGGTTAGTAGGTAGAATAAGTAGAATTTGGGTATACTTGTTAATTGCAGATCAAAGAAGGCAGTGGCACCCCACTCCAGTACTCTTGCCTGAAAAATCCCATGGATGAAGGAGCCTTGTAGGCTGCAGTCCATGGGGTCGCTAAGAGTCAGACATGACTGAAGCAGCTTAGCAGCAGCAGCAGCAGCAGTTAATTGCAGATAGCATTCTCACATCATCATCACTCTCTTTTCTACCTATCCTCTAGAGGGGTATATGGAGAAATTGGAAATTTAGTGTGATGGAAGATGAGAGAAGATAAGAGTGGAGCCAATCAGGCTTTAAAAATACATAATTGTGAAACGTAAACTAACACCAATTAATTAGGAACTTTGGGGCTAAAAACAAATGAAAATTATTTGATGTTTAAAAAATACCTATTATTTGCAATTTGATCTCAAGAAAGATGAAATTAAAGCTTTTATAGTCATCTGCCTCCAAAAATCCATTAAGTGCTAATTAGCTGGTATCTGCGAAGGTCCAAATCTCTCTACATTGGAAACTGGCTCTTTAGTGAAATATATGACTTAAAAAACACACACAGAAAACATCTGTTGGTAGAAACATACATCCATGATCTCTACGTTTCTGAAAAATTCACATATTTATTGTAGGGGAAAAGAATCAGAAAAAAAAAACAAGTCATGTAAGTTTAATTCTAACAAACATACTACCGCAATGATAATGTGGAATAACTATAAAGCATATGAAATACAGTTTATATTCCACTTTACTTGGGAGACACAAAGAATTTATCTTTATTTTACATGTATCTAAATTTAATTCACTATGTTTTTTAAAATATTCTTTACCAATAGATGTCAACACATTAAATAAGAAAAATCAATATATTCTAATACACTCTGTTATGTAACTGCCACAAGAAAATTGTAATTCACAACATTCAGAAACCAGTGTAAAGTATTTGTACTGTCTACCAAGGGAAAAATTATCTCATTGTTGTACTATAAATTGCATATTTATTTCATAACAGTGGCAAAAATGGGTTATCTTTGAGAGGTAGGATTATTTTTCTCAGCATTCATGTGTGACAAAGGCTAAAACCCGAATGAATCATAGCAGTGGTATTCAAAGAACAGAAATGTCTTCAGTTACCTTTCAGTCATGATACAGCATTAAAAGTCTTCTAACTGTTAAGGATTTGTTTACATTAAAAGTGCTTGGCTGTTTCATAATGACTAACTGGCAGTTTAAGTTAATTTTTTGATAGAGTAGTCTTTCTTTAGTTTTTAGGAATTAGCTGATATATTCTGGAAATTGTGTTAATATAATTACCTAAATTATTCATGAAATCTCAGAACAAGAGACTACATCAATACAGGATGAAAACTAACACAGTTCATAATGGTACATATGAATCTGACATGTCCCTTAGCCTTTCAATATATTTTCTAATTTAAAATATTCTGATTGAGAACCTACCACATTTAAGGCATTATCTCCACAGTTGAGTAGAATATCAGTAAATGACTGATTTCTTGCTTTCCAGGAATTCACAATCCCATTAAGAAGATGAAGAGAATAATAAGTATAGAGCAGATGACATTGTTTATGATTAGTGTTGGAGACTAAAGAAATAAGGGAAAAAAAAGAAAGTGGGGATATAAATCTGAGCTTTACCTGAAGCCTGAAGAAACAATACAGTTTAAGAATATATAACCAAGGAAGATGGTAGAGAATGCATCTGATAGACAGTGGTATAGAAATCAATTTCTCAACTCAATCTGTTTGAGTCTAAGACATCATGTGATGAATCTGAACAATGTTGACTATAGGGATTAGGAGGAAATGGGATTGGAGAAACTAACCTGGCTAATGTGGGGTCCTAATGATAAGGCTGGTTGCCATAGCAAGGCAGTTGTGTGGAATTCAAGGTACAACAAAAGGAGAATGAAGGACTAGGCAGGAAATCAATGTAAACTGAACTAGTGAAAGGGATTATTATGATTTTTAAAAAGTAGAAACTCTGGATATCACGTTTTCTGCCTCTTCCTCATTAATTATCTAACCAAAGATTTTAGGTACAAAAGATTTCATAAGGTTTAGTACAACTTCAGACTATCCAATGCAGCACCATTCCTAGCTTCCATCCCTTTCTGGAGAATGGTAGAATAATCAATAGTCAATGTCAAAATACTCCTTCAGAATAAAATTACAAGAAATATAATATTTTTATTGTTAGAACAATTAAAAGTGGAGAAAAAGATAATATAGACACACATTCCAAACTTTAACAGTGGAGGTAGTTATTCAGAGTAGGAGTTTTGTTGGGAACCTGAGCAGATAAAGAGCAAAGTACTTAACACCTGAATCATTAGAAATGCCTGTTTTTAAAAATGCACGTTAACTAGCATGTTTTTCAGTAGTCTATATTTATGAAAAATGATTTAGTGTCTAATACTCCTCAAATCAAAAAAGATCACTGCCCCTATAGTATTTATTGCTGCTAAGTCACTTCAGTCGTCTCCGACTCTGTGAGACCCCATAGACAGCAGCCCACCAGGCTCCACCATCCCTGGAATTCTCCAGGCAAGAATACTGGAGTGGGTTGCCATTTCCTTCTCCAATGCATGAAAGTGAAAAGTGAAAGTGAAGTCGCTCAGTCGTGTCTGACTCTTTGAGACCCCATGGACTGCAGCCTACCAGGCTCCTCTGTCCATGAGATTTTCCAGGCAAGAGTACTGAAGTGGGTTGCTGTTGCCTTCTCCATAGTATCTATTAGGTGTAGGATACTATCTTGCTCTTTTTCCCCTTCTGTTTCAAAGTGTTTTAGTGTATCGTTTTCCTATCATGTCTAGGACCTACTTCTATCTCCCTTTTAGACAGTGTACACACTGAACTTAATCACAGTTAGGTCTATAAGAAGATGCAGAGAGTTGTCTTGAAAGAAGAAAACATCATGACTGTCTTTGAAATATTGTGTATATACCCCCAAGGAAAGAATCCATGTAAGTGAAGGATAGAAATTATTTTGGTATTATAATGATAAAAAAAGACCCACATTAACTGGTAAAATTAAAACTGATTATAAATAAAATTCAATAATCTGTCCTGTCTCCTATAAAACACTGATATGTAATCAACTTTAACTATGAAATATCACAGAGAACTGCAGGATGAATTAAATGTCAAAGTGGTCTTAGTGCATTTGTACAGCGATAGTTTATTGTCTCCTGTAAATATATTACCTACACAAGCCAGTCATTTTATATGTGATTCTAAAGTAGTACCATTATGCTGAGTGTTTATATGTTTAAATGAAACAGCCTACTTTGGGTTCCCTGATGGCTCAAGTGGTAAAGAATCTGTCCACAATGCATGAGACCCAGTTCAATCCCAGGGTCACGAAGATCCCTAGAGAAGGGAGTGGCTTACCCACTCCAGTGTTCTTGCCTGGAGAATTCCATGGACAGAGGAGGCTGGTGGGCTGCCGTCCATGGGATCACAAAGAGACAGAGACAACTGAGGGACTAACACTTTCACTTTGATTACCAATAGAAAAATAAATGGAGGAATATATGTACTTTAAAAATATTAACTGTTTCAGACTTTTGATAATGTTATTATCCTAACCATATATTACTTTTAGAAAGACCAGAGAAAAAATAAATTTTCATAGTTGAACACTGCTGTTTGAATTCCACAACTACAATATCTAATGCTTTTTACATTCAAGGGTAAATGTAGTAGTAATACCATTTACTAGTTAGCATGGGGGAAATATTCTTCATTTAGGGAAAGTGTAAGAGAGTTCCAGAGAAACATCTATTTCTGCTTTATTGAGTATGCCAAAGCCTTTGACCGTGTGGATCGCAATCAACTGTGGAAAATTCTGAAAGAGATGGGAATACCAGACCACCTAACCTGCCTCTTNAAGCCACTCCAGTGTTCTTGCCTGGAGAATCCCAGGGACAGAGGAGCCTGTTGGGCTTCTGTCTATGCGGTCGCACAGAGTCGGACACGACTGATGCAACTTAGCAGCAGTAGCAGCAGCAGTGCTAGCATGTGAGATGAGTGCAATTGTGCAATAGTTTGAACATTGTTTGGCATTGCTTTTCTTTGGAATTGGAATGAAAACTGATCTTTTCCAGTCCTGTGGCCACTGCTGAGTTTTCCAAATTTGCTGGCATATTGAGTGCAGCACTTTCACAGCATCATCTTTTAGGATTTGAAATAGTTTAACTGGAATTCCATCACCTCCAGTAGCTTTGTTCAAAGTGATGCTTCCTAAGGCCCACTTGACTTGACATTCCAGGATGTCTGGCTCTAGGTGAGTGATCACACCATCGTGGTTATTTGGATCATGAAGATCTTTTTTGTATAGTTTTTCTGTGTTTTCTTGCCACCTCTTCTTACTATCTTCTGCTTTTGTTAGGTCTATACCTTTCCTATCCTTTATTGTGCCCATCTTTGCATGAAATGTTCCCTTGGTATCTCTCATTTTCTTGAAGAGATTTTTAGTTTTCCCCATTCTGTTATTTTCCTCTATTTCTTTGCAGTGATCACTGAGGACGGTGTTCTTATCTCTCCTTACTATTCTTTGAAACTCTGCATTCAAATGGGTGTATCTTTCCTTTGCCTTTAGCTTTATAGCTTTATTATAGTAAGTTAGCAAGATGTAGGCAAATACAGTAAATAGGCAGTTTAGGGTAGTATACAATTTCCAATCCACTGGTGTTTTATGAGCTACTTTACTGAGCCATCACAACTTGGCTGTCTTTCTTGCTTAGTCCAGGGTACAGTGTAGTGAGAATCAGAAAGATTATTTGATGGTAATACAATACATTATTAGTGAGCTCTTTGTAAGCAACTAAAGATGCTTTATTGGCTGATATAATAGGAGGTATTGTTTGTGTGCCAGTCATTCACAAAGAGAATACTTCTACTTCTATATGACCATGGGTTTTTTGTCTGTATTGAGGGAACATTATTTTAAGAATCTGGTTTTAAATGCCAGAACTTTATTGCTCTTTTAGGGCTCTGTTCTTATCCATGGCCCCTTTCCTTACCTCAACAAAGGGAAAGATCATGACTGTTTTATGTGGGCTGATAAACCTGCCTTTTAAAAAAATTTATTTCTAATTGGAGGATAACTGCTTTAGAGTATTGTGTTGGAAGCCTGCCTTTTTTTTTTTTTTTAAGTGATCATTATCAAGAATTTGACTTCATATAAAATTTTATTTCTCATCTGTTTTTTGGATCCTTGCAAGAATCAGTGTTGCATGATTAATGGTATTTGTTGTCCACTTAAGTACTGGTATCTGTTGTCCCCTCATAGCAATTAAGTGATCATCCTAGATTGTGGGTAGGGAGGTTAGCTGGCAAACATTCTTGCAAGAACCTCCTAGTAAAACAAAAATTTTATAAACTAATGCCCGAAGAGGCTGAACTTAGGATAGTGTTTGCTATATAACTTTGGCAACTGAAAAATTTTTTAAGTTGAAAATGTTACTGTGACCATGTATGTGGCATTTTATCTGTAAATGACCCTTAGATTATTTTTTTTCCTAGTGTCCTTGCAATGTCTCAATATTCTGCAGGAGCTCTTTGTTTGGACCCTAACAGCAATAAGAGCTTAGAACACATACTGATAAAATGATACAAAACAAAAGTAGAATTGACTTTTTCTCATGTGTAAGTGCTGCTGGCGGTATATATTAAAGAGAAATTTAGTAATTGTATATACTAAGCAAAGTTTATTATGCACTAATGTATGCTTAGCTCACTTTTTGTATAGGTACTAGAACTACTTCTGTCTTGTGTTGAGACATCAAACACTTTTTTTTTTATTCAAACACTTTTATAGATAGTATGTACATGTAGAAAATGTACTTTCTTCTGATCTACAAGTATGAAAATTTTCCCTTCTCTCCTGACAAGACTTTCCACCCCAACAATGAAGAGTGGGGTGCTAAAGGGGAAGGTAGTGATTAGATAATTGGTAACTCAGCATTAACTACATTTGTCCTTTTCCTAAAATAAGTTTCTCTTTAGCATTTCTGAAGTGTAAGGACCAAGAATGGTGTTAACTCATTAACAGACTACTAGACTTTGAGTGGTTTTGGAGAAGTCAAAATCAAATGAGAACTTGGATCTTGTAATTCTGTTAAATCAGCAAATGCTTATTTAAAGCTGCAAGATTTTTAAATATGCAAGATACACTTTGAGCCCAGTGGGAGATTCAGAGAATTGTAGACAAATTTCTGAGTTTCAGGAACATAAGAGAATATACACAGTTTATCTTTGATTGAAAAAAAATTATGGTGTATAGTTGATTTATAGTATTATGTTACTTTGTGCTGTACAGCAGAGTGAATCAATTAATACATTTACGTATACCCACTCTTTCTTAAGATTCTGTTCGCTTATAGGTCATTACACAGTATTGAGTAGAGTTCCCTGTGCCATACAGTAAATTCTCAATAGTTATCCATTTTATATAGAGTAGTATGTATGTCAATGCCAATCTCCCAATTTTTTCCTCCCCTACAAAGTGTACAATCTCTTGATTCTCCTTCCTGATTTAATTTTTTTGGAGTTTTTTTCTTCCTATTAAACTTTTGCTTTGAAAGTTCCCAGAAGTTGGGACAAGGAAGTAAGAGAGATGGTTGCCTGAATTCTCCAGGATAGGGGAGAGTTACTGACTAGTTTCTGTTAGTGAGTAATTCCACTGTAACTATTATTACTAGTGGTCTACAGTAGAAGTTTTTAGATTCCTTACTTCTCTATTACTTGGTTTAGTCAATACAAGGATGCATTTGCTTAGCCAGAATGCAAAATTTACAGGTTCGGAGGGTCTTGGCAAGTTTCATAGGGCAGGAGGAGGAGTAGGCATTTGGGAAAGGAGGCAGCGGAAGGAGTCTCAGGCAAGGGAAAGGCATGGGCAGAGCGCCAGAGAACAAGCAAAACTTGTGGTGGACACAGCTTTCACACAGACCGGATCAGTGGCCCTACCTTACTTGTTTTCAAGATTGCCACAGTTTTTCTTTTGTAATTACCATTCCTTTTATTTTTAGGCATGATATTTAATGTGTTTTAAAGTTTACCATTAAAGGAGGAGTTACTTTGTTTGAGAAAATGTCAAAGGCTGAAGAATCTTGATCTAAATAATGATTTCTAAGGGAGATCTAAGGGAGATTTCTAATGAAATCTCCTGTAGTTGTCCTTGGTTCAGAGAAGAGTCCTCAGGACTAGAAAAAAAAATAGGGGAGCTCCAGAGAGGCTCCCTGGTCAGAACCATTTGATCTTCACAACAGAATGAAAAATATTTTAACTATAAATGCAGATGTTCATTATTATAGATAGGGTAAAATCATCACTGCTGTCAGAGGAAAGCTCTTGGCTATTTAACATGATGGTGGAGAAATCTTAAGATGAGTGCTGCTGCCAAGTCGCTTCAGTCGTGTCCGACTCTGTGCGATCCCATAGACGGCAGCCCATCAGGCTCCACCGTCCCTGGGATTCTCCAGGCAAGAACACTGGAGTGGGTTGCCATTTCCTTCTCCAATGCGTGAAAGTGAAAAGTAAAAGTGAAGTTGCTCAGTCGTGTCCGACCCTCAGCGACCCCAAGGACCGCAGCCTACCAGGCTTCTCCGTCCATGGGATTTTCCAGCAAGAGTACTGGAGTGGGTTGCCATTGCCTTCTCCTCTTAAGATGAGTAGAACAGTTGAAAACCATTTAAGGAAGATTTCTCCTGCCCCGATTCTCTGGAATGTTTAGGGCTAAGTTCTTAGTTTCTGATACCTTAAAAGTTTTCAAGTGTTCTGTTGTTAAGAACCATTATTTAGTTAAAAAAAAAAAGACATTTAGATGATATCAGAATTTTAGAATTACCTATGGTTCTGTAACCCTAAAAACTTATTTTCATTTTTGCATGGTATCTTTTAATCTTGTATGCATATTTTCTTAGCAGTGGTACTTTAAAAACTGAAGAAAGAATACCAAGATCTAGAGAATTTTGTATGATTCCTTTTTCTTTTTAAGGTACGTGTTGGGTGGTGGAGCACTGTGCATGGAACTACTCACAAAACAGGTGACTATTTTTCTTATGGCAGTCAGGCGTTTCAGCCTCTGGAGAGTGCTTTAATCATGTCAGTTAGATTCTAAGTGGACAGAGCTCTTTGTAATAGGACCTACTTAAAAAAAAAATGTATATATATATATGTGCTGATAGCACTTATTTTAATAATGAAAGCTATTTAAACCAGTAAAATGACATTGTACTTGGTGCTTAATCTATGCTAGGATGGGCAATATGAGTGATGTATGTTATAGTTTGCTCATTTGTTGCTCTTACAACACAGCTTTCTTTGTTTTGTGCAATTTTGGAAATGGTCCAACTTTTACTCCTTGACTACAAACTTAACATAAATTTGATACTACTAAGTTGTTATATGCCATTTTCTTAAGTGAGAATCAGAAATACCACGGTGTTTTAGAGAAGTGTTTTCTTCTTTCTGTAGGGCTGGAGCAGTGCCTATTCAATAGAATCGGTCATCATGCAAATCAATGCCACCTTAGTTAAAGGCAAAGCCAGAGTGCAGTTTGGAGCAAATAAGGTACTTTTATTAATAATAGCACAGTAACCATGAGATACTTTTCCTGTTATGAAGCTTCTACCTGTTCTTTTAGTCTTTGTTATTTCTACTATAATTAAATGTCTATGGTTTAAAATTTATCATTGGTTTATATATACTAGTGAATAAATATATGTAGTTACATGCTTCCCCAAATTGAGATCTCATTGTAATAGTTAATTCCTAGTAAGCATATATGTGCTAGGCTCTAACCTGAACTTTTTATTTGTATTAACTTTCTATCCTTTTAATAACCTAGAAGTAGGTACTATTATTGTCCTCATTTTGTAGATGAGGAAACTGAAGCACAGAGAAGTGAGGTGACTCATTTAAGGTCACAGGTGGAGAGTGAAGATTTGAACCAGATGTTCTGGCTGTTAGTCTCTGCTCTTACCCACTGTCTTCTGTTCTTTATTTACTTACTATATCAGAAATATCTTTCATGTCTAATTATAGTTATCTGTGAACACTTCAAAACAAACTCTTAGGTTAGTATATTTTGGAAAAGTGTGTGATGGAAATCATCCCTACCTGACATTAAAAAAAAAAATTATGTATGTTCCTAAAATTCCTTGTGAATTTTGTATTAAATACTTATCCAAATAGTACTAAATCTAAGTAAGTATTTCTAACTGTATTGCACATCAAATCATGAGCTCACTGGAATCTTAACTCATAGAAGAAGCAGAAAATTGATTCTCTAAGGGGACTAAAGTGGCCTCATGTTAATTGTAGCCACAGTTCTCATCAGTAGCAAATGCCAATACTCTTTAGAAGAAAGGATTTCTGAATTAAGATTCTCAGAGATTAAGATCAGTTCAGTTCAGTCACTCATTCGTGTCCAACTCTTTGTGTCCCCGTGGATTGCAGCATGCCAAGGTTCCCTGTCCATCACCAGCTCCCGGAGCTTGCTCAAACTCATGTCCATTGAGTCGGTGATGCCATCCAACCATCTCATCCTCTGTCATCCCCTTCTCCTCCTGTCTTCAATCTTTCCCAGCATCAGGGTCTTTTCCAGTGAGTCAGTTCTTTGCATCAGGTGGCCAAAGTATTGGAGTTTCAGCTTCAGCATTAGTCCTTCCAGTGAATATTCAGGACTGATTTCCTTTAGGATGGACTGGTTTGACCTCCTTGCAGTCCAAGGGATTCTCAAGAGTCTTCTCCAATAGTACAATTCAAAAGCATCAATTCTTAGGTGCTCAGTTTTCTTTATAGTCCAACTCTCACAACCATACATGACTACCTGAAAAACCATAGCTTTGACTAGATGGACCTTTGTTGGCAAAGTAATGTCTCTGCTTTTAATATGCTATCTTGGTTGGTCATAGCTTTTCTTCCAAGGAGCAAGTGTTTTTTAATTTCATGGCTGCAGTCATCATCTGCAGTGATTTTGGAGCCCCCCAAAATAAAGTCTGTCACTANTGAGTCAGTTCTTTGCATCAGGTGGCCAAAGTATTGGAGTTTCAGCTTCAGCATTAGTCCTTCCAATGAATATTCAGGACTGATTTCCTTTAGGATGGACTGGTTTGACCTCCTTGCAGTCCAAGGGATTCTCAAGAGTCTTCTCCAACACTACAATTCAAAAGCATCAATTCTTAGGTGCTCAGCTTTCTTTATAGTCCAGCTCTCACAACCATACATGACTACCTGAACAACTATAGCTTTGACTAGATGGACTTTTGTTGGCAAAGTAATGTCTCTGCTTTTAATATGCTATCTTGGTTGGTCATAGCTTTTCTTCCAAGGAGCAAGTGTTTTTTAATTTCATGGCTGCAGTCATCATCTGCAGTGATTTTGGAGCCCCCCAAAATAAAGTCTGTCACTGTTTCCATTGTTTCCCCATCTATTTCCCATGAAGTGATGGGACCAGATGCCATGATGTTTGTTTTTTGAATGTTGAGTTTTAAGCCGGCTTTTTCACTTGACAGTGAAAGATGACAAGCACCCAAGTAGACAACCTAACATACATGAGAACTGGCAGAAACAATGACTATGAGACACAGAGTCACAAAGACTTGAAGTTTTGGAATTAGCAGATATTAAAATTGTGAGAAAATGAATACTTACATGTAATATCTAGTGATCAGAGAAAAGAATCTATAGAAATGAAGAATGTTAAAATGAGAAACTGATTAGACATCAGAAGAAAGAATTATTAGAAGAAATAACTCAGAATGTTGCACAGAGGGACCCAGGAATAGATAGTACGGCAGAAGTTAAGAGGTACAGATCAGAATGAGGTCTAAAACATGTCTTATTTGAATCCCAGGAGGGGATAATAAAATCATATTAAAAAGTGAGGAATAGAAATCAGAAGGTGAAGTTATAAAAGTAAATCCAAATAAATAAATCATAACAAATATAAATGCACAAAAGTTACCAGTTTGAATTAAGTAGTCTTTAAGAAGTGTATTTATTTATTTTTATTAAAATTTTTTGGAAATATAGTTGATCTATAGTGTTAATTTTTTTCTATACAGCAAAGTAACTCAGTTATATATTTATGAATATATTCTTTTTAATTTTCTATTATAATTTGTCACAAGAAGTATGTTTAACATATGAGGATACAAAGAAATGGAATTTTTTTTTAAAGGAAGAAGATAATAGAGATAGACCAGTATAGGCATACCTTGGAGATACTATGGATTCAGTTTCAGACTTCTTCAGTAAAGCCAGTATCACAATAACACAAACCACATGAACTTTTTGGTTTCCTAGTATGTGTAACAGTTACACTGCAGTCTCCTAAGTGTGTAATAGCATTATGTCTATAAACAACAATGTACATGCCTTAATTAAAAAATATTACTAAAAAATGCTAACCATCATCTGAGCCTTCAGCTAACTGTAGTGCTTAACACCAAAAATCATTGATCCCAGATCATTGTAACAAACATAGTAATGAAAAAGTTTGAAGTATTTCAAATTGCCAAAATGTGACACAGACACACAAAGTCAGCCAGTGTTCTTGGGGGAAATGGAGCCAGTAGACTTGCTTGGTGCAGAGCTGTCACGAATCTTCAAACTGTTAAAAACAGCAACAAAAAAAATGTAGTATCTGCTAGGTACAGTAAAGTGAAGTGCAGTAAAATGAGATTTGCCTGTATACATTGACAAAAAGGTGATTTAGCTGTGTAAACAGTGTGATTTTGGAACAAAGTGTAAACAGTGTGATTTTGGAACAAAGCATTAGTTCAGTCAGTTCAGTCGCTCAGTTATGTCTGACTCTTTGTGACCCTATGAATCGCAGCACGCCAGGCCTCCCTGTCCATCACCAACTCCCAGAGTTCACTCAGACTCATGCCCATCGTGTCAGTGATGCCATCCAGCCATCTCATCCTTTGTCGTCCCCTTCTCCTCCTGCCCCCAATCCCTCCCAGCATCAGAGTCTTTTCCAATGAGTCAACTCTTCGCATGAGATGGCCAAAGTACTGGAGTTTCAGCTTCATTCCTTCCAAAGAAATCCCAGGGTTGATCTCCTTCAGGATGGACTGGTTGGATCTCCTTGCAGTCCAAGGGACTCTCAAGAGTCTTCTCCAACACCACAGTTCAAAAGCATCAATTCTTCGTGGTCCAAGTCTCACATCCGTACTTGACTACTGGGAAAACCATAGCCTTGACTAGATGGACCTTTGCTGGCAAAGTAATGTGTCTGCTTTTCAATATGCTAATTAGGTTGGTCATAACTTTCCTTCTAAGGAGTAAGCGTCTTTTAATTTAATGGCTGCAGTCACCATCTGCAGTGATTTTGGAGACCCCAAAATAAAGTCTGACACTGTTTTCACTATCTATTTCCCATGAAGTGATGGGACCGGATGCCATGATCTTTGTTTTCTGAATGTTGAACTTTAAGCCAACTTTTTCACTCTCCTCTTTCACTTTCATCAAGAGGCTTTTTAGTTCCTCTTCACTTTCTGCCATAAGGGTGGTGTCATCTGCATATCTGAGGTTATTGATATTTCTCCCAGCAATCTTGATTCCAGCTTG
>SJYX01000805.1:298715-337518 GCA_006410675.1 Oreotragus oreotragus
CCCAGCCCTCATAGTAAGCCTGCGGGGGACCAAGAACGCGCCAGGTGAATCTGATGCTATAGGCAGGGAACTAATGCTGTTTGGGGCGTGGTTTCACAGCAATGGTAGGTACTCTGTAAGCTGATTTACTCGTTCAGAACTTGGGACTACACGGTGTTGAATAAAGGTATTGATTTTCACACTTTTAAAAGCATATGCTATCTGTTCAAAAATCAGACTCATGCTGTTGTTAACTGACATTGGGACTGTAAAGACTGATAAAACACTCGTCTGACTCCAAGAATTCATGAAAGACTTGGAAATACGGCTACAAGAGCAGTGAGCGGCACAGAATGAGGTGGATCTGGTTTGACTGCGTGAAGCCTCCGGGAAAGTCCCAGAAGAATTACAGGACGCGTGACTGTGTGTGTGCTGTGCTTAGTCGCTCAGTCCTGTCCCACTCTGCTATCCCGATGGACTACTAAGTCCGCCAAGCTCCCGTTTCAAACACCTGCCTGCCAGCCAAGGCCAGCGCCGGAAACGTATTAGCCTGGAGTCACGTGGGCTTCCCCGCAGCAGTTCCGCCTCCCCGGATCGGCCGGAAGTGGCGCGCGCGCGCCTGCTCAGTGCGCCGAGGGCCCTGTTTAAGCCGCTCCCTCCGAGCCGCCGTACTGTTTCCCGGTGGGGTTGGTGGGGTTGGTGGGGTTGGTGAGGTTGGTGAGGCATGGAGCGGGTGGGCGGCGGCGGCGGCGATTGCTGCGGCTCCTCCTCCGCAGACCCGCGAAGCACCTTCGTGCTGAGTAACCTAGCAGAGGTGGTGGAGCGTGTCTTCACCTTCCTGCCCGCTAAGGCGTTGCTGCGGGTGGCCGGGTGAGGGCAGAGGCGGCGGGAAGCTGACCTCGGGACTTGCCTCGGGCTTGCCTGGGCTGGCGGGTGGGCGGATACCGTCGGGACCCAGGGCTGACCCCGGCTCCGGACCCCGTGTCCCCAGGTGGCGCTCCCATACCCCAGCGCTACCTGCCGTAGTGCTCCCGGGGACCCTTCCCAGAGGAGCCAGTTTCCCCCTACGGTTCTCTCCGCCCCCAGCTCTGCCTCCGAACCGGTGCCACACGCCTCGCCGTCCCGGGGACTCGGGATCCCTTAGCGATCTCCTGTTGAGGTTATGGATGGTGGCGAGCGGAGGGAGGTCTGTACAGAGCTGCGGGAGAAAGGGAAGTGAACGTCCGTTCACCGTCCTTTGTGCGTGTGCGTCCCCAGCGTGTGCCGCCTATGGAGGGAGTGTGTGCGCAGAGTGTTGCGGACTCATCGGAATGTGACCTGGATCTCCGCGCTCTCGGCGGATCCCTGCCATCTGGCGCAGCATTGCCTGGTCCGCGTGGTAGCCGAAGAGCTTGAGGCAAGTAAGGGGTGTCGCGTACAGTCCTTTGCAAGGTTGGTGGGTCAGTCGTTGAGATTAACTACTGTAAAACAGTTCGTATATGGCCTGACTTCCCTGGTTGCTCAAGGTGGTAAGTAGACCACCTGCAATGCCGGGGACCTGGGTTTGATCCCTGGGTTGGGAAGATCCGTTGGAGGAGGAAATGTTAACTGCCCACTCCAGTTCTTGCCTCGAGAATCCCATGGATAGACTGGCGGGCCACAGTCCACGGGGTCGCAGAGTTAAGCACAGCTTTCAGTTCAGGCACGCCAGGCCTCCCTGTCCATCAGAACTCCCGGAGTTTATTCAAACTCATGTCCATTGAGTTGGTGATGCTATTCTGTAATTTAGGGAAAATTTTCTCGGGGCATGAAGACTTTATAAATACCAATTTTAATGACTGCATATTGTAAGGATGTGCCATGGTTTTTTTGACCATTCTCCACATACTGGGCATTTTCAGTTCAGTTCAGTTGCTCAGTCGTGTCCGACTCAGCGACCCCATGGACTGCAGCACGCCAGGCCTCCCTGTCCATCACCAACTCCCAGAGTTTATTCAAAGTGCCATTGAGTCGGTGTTGCTATGTAACCAACTCATCCTCTGCAGCTCCCTTCTTTTGCCTTCAGTCTTTCCCAGCATCAGGATCTTTTCCAGTTAATAGGCTCTGCACATCAGGTGGCCAAAGTGTTGGAGATTCAGCTTCAGCATCAGGCCTTCCAATGAATCTTCAGGGTTAATTTCCTTTAGGATCGATTGGTTTGATCTCTGCAGTGCAAGGAATTTGGACTTCTCCAGCACCACAATTTGAAAGCATCAGTTTTTCTGCACTCAGCTTTCTTTATGGTCCAGTCCTCACATCTGTACATGACTACCTGAAAAACCATAGCTTTGACTATACAGATCTTGGTTGGCAAAGTGATGTCTCTACTTTTTAATACGCTGCCTAGGTATGAGTGTACCACATTTTTATCCATTCCTGTCTTTGTGAGCACCTAGGTTGCTTCCATATCTTGGCTATTGTAAATAATGCTGCAGTGCATCAGTTCAGTTCAGTCACTCACTCAGGCCTATCCCATTCTTTGCGACCCCATGGAGTGCAGCGCGCCAGGCCTCCCTGTCCGTCGCTAACTTCTGGAGTTTACTCAGTCTCATGCCCATTCAGTCGGTGATGCCATCCAAACATCTCATCCTCTGTAGTCTCTTCCTCCTGCCTTCAATCTTTCCCAGCATCAGGGTATTTTCCAGTTAGTCAGTTCTTTGCATCAGGTGGCCAAAGTATTAGAGTTTCAGCTTCAGCATCAGACCTTCCAATGAATGTTCAGGACTGATTTCCTTTAGGATTGACTGATTTTATCTCCAAGTCCAAGGGACTCTCAAGAGTCTTCCCCAACACCACAGTTCAAAAGCATCAATTCTTCGGCGCTCAGCTTTCTTTATAGTCCAATTCTCACATCCATACATGACTACGGGAAAAACCAAAGCTTTGACTAGATGGACCTTTGTTGGCAAAGTAATGCCTCTGCTTTTTCATATGCTCTCTAGGTGGGTCATAACTTTTCTTCCAAGGAGCAAAGGTCTTTTAGTTTCATGGCTGCAGTCACCATCTGCAGTGATTTTGGAGCCCAGGAAAATAAAGTCTATCACAATTTCCACTGTTTCCCCATCTATTTGCCCTGAAGTGATGGGACCAGATGCCATGATCTTAGTTTTCTGACTGTTGAGCTTTAAGCCAATTTTTTTCACTCTCCACTTTCACTTTCATCAAGGGGCTCTTTAGTTCTTCACTTTCTGCCATAAGGGTGGTATCATCTGCATATCTGAGATTATTGATATTTCTCCCGGCAATCTTGATTTCATCTTGTGCTTCATCCAGCCCAGCGTTTCTCATGATGTACTCTGCATATAAGTTAAATAAGCAAGGTGACAATATACAGCCTTGACATATTCCTTTCCCTATTTGGAACCAGTCTGTTGTTCGATGTCCCAATTCTAACTGTTGCTTCCTGATCTTCATACAGATTTCTCAAGAGGCAGGTCAGATGGTCTGGTATTCCCATCTCTTAGAATTTTCCAGAGTTTGTTGTGGTCCACACAGTCAAAGGCTTTGGCATAGTCAATAAAGCAGAAGTAGATATTTTTCTGGAATACTTCTTGCTTTTTCAATGATCCAATGGATGTTGGCAATTTGATCTCTGGTTCTTCTGCCTTTTCTAAATCTAGTTTGAATATCTGGAACTTCACGGTTCACGTACTGTTGAAGCCTGGCTTGAAGAATTTTGAGCATTACTTTGCTAGCTTGTGAGATGAGTGCAATTGTGCAGTAGTTTGAGCGTTCTTTGGCGTTGCCTGACGTTTTCCAGTCCTGTGGCCACTGCTGAGTTTTCCAAATTTGCTGGCATATTGAGTGCAGCACTTTTACAGCATCATCTTTCAGGATTTGAAATAGCTTAACTGGAATGCCATCACCTCCACTAGCTTTGTTCATAGTGATGCTTCCTAAGGCCCACTTGAATTCACATTCCAGAATATCTGGCTCTAGGTTGGTGATCACACCATTGTAATTATCTGGGTTGTGAAGATCTTTTTTGTATAGTTCTTCTGTGTAGTTTTGCCACCTCTTCTTAATATCTTGTGCTTCTTTTAGGTCCATACCATTTCTACCCTTTATTGTGTCCCATCTTTGTGAGAAATGTTCCCTTGGTATCTCTCATTTTCTTGAAGCGATCTCTAGTCTTTTCCATTCTATTGTTTTCCTCTATTTCTTTGCATTGATTGCTGAGGAAGGCTTTCTTATCTCTCCTTGCTATTCTTTGGAACTCTGCATTCAGATGGGTATATCTTTCCTTTTCTCCTTTGCCTTTCACTTCTTTTCTATTCATGCTATTTGTAAGGCCTCCTCAGACAACCATTTTGCCTCTTTGCATTTCTTTTTCTTGGGGATGATCTTGACCCCTGCCTCCTGTACCGTGTCATGAACCTCCATCCATAGTTCTTCAGACACTCTGTCTATCAGATCTCGTCCCTTGAATCTATTTGTCGCTTCCACTGTATAATCGTAAGGGATTTGATTTAGGTCATACCTGAATGGTGTAGTGGTTTTCTGTACTTTCTTCAATTTAAGTCTGAATTTTGCAATAAGGAGTTCATGATCTGAGCCACAGTCAACTCCTGGTCTTGTTCTTACTGACTGTATAGAGCTTCTCCATCTTTGGCTGCAAAGAATATAATCAGTCTGATTTCGGCATTGGCCATCTGGTAAGGTCTATGTGTAGAGTGTTCTCTTGTGTTGTTGGAAGAGGGTGTTTGCTATGACCAGTGCATTCTCTTGGCAAAACTCTGTTAGCCTTTGCCCTGCTTCATTCTGTACTCGAAGGCCAAATTTGCCTGTTACTCCAGGTGTTTCTTGACTCCCTACTTTTGCATTCCAGTCCCCTTAATGAAAAGGATATCTTTTTTGGGTGTTAGTTCTAGAAGGTTGCCGGGAACCAGCGTGAGGAATCCCACCCGTGACAAGGTCATGTGGCAGAGATCTGATGTGCAAGGTCGAGTCACATCTCAGGTTTTCCCCCTGGTATTTTCTGAGCATGTACCCCCCCCCCCAAAATAAGAATATGCCCACCTTATTGTGTACTTTTCCACTCTCCTGACACACTCTGGAAAAAGTCATCTCAAGGCTTTAGTCTTGTGCATTTGAAAGGGTGTTTAAATCCAAAAACCCCTCTGATGGCTTTCTAGCCTGCCTGCCGGACTCCTACAGCTGTGCATGTGATTGTTTGAGGCCTCCCAACCTCGGGAGGCACAGGAAGCTTAACACATCCTAGGAATGTAGGAGCTTCGAGGAGTCAAAATCATTAGAATAGGACTGATTAAAGGTTTCATTTATTGAGCCAATACTTGCTGCCAAATTTTCATATCCTTTATTTTTAGATATAGTTGGTATATAGAAAAACAGGTAGTAGACCTGGTATTAGCAACATTAGATCTTTGAGTTGAGTGCTTTCTTTGTTATAACCCATCACACCTTTGTTCTACAGAAATGTAACTATTTAGTACTTTGAGGGTGATGCGGAGTAAAGAGAAAACACTTCTAAGGAAAAGGAGTTTTCTGGCTTGATAGACAATTATCCAGGAAGAGAGCCATAAAAATGTTAACAGGCCTTTTGGCCAGAAGATAATGTAAACCATCTGAGACCTTTTGTATACGGGAGGGTATGCAAAAAGAAAGCCTTGTTTTTCTCAATGAGGTCAGGACTGCTGCCCCTGCATAACTCTGCATTTTCCATTATTTCTTTATGTACAATTTGGGGTATATAAGCTGATTTTGAAAAATCATTTTTGGAGTCTTGCACCGATGCTGGGCTTCCCCATGTCGTTCTTTTCTCCCTTTTTTGGCTGAATTCCCATCTGGGGCGTGGAGGCTCGCCATGTCTACTTTCTTGTGCCAAGAGGGCTCAAGGCGGGGCACTCTCCGATATTCAAATGGACGCCGGTGGCCTGACGTAGACGGTGCGAGCTCCTTGTCTGGAACTTTATTGGCTTTCCACGGAAGCCAAGTTATTCAGCCTCCTTTTCTCCGCCTAAATTTCCTACTATACTATTTCTTCTAAATCCAATCTCGTATCTCTAAATAAGTTTTTCTTCGCCTATCTGTCTCCCCTTCGAATCACCCTGGATCCACTGGGGCTGGACCCCAGCAGAAGGTGTTGTAGGTCTTCATAAAACCATTCATCTTCAGCTTCTTCACCATTACTGGTTGGGGCCTAGACTTGGATTACTGTGATATTGAATGGTTTGCCTTGGGAACGAACAGAGATCATTCTGTCATTTTTGAGATTGCATCCAAGTACTGCATTTCAGACTCTTTTGTTGACTGTGATGGCTACTTCATTTCTTCTGAGGGATTCCTGCCCACAGTAGTAGATATAATGGTTATCTGAGTTAAAGTCACCCATTCCGGTCCATTTTAGTTTGCTGATTCCTAGAATGTCGATGTTCACTCCTACCATCTCCTGTTTGACCACTTCCAATTTGCCTTGATTCATGGATCTAACATTCCAAGTTAGATATATGCTCTTTACAGCATATATCTTATCAAAATAGTTTTTTTTTTTTTCCTTCAGAAAAATACCTAGAGGTGGCATTGTTGGTCAAATGATAGTTCTGATTTTAGCCTCTAAAATCTGTATGGAAAAACACAAAAGACCCTGAATAGCCAAAACAACCTTGAGAAAAAAGAGCAAGGCTGGAGGTATCATGTTCCATGATTTCAAACTATATTACAGTAATCAAAACAAATTTTAGGGTTATTTGTTGTGGTTTTGTGGAAATGTCATTGGTGTTTTAGTAGGGATTGTGTTATGCCCAAGTCGCGAAATCTCCCAATGACCACCAGGGAGCCGAAATCTGATGCAAAAGCAAGAGAGTTTTTATTACCAAGCTTGAGCTGGGGCTCCCACCGATACCGACACAGCAGCTATAGGGAGGAGCCCCGAGCTCTGGGTTACATTGCTTATATAGGGTATTCTCCCATGAAAAATTCGAAAAATGAGAGTCTCTGGGTCTGATTGGTCACCTTCTGGTGAAGGGTTAGGTGTTGAGTTCTAATTGGCTCCCTTTCCCAGGCTTGATTTGAATTCATCCCCCCCCCCCCCTGCCCAAGCTGGCCAAGAGTTTTGATTGGTTTGCAGGTGGTGGGGTGAGGTCAGGGGATTTCCATAGGCTCTTGGATTTCCAAAGGCTCTTTTCCCGGAACCTTACAAAATGGAGTTTTTCTGTTAACAAAATGGAGTAGCTTAGGTCCTTCAGTTGCACTGAATGTATAGATTGCACTGGGGCATATGGTCGTTTTCACAATATTCTCCCATTTGATGACCACAGGATATTATTCCATTTGTGCCGTCTTCAGTTTCTTTCATCAGTGTCGTAAGATTTTCTGAGTGTAGGTCCTTTAAATCTTGGTTATTTTACTCCTAGTTACTTTATCCTTTGGGGATTATTTTCTTTATTTCTCTTTCTGATAGTTCATTGTTAGTGTAGAGAAACACAACCAATTTCTGTATATTAATTTTGGATCCTGCAGCTTTACTGAATTCATTTAATAGCTGTAATAGTTTTTTTGGTAGTGTCGTTAGGGTTTTCTATATGTAGTGTTATGTTATCTGCAGACAGTGACAGTTTTACTTTTTTTCCTTTCAAGTTTGTATCCTTTTGTTTCTTTTTCTTGTCTGATTGCCATGGCTAGAACTTGCAATACTGTGTTGAGAGTAAGTGGCAAGAGTGAGCATCTTTGTCTTTTTCCTTATGTTATGAAATGTTTTCTTTCACCTTTGCTCTCTTGAGTATGATTCTAGCTGTGATTTTTGTCCTATATGTAGATGTGTGTTCCCTCTGTCTCTAGTTTGTGCAGTTATTTTCATAAGTGGATACTGAGTATTGTCAAAAACTTTTCTGCATTTATTGAGATGATCAGGTATTTATTCTTTGTTTTGTTAATGTGGTGTATTACATGGGCTGATTTGCATGCATTGAATTACCTTGCATTCCCTGGGTTAAATTTCACTTGATCATGTGCGTGACTCTTTAATGTATTATTGAATTTGATGCGCTGATTTTTTTTTTTAAGGAGTTTTGAATCTTTGTTCATCAGGGATATTAGCTTGTAATTTTCCTTTTCTGTGGTATCTTTATATGGTTTTCGTACAGGATATATGTCATAAGAATGAGTTTGGGAAGCCGTTCTTCCTCTTCACTTTTAGGGAATAATTTGTGTAGGGTAGGTGTTAACTCTAAATGTTTGGTATACAATTCACTGGTGAAGCTCTGTGGTCCTAAACTTTTGTCTGTTGGGAGTTTTTAAATTTCTGATTCAGTTTCATTGTCAGTAATTGGTTTGTTCATATTTTCTGTTTCATTCTGATTCACTCTTGGGAGATCATGTGTTGCTAGAAGTTTATCTCTTTCTTCTAAGTGTTTATCTTGTTGGCGTATAGTTGCTCATAGTAACCTTTTTGAATCTTTTTGTATTTCTCTGGGGTCAGTTGTAATATCTCCTTGATCATTTTGTTTTATTGATTTGGGCTCTTTTTCCTGATGAGTCTGGCTAAAGGTTTTGTCAGTTCTATCTTCATAGAACCAGCTCTTAGTTTCTTTGATCTTTTTTTATTATTTTACTGTCTCTCATTTATTTCTGCTCTAAGCTTCGTGATTTTTTGACTAACTTTGGGTTTTTTGTGTTCTTTTTCTAGTTCATTTAGGTGTAAGGTTAGGTTTTTAAATTGCGATTTTTTTGTATTCTGAGGTAGGCTTGCATTGCTGCACACTTATCTCTTAGAACCATTTTTGCTGCATTCCACAGGTTTTGGGTTGTGTTTACATTTTCATTTGTCAGCAGGTATTTGATTTCTTCAGTTGCCCGTTGGTTACTTAGTTGCATATTTGGCCTACCAGTGTTTTGCTTTGTTTTGTTGTGGTTAATGTCTAGTCTCTTAGTCTTGTGGTCAGAAAAGATTCTTGATGTGATTTCTGACTTCTTAATTTTTTGAGACTTGTTCTGTGGCCTAGCATATTATCTATCCTTGAGAATGTCCCATGTACACTTGAAAATAATGTGTATTCTGCTGCTTTCGGATGGAATGTTCTATATGTTATATCTGTTGAGTCTCTCTGTCCTAATGTATTGTTCAAGGCCAGTGTTTCCCATTGATTTTCTCTCTGGATAATCTGTTCATTGATATAAGTGGGGTGTTGAAGTTCCCAACTATTAGGATGTTACTGACACTTCCTCCCTTTGTTTCTGTTTGCTCTGTGTGTTTAGGTGTTCGCTTTTTGGCTGCATACATATTTACAATTGGCATATCTTGTTGTATCAATTTCTTTATCAAAGTAGTGCTACCTGGCTTGCTTTTCGTGTCCATTTCCATGGGGCACTTTTCCCATCCCGTTATTCTCAGTGTATGTCTAGGTCTGAAGTGAGTGTCTTGGAGGCAGTGTATATATGGCTCTTATTTTCTGACCCATTCAGCCAGTCTGTGTCTTTTGATTGGAGCGTTTAGTTCATTTACACTGAAAGTAATAGTAGATTAAGTTTGTACTTATTCCTGTTTACTGGTTTCTGATTGTTGATGTAGTTCTTTTTTTCCTTCTTTTGCTTGCTTCCCTTGTGATGTCATGACTATCTTTAGTGTTAAGTTTGGATTCCTTTGTCCTCTGTGTGTGTGATTATTTTAAGGTGGTGATTCTTAAGTTTGAACACATTCAAACTAACCTGCATTCACCCCCACCCTTTATTATTTTTGACATCATAGTGTCCCTTTTTTTGGTTTCTGTATCCCTTAACAACTTTTTGTGGATATTGATGATTTTACTTTACTTTTGTCTTTTAACCTTCCTTCTAGATGTTTATATTTCCAGGTGAGGTGTTTAGAGAAGTCTCTTAAACATTTCTTGTAAATTCTACTTAGAGGTGTTCAACTCAGGTTTTGCTTGCCTGTGAAACTCTTTATTGCTCTTTTAAATCTGAATGATAGCCTTGCCGAATAGACTACTCCTGATTGTGGGTTTTTTCCTTTCATCGCATCGAACATATTTTGCTGCTCCCTTCTGCCCTGCAAAATTTCGGCTGAAAAGTCAACTGACCATGTTATGGGAGTTCCTTTGTACATAACTAGTTGTTTTTCTCTCGCTGCTTTGAAGAGTCTCCCTTTAAGTTTTGCCTTTTGAATTATAATGTGCCTTGGTGTGGACCACTTTGAATTCTTCTTGTTTGGGATCTGTGCTTTCTGGATCTGGATATTCCTTTCCCAGGTTAAGGAAGTTTTTAGCTATTATTCTTCCAGTAACTTCTCTTGTGACTTTCTCTCTCCTCAACTTCTGGGATTCCTATAATGTGAATGTTAGTACTCTTGATGTTATCCCAGAGATGTTTTAAACCACTGTCATTTAAGATTTTTTTTCTTTTTCTTTTCAGCTTGAGATGTTTCTACTACTCTCTTACTTCACTCATCCATTTCTCTGTATCGTCTGATGAGCTGTTGATTCCTTCTAGTATAGCTAAATTTATTTCCGCTACTGTATTTCTCAGATCTGTTTGGTTCTTTATAAGTCACACTTAAACTTCTCACTGTGCTCATCCCTTCTTTTCCTGAGTTCACTGAGGATTTTTATAATCATTACCATGAACTTTGTGTCAACGTAGATTATTTATCTCATTTCACTTGATTCTCCCTTTGGGATTTTGTTTTGTTCCTTCGTTTGGAACATACCCCTCTGTCACCTCATTTTTCTTGACTTTCTGTTTTTATTTCTTTATATCAGGTAGATCGGTTATGCTTCCTGATCGTGGAGAAGCAGGAGATGTCCTAGGGGGCCCAGAAGCACAGGTCTCTCTGATCACCAGAGCTGTATCCTCTAGGAGTGCCCCTTATGTGGGCTGCGAGGGTTCATCTCTTGTGGCAGAGCTGACTGCTGTGGGTGTGCTGGCAGGCAGGGCTGGCCCCCAAGCCCGGTTGGCTGCCAGGAGCTCGTGTGGAGGCTGCCAGCTGCTGGCGGGTGGGGTTGGGTTCCAGTGAAGTTGGCTTTGTGGCCAAGGGGGGACCAGGGCCGGTAGGTGGGTAAGCCCGTGGCACGCATCGGCTGGAGGAGGGGCTCCACAGTGGTGCTAGCGGCGTCAGGGTCTCCTGGTAGAACAGGCTCCCCAGAATGGCTGCTGCTGGCATCTGTCCCTCGGGGAGAGTCCCCGTTGCCTCCTGCTTTTCCGGGAGGCTGTCCAAGATCTGACCAAGCCTCCTTTCAAATCACTGCCTCTGCGCTTGGACTCAGAGCACGTGAGATTTTGTGTACACCCTTTGTGAATAGAGTCTGTTTCCTCCAGCCCTCCGGCTCTTCTGTACACAAGCCTGCCTGGCCTTCGGAGCCAGATGTTCTAGGGCCTCATCTGCCTGGCTTTAGGGCCCATGGGCCGGGGGTCCAGTGTGGGCTCGGACCCCTTACTCCCTGGGGACAGCCTCTGCGGTTGTGATCACCCTCACAGTTGCAGGTTGCCTGTTCAGGCTGTGGTCTCCTCCACTTTCCCCCTTCTGCCTTCTCATGGGGATTCCTGCTGTATGTCTTCAGCTGAGGAAATTTTTTCCCGTTAGTCTTGAGGTTGTTCCCATCAGTAGTTCCTCTGTAAATAATTGTGAATTTGGAGTGTCTGTGGTAGGATGTGGGCCGAAGGTCTTATTACTGTTATCTTTCCCCCTACTCCCCCACATTATATTCTTTTTAGATGCCTTGTGGACCACGGAAACTATATCCATAGTTTATTATCCAGCCCTGAGGCCACTACAGGGTCATTATTGTCTCAGTATCTTTTCTGAGTTTGTCTATATGGGATCTACTCCAGAACAACTTAGCTTTCCCAGATAGACATTTCTTTTCCATGTAACTCCTATTGAGGCTTTGCTGAGAGTGCCATCTTCTTCCTTCCATTCTGATAGTAAAAATCTGTGAAAGTAACCAGCTTAGGAGGAAAACCACGTACACCCTTTTCACTTAGTTGAGCTGTTTTGCCACTTGTCTGTTATATGTACTGTTATATGTACTTTGGTGGAAAACATGAGTCTGAATAAGCCCAGGCTGTAAGGGCTTAAATAAGCCCAGGTTGTAAGGGCTTACAGCTGTCCCTTGTAAGAGATACGGCACAAGTAGGAATGACTGGGATGTCAGGGGTGTCACATACGAGGTCAGAGGTCCTCAGGAAGTCTAGGAAAGGTTTTATGGAGTGTGGCACTTAGCTCTTTCTTAGGAGAAAAACAATCTTCAGCAAAAGGAAGAAAGCTGCAGAAGGATAAATACAGAAGAGAGCTTGTCCAGATAATGGTGAGCGAGAGATTCCTGGAGGAAGCTAGTTAGTGAAGTTGCCTAGTCGTGTCTGACTCTTTGCCACCCCATGGACTGCAGCCTACCAGGCTCCTCCGTCCATGGGATTTTCCAAGCAAGAGTACTGGAGTGGGGTGCCGTTTCCTTCTCCAGGAGATCTTCCCAACCCAGGGATCGAACCCAGGTCTCCTGCATTGTAGGCAGACACTTTAGCATCTGAGCCACCAGGTAGCAAGCCAGAAATAAAGGCCTGGATTATTTAATTTGGCAAAGAAAAGAGGAGTGATACAAGTCTGTATACTTTTCCTCTGTTGCTGAGATGTTTCTATTGCTATGATACCTGTTCACATAAAGCCAGTGGAATCTTTCGCTGGTACTTAGTGTTTTTGTCCGAGAGCTTAAATTATTGTGAAAGTGAACTTCTTCAGTCAGGCTGGAATGAATGTGACCTGAAGAAATAATATATGTTCAACAAATGAATGAACTGAAAATGAAAGAGCATAAATGAAAAATGAATGAATAGATGGACTCAAAACACCAACACTGACCTGAAGAAAGGCAGGGCACCAGCAGTTTGGGTCAGGGCAGAACTTGAAAGCTCCACAAAAGCATTTGTAGATTTGTGTGATCAAATTCTGTTTTGTTTTTTTTCTCTTTTCCTTTGCAGAATGTCCATGTATTACCACAGACAGTTCTTTACATGGCTGATTCAGAAAATTTCATTCATCTGGAGGAGTGTCGTGGCCATAAGCGAGGTCAGCATCAAAGGAAACACTTTTGGATTCTTTTGTTTCCTTCTGTACCCCTGTCTGGAGCTAAGTACTGTTCTCATTCTGAGAGTTACTGACTCTGATGCTCTGGGCCTGCTCCCTGAAGAATGCATGAATATAGTGTCTCTGAACTTTTGAGGAACCGTTTGCTTCAGAGATTGCAAACCTTGCAGGCTAAAGATTCAGAGATTCTATCCAGAGATTCTAAACCTTATGGTACAATTGACACAAGGTCTTTGGAAAGGTGTTTCCTCATTTTGAAATACTTGCATGTGCAGGCATTTGTTTTTTACTATTAAAACAGAATGTCTGTCTTTGGCTATTCAAGCCTTTTATTGTGTTGGGTGACCATTTGCCAGAGTTCTCTGGCAGTACCATGCATTCTTCTTGGCTCGCTAAGTGAAGAAGCAGACTGTCCCGTGATGGGCACACTGACCCCAGAGTTAAGACTCAGTGGATTAACATTGTGTGATTTGATTCCAGATGACTATGCTCTAGAAAAGTCATGATTTCGTATCAGCTTAACAGAAAGAATAGTAAATCTGAAATTCAGCTGCTACTGCTGATGTCATTGAGGCAAAAGCAGTATGTGAACAACTGGAAAAGACAAACTGGCAATGCTGAAGGTCAGATTTATAATTTAACATATGAAACAAGGACTCATAACAACAGCAACAAAAAACGACTTTTGTTTTTAATCAAAGCTTTTAGACATCCTTGTAATGTGTTCTAGTGTAAAGTGACTTAAACTTTATTTAATATTTGCTTTTATTTTCCTCATCAAATTTGACCTTAAATGGATGACCTGCATAATCTTCTTCTGTATTACTGCAGCCAGGAAAAGAACTACTATGGAAGCAGCGTTTGCCCTTGAGAAGCTCTTCCCAAAACAATGCCAAGTCCTTGGGATTGTGACCCCAGGAATTGTAGGTGAGAGAATACCAACTTGATTTCCTGCCTTTCATTAATATGGGGCCCTGTGGATCGGTGGGTTATTTGTAGCTTAAAGCAGATTTATGTTTTTGGCCGTCCAAAGTACAGAAAAGTTGGCCTTATATACCTTCAAGTTATGTTTGACTTACATTCATGTTCCTTAGGTTATTGTGGTTAATATTTCAAATCTCAGGGTTGCCATATAAGCCATGTGTATTAATAACTTATATCTTCCCAGTAGCCATTCAGAGGAAGACAAAGATCTCATTCCTCCTCTCTACAAATAAGAAAGTATTAGTAGGAATTCTCACTTCTGGCAGTTCATCCAGAACTGTTTCTGGTGGGTGGAGGTGAGGTTAGCCTGGACAGGAGCTGCCTTCGACCTTCCTCAGACACTTCTCTTTCTCTCCTTGGTTGCCACTGTTTGAAGCTTATAGCGTGAAGTTTTTTTTTCAAAGTTTGCTCCTGGTGAATTTTTGCTGCTTTTAATTATTTTTGACTGTTCTCTAGCTCGTGGGGAGTGAGAGCCTGCTGAGGCCATCACGGAGCCGTGGCTCCGATCCCCAGGTGGAAACCCCAGCTGTACCACTCTAGTGTCTGCATGACTTTGAGCGAGTTTGCTGACCTCATGGAGCTTCAGTTTCCCCCTCTCTGACATGGGGTGATAGACAGTACCTTTCCCAGAGTTTGAGCAGTCAGTGAATTGCACACGTGCAGTATTTAGAATAGAGACGTGTAGTAAGCAGTGAGTAAATGTTAGCTATGATCCTTTACTTTGTTGCACTCAGTAGTACTCCATAATTGGCATTTTTAATCTTCACTGAAAGAGTTTTGATTGGATATTAAGTCCTGTGCAAGGAAGTACAAATGATTTCATGTGTTTACAGGCAAGTAGGGGTAAATACCTGGTTGATGGGGACTGTTTTGTGCCTCCTGCAATTACCTCCTACTCCTATATTATTATATCAGCCCCTTCATCACAAATTTTGTTTCTCATTGGATTGAAAAAATGATGGCAGTGACTGATTTTAACTCTTAATTTTTCCTTAAATGAGTGATCTAGTTATCCATTATTAGTTATTATCAAATGCTTCTATAGAAACAGCTTTGAGTTCTTACATAATTTTGTTGGGCCTCTGTGCAGGCAGTCACGCTGCTTGCTGTGACTTCCTCAAAGCACGACCAAGTAGAAACTCTAAAATTTGAGTTGAGGGTCAGGGACAGGAGAGGGCAGGCAGACCCGGGCGACACTCTTGCCTCCGTGACCCCATAGTGAGGGGTGGGCAGTCTACCTGAAGCCTTCTTCTCACGCTCAGAGTATTGCACTTCTCCTTAAGTTCCCGTGTTATCTTGATGTTGAGAGGGAGTATCACTCCAGCTCCCTTTATTCGGGACCTGGACCCACTCCACCCTGCCCACTGATTCTTGTTCCCCTGCAGCTGAGTGCTTTCTTTGAGCCAGTTCCACCCCTGTCACAACAACACTTCACCACGACAGCTGATTGGATTCCTTTTCCTTAGGCTACAGTTAGTAACTATTTCTAAAACAGCCATTGGTGATAAATTTTTTTGAAGTAGAATTGCTGTGAAGTTGTAATTACTACCTCCCCAACTTTTTATTTAGAAAAACTTCAAATCTATAGAAAAGGTGGTAGAATAATAGAATAGTACAATAAACACCCATATGCCTTCATCTAGATCACCGTTGTGAAAAACATGTGCTTTTTCTGTGTTTATGAAAACATTTCTTTCTAAATAGTTTGAAAGTAAACTGTAGGCATCATGACCTTATACTCCTAAAAATGTGAAAGCTGAGAAGCTTTTACTTGGGTAGTGGCCTATTATCTTATTGATCATGTTAGTGCTCTAAGCCGCAGTTACCTAGGTGTGCCTGGGTAATTTATATGAGGTGAAATGTCTCTCTTCTTTGAATTTGTTCACAAAATGGTTTAACTTCTTTCCTAGTGACACCAATAGGATCACGTAGCAATCGACCTCAGGAAATAGAAATTGGAGAATCTGGTTTTGCTCTATTATTTCCTCAAATTGATGGAATAAAAATAAAGCCCTTTCATTTTATTAAGGATCCAAAGAAATTAACACTAGAAAGGCATCAACTCACTGAAGTAGGTAAGTTGTTATGTTTACCATTAATTGCCCATATTGTTGATTGATTTTGTTTGTTCCCAAGAGAGTCTGAATTAAGTACAAGTTACTGCAGATGTGGACAGTTCAAACTAGTGACTAACAGAGGCTGGGTGCAATATTTTTGATAGAATAGATCCACTTTTTAAATCATTTTACTTACATTAAAATCTGAGAGAACTAGAGATGAATTTTCCACAAATACTCCATTGATAAAAACTCACTTGTATTTAATTCTGAATTTTGAAGGACTTCTTCCTCTTGGAATATTTTCTTATCATTTTGTCCTATTTTGTTTTTTGAAGCTGAAAAGTTTAAGGTTTTTTTCTCTTTTGTGATAGTAATAAGCATTTGTTTAAAAAGAAACTAGAAGATACAGGTTAGTTCAATATCGACTAATTAGAAAGAAATAAGTGTGATGAATTTGATAAGTTTTAGAGATAGTATAAGTTAAAGCAAAGTCTATCGGACAAAGGTTCACTAGGAAATACCAGGCAGGAGACTTGGCTGATGTAGACAGGTCGCGCGTGAGAGCTGATGAAAAGGGTTGGCTCCGTCTTTAAGCACTAATGAGAAAGCTTAATTTACTATTAGTAGCATTAAACTGACTATTCGAGCAAAGCAGCGCTCAGGCCTCTCCTCTCCCTCTGCAGGTGAACTGATCGGGGTTAACTTAGAGGAACTTGTTTGGCCCTTGACCTGGTGCTTTTGCTGAAGGTCGTATGGTTTCTTCTTGTGTGCTGTCTCTTTTTTTTGCCCAGAAGTGCGTATGCTGCCTCCTGGGCGTGTTCTCTTCTGTTTTCAAGCAGCCTGGGCATCCGTGGTTGAGGTCTTCATGGTAGCACTGCTTGAAGCTAGAGGCCTAGTTTTGTCCATTTATAAGAAAGACTCAAAACCTTGAGTGGGAGTAACCATCTACTTTATAATCAAAGTTATTAGGTTTGTGTTAGACCTTATTTGCATTGTGGCTCTAAGTACAGGAATCAGAAAACTGACAGGAAAGAGTCGCGCATTTTTCTGCTCTGTGACGTGATTTTATTGGCGTCCTTTCCCTGAACTGTTTGCTGTCAACAGTTTTGACTTATTCCGAGGCATTGTTTTCATCCTGTTCATGACCTTCTGGAAACTGAGGCTTTGCCTAGATTGAGATGCTAATCTCTATTCTTTCCCGTACTATTTTCTATACTTCTCTGTTTGGACTGTTGCCTTGTATGTGGACAGGAAGTTGGAGGCATTTGAGGTGGGCAGGGAGGGAGTGGTTGGAGGCTGGGATGTGGGCACCCCTTCTCCAGAGCCCCAGCCTGCAGCCCTGAGCCAGACACCCGGAGCAGCTCGTCAGCCGTGTTCTGTGGCCGTGGACGGCACCCCGTTCCTGGAAGTGTCCCCCAGGCTCAGCATACTTTCTCTAAAGGCCAGGTAGTGACTGTTTCAGGCTTAGCCAGTCACGCAGCCTCGTGGCATCTATTCAGCTCTGCCACTGGAGCACAGAAGCAGCTGTAGACAGTACACAAAAGATCAGCTTTGTTTCAGTAAAGCTTTCTATGCAAAGGCAGGGGGCCAGATTTGGCGCCTGGGCTGTGTTCCCGTGCGTTGTAGACTTGGCTGCTCTGAGTAGGAGGTGGTGTGCGGAAAGCCTGTGGTGAATAAACAAAGCCCCCTCAGCCTCCTGCGAGATGAGCAGTGCCTCTGTGGCAGGGACCTCGCGTGAGAGAATAGTCCTTCTAGACCTTGTACATAGGGTGGGTCATAATCAGACCCAGCATCCCAGTACATGTTACTTTATATATATAAATATACATATATATAATACACACGCGGCCACACACCCTGGTGACGTTCTTTTTGAAGAACTTACCAAAATGGCATGTTTTTTAAAAGAGGCGTGGTGGTGGTGGTTTACTTGCTAAGTTGTGTCCGACTCTCGTGACCCCATGGACTGTAATCCACCAGGCTCCTCTGTCCATGGAATTTCCCAGGCGAGAATACTGGAGTGGGTTGCCATTTCCTTCTCCAGGGGGTCTTCTCCACCTAGGATCGAACTCTGATCTCCTGTATTGCAGACAGATTCCTTACCGATTGAACCACAAGTGAAGCCCTAAAGAGACACAAGTTGTTCTGAGATCTGTATGGTATCTACCCCGTGTTAAAAAATAGTCTCTGGAATGAAAAAAAATATATAGATATACACATGTAGATGGGCCAGCACTTGTTTCTTTCGAAGTGAAAGCAGAAATACGCATGTTCCATAAAAGCCATTGTTGGTTCATTGGAAACTGTTCGTGTGCAGATCCTCTGCCAGTCCTGCATGTGCGGGGCTGCGGAGATGCCTCTTGGGGCTCCCGGTTCAGCAGGCCAGGCCGACTTTGAATGCAGTACACCGATGTGTGAGTGTTACCGAGTGGACGCACAGAAGTGCTGGGAAACATAAGCACGGGACTTAATCCACCCTGGGTCTTGGGAAAGTGACATTTGGGCAGAGCCCCAAGGAGGAGTGAACTGGAGTGGGCAGGGGTCCCTCACATGTGGAGTCAGGAAGAGGATCGTAGAAGTATTGTGCCTTCTTTCCAGGTTATTGACAAAAACAGATCAAAGGACAGGAAATAGAAAGGGCCTGGCAGCTCACCTGCGGGACTGCTGTGCGGCCACTGGCTCGTTTATGAAATGTAAGGAATTCCAGTGTGCCTGGAGAACGGTGAGATGGAAGGTAGGGGAGTGTGGTGTGAGCCAGGAGGCAGGCTGGGGCCGGCTCTGCCTTGCAGGGACACACTAAGGATTTTTACATACATAAGGGCAGCAGCAAGCCAGGACTCGAGGCAGAGGAGGGACCCAGCCAGCTAAGTCTTCTGAAACTGCCCCTCTGGCTGCGGTGTGATCAGTTTGGAGGGATACAAGAGCGGCTGTTGCAGTTGTGGCAAGTGGAGTGGTGGAGACATGGATGGATTCACGATGAATTTTCAAGGTGGAATCGAGGTTGAGGTGATGGATTAAAGTGTTGGGAGTTGAGGAGGAGGATGGTGACAGTGTTGTCACCCAAGTTTCTGCCACGGCGGGCGCGCTGAGCAGCGGAGTAGACGGGGACAGAGGCCAGACGAGCCAGATCGGCTCTGGGTTGGACACGTTGGATCTGAGAGGGGAGCATTGATTCAACAGTTAATACGTGGGTCTGACGCTCAAGAGAATGGTCTCAACCACAGGTGGAAATTTGGGAACACCAGGAAATTTAAAGGTGATTGAAGAAAAAGGAGCTGGCACAGTAATTGGAGGAGGAGGGGAAGGAGGTTCAGCAGCTGATGCTGCTTATCCATGATTGACACTGACGTGATGCCAGCATGTCCCATGCCAGCATGTCCCCTCCCAGCAGCCGTTCCCTTCTCCAGGGAATCTTCCCAACCCAGGGATCGAACCCAGGTCTCCCGCATTGCAGGCGGCTTCTTTACCAGCTGAGCCGCCGGAGAAGCCCAAGAAGACTGGAGTGGGTAGCCTATCCCTTCTCCAGCAGATCTTCCCGACCCAGGAATCGAACTGGGGTCTTCTGAATTGCAGGCGGATTCTTTACCAGCTGAGCTACCAGGGCAGGGTGCCCTGTGCTATACGATAAATCTTGGTTGCTTGTTGCGTACCTGTTTAAAGTGATTACCGATATTCTACATGCATTCAGATTATATCACTTTCAAATAGTTCATAAAAGAGCTGTCTTCAGAGAGAGGTTTCTCTAAAAAGAATAGAAATCGGAACACAGAGACCTAAAGTGTTTCAGGCGGTTCTGGCCAGTCTTTGGAATAGTTGTTCATAGTAGGCTTTCCTGAGTCTGATGCTGGTCTTGGTGTCTAGATTTTAGTTTTTTTTCCTTTTAACCTTCCAGCTTGATCATATCTGTAGTGAATTTATATTCTGCCTTATTTGAAAATGAATTTAAGGCAGCTTACAAAAAAGATACGTAGATGATCGGTGGAGGAGTTCTGAGTTGCGGCTCACGTGTAGGAGGGGCTCAGGGCAGCCGGGGCCGTGGGTGGTGCCTGAGGTGCAGACTGTCCGCATTTGCTAGGGGAGGGGCACTGGTTTGCTGAGCCAGGACAGAAGTAGGACTCGACCCAGTCTTCCAAGAACTGCGATAAATTCTAGTGGATCCATGTGCCCTTACAGTAAATACGTTGAGTTTTCCAAGCTGTTTTGTGCCACGTCTCTCTATGAACACCAGTGGCATCACCCAAACTCTGATTCCTTAAAATAAGAGTGGTCGGATCCAAACCAATGAGGTCTGGTCACTGAACGCTGTGTGCAACTGAACAGTGTTTAGAGCTGCCAAAGGAATGGGTGGCCCACGTGCCCTTCAGGCACTCAATCTGCTGTGACTTCTGTCATGGTGGATTTCCAGGAACAGTGGACTGGAGGTCACTGGTTGAGTGTGTCATCTGCCCAGCAAACATCAGAGCTGGGAAGATGGCTAGCCTGCTTTCTTGAAGTTGAAAGTTCTGAGACACTTGTACCGAGTAGAGGACCCCTTTGTTTCACCAGAGGCAGGACTGAAGGCAGTGCCAGGATTTACCTCAAGATGAGCTGGGTGGCCACCTTCTCAGGCTCGTGTATCTTAGACCTCTCAGCGCTGAGTGGCGTGGCCTTTGAACCTTCCTTCCGGTATATGATAGAGACCTGGCTGCCTTGACAGGCAGCCAGCCTGGGCTCCGGTAGACTTGCTCTCTAAGTTGGAGGAAAGTGAGTCTGCTTTCTAAATTAGTGTGTGTCTGGATGAGACGTTGAAAGCACTGGGTATTCATTGGCTGAATGAGGGTGGTGCCTAGTCGGCAACGGTAAGAGTCTAGAGCTTAGAAAACAATAGGAAGGGGAGAGATTAGAAGTCTTTAGGTTCCTAAAACTTAAAACTGAGATTCGAGATGTGGGTCTAGTCTGCTAAGATGTCCTGGGCCAGTCACTTTCCTGAGATTAGTGGCCCTTATTTGTAAAATAAGACTACACTGTTGACCCCACAGGCCTCTTCTAACTCTAAATAGTCATTCTGGAAAAAAAACACAGCATTTTCTGAAAATCTGCCGGCCTGGTCTGCGTGGAGAGAAAGAGCCCTTTCGTAATGGTTTGGGGTTCGGGTGTCTTGGAAGTACTGGCTTTTACTAATATTCTCCTTACTCCCCCGGCAACGTGGGCCTCCCTGGTGGCTCAGGCAGTAAAGAGCCCGCCTGCAGTGCAGGTGACCAGGTCCGATCCCTGGGTCGGGAAGATCCCCTGGAGAAGGAAATGGCAACCCACTCAGGTATTCTTGCCCGGGAAAACCCATGGTTGGAGCACCCTAGCAGGCTACAGTCCGTGGGGTCGGTCGCAAAACGACTGAGCGACTTCACTTTCACTTTCTCACTCTCCAAAGCAGTGATGCGCTGTGGAGAGAGCTAGAAATGGACCAGAGGCCGTCTCCCTAGAGAAGTCATTAGTTCGTGTTAGGAGCTGGTCATTCACCTCCACCCCACCCCAGTTCGCTTGAATGAGCTTTACTTCAGGTGGCCTTTACCGTATGAAGATGGAAGTCATGTGGCTGAGTCAGGGGGTAGTTGAATGTGGGTCAGGTGTTTGATTTTTTTTTCTTTTTCCTGTCCCAGAGCCACCTGTTTGTCACCTTTCANCATGCCAGCATGTCCCCTCCCAGCAGCCGTTCCTTTCTCCAGGGAATCTTCCCAACCCAGGGATCGAACCCAGGTCTCCCGCATTGCAGGCGGCTTCTTTACCAGCTGAGCCGCCGGAGAAGCCCAAGAAGACTGGAGTGGGTAGCCTATCCCTTCTCCAGCAGATCTTCCCGACCCAGGAATCGAACTGGGGTCTTCTGAATTGCAGGCGGATTCTTTACCAGCTGAGCTACCAGGGCAGGGTGCCCTGTGCTATACGATAAATCTTGGTTGCTTGTTGCGTACCTGTTTAAAGTGATTACCGATATTCTACATGCATTCAGATTATATCACTTTCAAATAGTTCATAAAAGAGCTGTCTTCAGAGAGAGGTTTCTCTAAAAAGAATAGAAATCGGAACACAGAGACCTAAAGTGTTTCAGGCGGTTCTGGCCAGTCTTTGGAATAGTTGTTCATAGTAGGCTTTCCTGAGTCTGATGCTGGTCTTGGTGTCTAGATTTTAGTTTTTTTTCCTTTTAACCTTCCAGCTTGATCATATCTGTAGTGAATTGATATTCTGCCTTATTTGAAAATGAATTTAAGGCAGCTTACAAAAAAGATACGTAGATGATCGGTGGAGGAGTTCTGAGTTGCGGCTCACGTGTAGGAGGGGCTCAGGGCAGCCGGGGCCGTGGGTGGTGCCTGAGGTGCAGACTGTCCGCATTTGCTAGGGGAGGGGCACTGGTTTGCCGAGCCAGGACAGAAGTAGGACTCGACCCAGTCTTCCAAGAACTGTGATAAATTCTAGTGGATCCATGTGCCCTTACAGTAAATACGTTGAGTTTTCCAAGCTGTTTTGTGCCACGTCTCTCTATGAACACCAGTGGCATCACCCAAACTCTGATTCCTTAAAATAAGAGTGGTCGGATCCAAACCAATGAGGTCTGGTCACTGAACGCTGTGTGCAACTGAACAGTGTTTAGAGCTGCCAAAGGAATGGGTGGCCCACGTGCCCTTCAGGCACTCAATCTGCTGTGACTTCTGTCATGGTGGATTTCCAGGAACAGTGGACTGGAGGTCACTGGTTGAGTGTGTCATCTGCCCAGCAAACATCAGAGCTGGGAAGATGGCTAGCCTGCTTTCTTGAAGTTGAAAGTTCTGAGACACTTGTACCGAGTAGAGGACCCCTTTGTTTCACCAGAGGCAGGACTGAAGGCAGTGCCAGGATTTACCTCAAGATGAGCTGGGTGGCCACCTTCTCAGGCTCGTGTATCTTAGACCTCTCAGCGCTGAGTGGCGTGGCCTTTGAACCTTCCTTCCGGTATATGATAGAGACCTGGCTGCCTTGACAGGCAGCCAGCCTGGGCACCGGTAGACTTGCTCTCTAAGTTGCGTGGAGGAAAGTGAGTCTGCTTTCTAAATTAGTGTGTGTCTGGATGAGACGTTGAAAGCACTGGGTATTCATTGGCTGAATGAGGGTGGTGCCTAGTCGGCAACGGTAAGAGTCTAGAGCTTAGAAAACAATAGGAAGGGGAGAGATTAGAAGTCTTTAGGTTCCTAAAACTTAAAACTGAGATTCGAGATGTGGGTCTAGTCTGCTAAGATGTCCTGGGCCAGTCACTTTCCTGAGATTAGTGGCCCTTATTTGTAAAATAAGACTACACTGTTGACCCCACAGGCCTCTTCTAACTCTAAATAGTCATTCTGGAAAAAAAACACAGCATTTTCTGAAAATCTGCCGGCCTGGTCTGCGTGGAGAGAAAGAGCCCTTTCGTAATGGTTTGGGGTTCGGGTGTCTTGGAAGTACTGGCTTTTACTAATATTCTCCTTACTCCCCCGGCAACGTGGGCCTCCCTGGTGGCTCAGGCAGTAAAGAGCCCGCCTGCAGTGCAGGTGACCAGGTCCGATCCCTGGGTCGGGAAGATCCCCTGGAGAAGGAAATGGCAACCCACTCAGGTATTCTTGCCCGGGAAAACCCATGGTTGGAGCACCCTAGCAGGCTACAGTCCGTGGGGTCGGTCGCAAAACGACTGAGCGACTTCACTTTCACTTTCTCACTCTCCAAAGCAGTGATGCGCTGTGGAGAGAGCTAGAAATGGACCAGAGGCCGTCTCCCTAGAGAAGTCATTAGTTCGTGTTAGGAGCTGGTCATTCACCTCCACCCCACCCCAGTTCGCTTGAATGAGCTTTACTTCAGGCGGCCTTTACCGTATGAAGATGGAAGTCATGTGGCTGAGTCAGGGGATAGTTGAATGTGGGTCAGGTGTTTGATTTTTTTTTCTTTTTCCTGTCCCAGAGCCACCTGTTTGTCACCTTTCAGACTGATGATAGTCAATGAACAGGGTGCCAGAGGCACATATGGAAGCCTGGGAGCTGTCGGGGATGTGTGTGTCCTGCCTGCCTCCTGACCAGCCTATGCTGTCCTCTAGTGGCAGCTGCTTTTCATTCCAGAGTTATATCCCAGAAGGGCTCCAGAATTATTTCCCTGCTTTGGAATGAGTTTCCCACGGTTAATCCACCTTCTCTCTCCTGGAATATGTGGATAAGGCCTGTATTTTAATGGTGTTTTGGTTTCCTAAGGCTGCTGTGACAAACTACCGCAAACTTGAGTGGCTTAAAGCGCCATTTACTCTGTCCCAGTACAGGAGGCCAGAAGGCTGGAGGCCGGGTGTTGGTGGAGCTGCTTCCTCTGGCGGCTCCGGGACCGGGGATCTCTTTTCTCTTCCTCCTCCTGGTGCCACTGACATTCCTTACGGTTGCATCATTTCAGTCTCTACTTCTGAGGTCACATTGCTTCTTCTGTCTGTTTCTCTAGTAAGGATACTTGTGTAGTATTTAGGGCCTACCTGGACAGTCCCAATGATCGCATCTCAAGATCCTTAATCACATCTGCAGAGACCCTTTTCCCAAGTTAGGTCACATTCTTCGTTCCTGGGAATGTGGTGGGGAGATCACATTCAACCCTCTACAGGTGGTTAGTGGCGTCTCATTTTCTCCGGACGTTTAAATTCCCACTGCATCTAACTCTGTTCTGTAAACCAGCGTTCCCTTCCTTGCCAGGTGGCGGCCTGAGGGGAGATGGCTTGTACCCGGGCCCACCAAGGGATGCTGCTCAGTTACACAGCTACTTCCTTGTTTGTGTTGAATGTTGACTACATTATTTCAAATAGCCATTTAATTTTCTTAATGGTTAAAAATTATAGCAAAGGTTTTGAGTAACGTTAGAGCTTGCAACAGAGAAGGCAGTGGCGCCCCACTCCAGTACCCTTGCTTGGAAAATCCCACAGACGGAGGAGCCTGGTAGGCTGCAGTCCATATGGTCGTGACGAGTCGGACGCGACCGAGCGCCTTCCCTTTCACTTTTCAGTTTCACGCGTTGGAGAAGGAAATGGCAACCCACTCCAGTGTTCTTGCCTGGAGAATCCCAGGGACGCGGGAGCCTGGTGGGCTGCCATCCATGGGGTCACAGAGTCGGAGACGACAAGCGACTTGGCAGCAGCAGAGCTTGCAAAAAAAATGGAAGACTTGACGGCTTAAGCGCTTAGCTGCACTTAGTTAGGCATATAAGACATTAGCAATAACATTTCGAGTTGCACTTAATTAGGCATATAAGACATCAGCAATAACGTTTCATTTTGAAAAATAATTCACAATTCCTTTTTAAGGATTTCTTTCAAAGACTCTTTAAATTGTCACTCTTCGTTTTTCTGCAGGCCTTTTAGACAACCCTGAGCTTCGTGTGGTCCTTGTGTTTGGCTATAACTGCTGTAAGGTGGGAGCCAGTAATTATCTGCAGCGAGTCGTCAGCACTTTCAGTGATATGAATGTCATCTTGGCCGGAGGCCAGGTGGACAACCTGGCATCGCTGACTTCTGAAAAGTATGTTTGATGTGCTTTTGACTTCTGCCGCATGTGATGGGTTATGTTCTCAGCTTTACATTACTTTGGGTTTTTTAAAAACCCAATCATGTTTAACAGATTGCTAATAGTTCTTTTCATTTTGCAATAGACATAGGCTGAAGGGCTTACACGACGTAATTCTGCTTATCTTTGAAGAACAAAACTTGCATATGTTATCCTTTTAAGAATTTATTCTTAGTTGGAGTTACACTCTCCTTAAAATTGACTTTCAACATTGTTTATTGCGTTTCCTTGATGGCTCCATCACTCTGTAACTGCAGCACATCACTTCCTCTCTGGTTCTCTTCTCCTCTAAAGGAAATGTGTGGTTCAGTAGCACAGCTTTGTGGTAAAACTTCTTGGAGCCTCTAGTACTGTGCTCAGTACTTTGGATCTTTTAGAGGGAGGGGTAATACTGTTACTTGTGACAGTTCTTACAGAATCTTTTGTACATGAAGCATCTTGCAGGCCTACTGGTATTATTCAGCACACATTTATAAAAACATTATATTAGATTAAAAACAATTATTGGAGTATAGCTGATTTACAATGTTGTGTTAGTTTCAGGTATAAGCAAAGGGAAGCAGTTATACATATATCCACTCTTTTAAGATTCTATTCCCATTTAGGCCATTAGAGTATCGAACAGGGTTCCCTGTGCTATATAGTTATCTATTTTATATATAGCAGTGTGTATATGTCAACCCCAGCCTCCCAGTTTTTACCCCCCACCTTCCCCCTTGATAACCTGTTTGTTTTCTACATCTATGACTATTTCTGTTTTGTAAATCAGTCATTTGTACCATTTTTTCAGATTCCATGTATAAGCAATATTGGAACACATTTTGGGAAATACTATACTAGATCTTTTGAAAGGCTTTTTCAAGTTCAACAATGATATCTCTTTGATTTTATTACTAAGGCGTCTGTTTTCAAAGATAAAAATATTTGCTCTTCTATCTTGAACCATTGCTACTTTTCCATTTCCAATGAGAGTATGTAGTATTTTGAGTTTCAGCTAATTAAGTGGACATTAATACCAGCTATTTCCAAAAGGAAGAAAATGAAACATTGCTCCCGACCCCAAATATTTCCTGCAAACCTCGTTATTTCTTTCTGTATTCATTTTTAGGATTTGGACCCTAGAGCAGTGACATGGAGACAGACTGTTAGAGATCAGTATCTTTAAGAGCAATTTAAATCATCCCAGTCATAATGTCCAGCCTGGTTGTCAGCACCGACAGGTCAGGGAAAGCAGATGCTAAGTTGAGTTTCCTGGAACTTGAGGAAGAAGGGAGGAAAGCCAAGTGCACTGAACTCTGAGCACTGGATTTCATGCATAAGTAGACCTGATTCTTGGTAGCTGTCTGTGGGCTATTTCCCCACTTGTTTAATCTTCCTTATTGTCTTTTACTTTTAAATTATATATGGATGGGGCAATGGTGATTTAACTTACAGTTTATCTTTGAAATGCCAACTCATTCAGACATCTAACATCTGAGATGCTAGCCAGTTAGTTTAGCATGGCTGTCTGTATATAATATACCATTTATACATAATATGGGGAAATACACCCTCCAGCAATCATTACCTTTTACGTGACCTATTAGTGTGGTTTTTACACTGTGTCATTGAGTAAGGGAAGCCACTGAGTATATCAGTGCTTCATTTTAATGGTGTCCAGATATAAACCCCTTTCCCTCTAAAGAAAAGATGACTAATTCTTTTAGGCAGGAGACACCTGTTGCCATTGTACACTGAAGAGGAAATGTAATAAAGTTAAAGGAGCAGCAGCAGACTTCAGAAGATGGATTCTGCCCCTCAGAAACTGGCTTGGCCACTGGTTAGCCTTAAGGGACTTACTGCTTAAGCCCTTTAAGTCTCAGTTTCTTATTAACCCAGTGAATCCTGCCTGTTCACAGACTGAGATGTTGCTAAGCCTGATAAAAAAAGGTACTTACTTGGTTTTCCCCAGTGGGTGTTAACAACTTTATTAACACTGTTTATATTTTCTTTAGTAACCATAAAGTATTTCATTTTTAAAAATGCCAGGTAAATAGAAACGAAAATGTATGATTTTTCCCTTCAGATTAAACTAAATTATTGGCTCAAAGCAATAAATAAGACACAGCAATGTAATCTGTTTCTTTATGGACCAAATAGGAGAGAGCTAAAACTTCTGGAATTATGGGTTTGGTCCTCCATGAATGAATATTTAATACACCTCTTCTAAAATTTGACAAGCTGAGGTAGGGGATAAAAAGGTACTGAAGCTGTAAATAATGCCAAAAACTTCAGCATTGTATATATGAGTAAAGTTGTAAGGTTCCTTTTTAAGGAAGAGGGTAAGGTGAGGATGCTCTGTGCCCCTCTAAGCTCAGGCTGGATTTTAGAAATCTTTGTGGTGATGCATTGGCCCCTTTGTATCTATGACTGAAGAAATAATTGTTTTCTTCTCCACAGATCTGCCTTCTGTGTTCTTTTATTGTATTAATTTCAGTAGTTACATTTTTAACCGTTCCTCCCTTACCTCTGATCGGGGAGAGAGCACCTCAGACTAACCGTAAATTAAGGCAGCACTTCTCAACCATTGAGAATTGGGAGGGGCTTTCTTTTACACTGTAAATCTGAATTGTGTTTCATGACGTGTCGCCACTTTTCTGATTTCACTTCCTAGGGGCCCCCTGGACATTGACGCCACTGGTGTGGTCGGACTGTCATTTAGTGGACGCCAAGTCCAGGGTGCCACAGTGCTTCTCAACGAGGATGTCAACGACGAGAAGACTGCTGACGCTGCCATGCAGCGCCTCAAGGCAGCGAACATTCCAGAGCAGAACACCATCGGTTTCATGTTTGCATGCGTCGGCAGGGGCTCTCAGTATTACAGAGCCAAGAAGAATGTGGAGGCTGATGCGTTTAGAAAGTTTTTTCCTAGTGTCCCGTTATTTGGCTTCTTTGGAAATGGAGAAATAGGATGTGATCGCATAGTCACTGGGAACTTTATCTTGAAGAAATGTAATGAGTTTACCTATAATGATCTATTTCACAGCTATACAACAATAATGGCACTGATTCATCTGGGGTCATCTAAATAAAGCCACCTGTTAAGTGGCTTTCACAATATATAACTTGTAGGCTCTGCCTTTTCTGGAAAATGGAAACTTGGGAGGTGTATATTTCAGGCAAAAGAAACTTTATATGTATCTGTTTTGTAGCTTTGACACTCTATAAAGATTTTTTTGGTAGTTTTTAATGTATTAGAGGAAGGATAACTTTGTGTATAACATAATGGGGACCCAGAGTTGAGAACTTTTGCATCAGGCACAAGCGAACCGATTATGACTTGCACCAGGCTGTGTGACTGCTGTATGACAGGACTTTACATAGTCTCCGCATGGAAAGACTGAGAAAGCGTCCATCACTGGAAGGAGAGTTGAGACATTCCGTGACTACCTCTGTCTGCAGTGTGAGATGATCCTTCAGCAGAATCAGGAAGATTTTTTTCTTCCTTAATAAAAGAGAAAACTATACAGATGGCTTGATAAATTTTTCTCTGCTTTACAGTTTCACCATGCTTTTCAGAAGCTGTAACAAATGACTGACTTTTTACTTGATAAGTTTTGTTTTAGTACTCTATAAGTTGCTTAGTCAAATGAATTGCCAAGACTAATCCATATTCTACTATAAGGGAAAACATTTTCCTTTTCCCTCAGTAAAGACATTGCAACATGGACAAAGGGTCGAGGCTAGAGTCACACTTGGGTATCCGCTGTTGCCTTTGTGTGCTAGAGTCCTTGGAGAGTAACTGCTGACCTTAGTCACTCACTGTGGCCCTCAGGGCATAGTCACCAGCAAATAAACATCAATGTTGAGATTTAAAAAAATTGCATCGGAAGATTCTTTTTTCACCTACTTCTATATAGCTAGTTGGCAGATCAGGCAATTACATCACCTTTCTTTGATTTTATACCAATATAACATACCTTGGAAACTCAGATAGTTGTGTTGTTAAGTTGCTCAGCTGTGTTCGACTCTTTGCAACCCCATGGACTGCAGCATGGCAGATTTCCCTGTCCTTCACCATCTCCTTCAGCACTTTTAGTGAGTGAGTGAAGGAAACTAAGGGGAAAACACAGAATGATGGTATTTGTCAGTTAGCAAATCCTGGCACGTTTCCAGTAAAAGGGCTGTCAACTTTAAATTTCTAATTATTTGTAAATATATCAAAATAGGTGCAGAGAATACCAGTTTTCTCCTGATATCCATTCTTTCCTGTTCACACAGATAACACCTCTGGTTTTTAGCTAGGCACATGCACACCAGAATAAAGACTACATTTCCTAGTCTCCCTTGCAAGTATGGCTGTTCAGGCAGTGAAATGTGAGGGAAATGATAATATTTCCTTTAACAGTGTGACCGTTTTTGTTTTCTTTTCCTTTATTCAGTCCTGTTGCTTAGAAGTGGATATGAAGTTGCTTAGTTGCTTAGAAGTTGCTGGTGCACGGGGATGATCCAGAGAGATGATATGGGGGTGGGAGTAGGGAGGGGGGTTCAAGTTTGGGAACTCATGTATACCCATGGCGGATTCATGTCAATATATGGCAAAACCAATACAGAAAAAAAAAAGTGGATATGCTAGTGAGCCATCTTAGACTCCACAGCAGATCAATGCTGTTTTGTGGAAGAGAACCACACAGGACAGTATCCACACAGTGTTTTGTTGAAGCGCATAACTGATCTGGACTGCCTCTCTTTAGACTGTTTTACAAGACAGAAATTAAAATCAGTCTTGCCTAAGCCACTTGGTTTTTTCCCCAGGTCTTTGTTATAGGACATCTGTATTAGCATATTCTAATACAGTATGACGTAACGTATGGCCCTTTTGTAACAGTCAGTAGTTCTAACAGGATAGAAGGACACTTGCAAGGTAAGTGAAATCAAAATACATAAACATTCACACTTTTCTGTTTTTAATAATTTGTTAAACCAATTTTTACCCCAAAAGATTTTCTTTCTGCTGTTTATTTATATGAATGATGAAAATACTTAAAAGTTTCTTTAAATTATGATTATCCTTAATGTTAGTTCCTGAAGAAAGTCCAAAGAAAAGTTTGATTGCAATGGAATATTTCTGAATATTAGTATTTAGCTGTTTTTGAAAGGCTTGTCTTAAAAGCAAGCATTAAAGGAAAAGTTACTGTTTCAGCTAAAAAAGCATATTAAATTCCTAGAATGGCAGCTGTTGTATAGTCATTTGTGAAACCGGAAAAATGATCATGTGAAAAAGTTGACACAAGCACAAAAAAACTAAAGATGTATTCTTAGTGTCTTCACATACTGAACTGCCTCCTGTCAAGTGACAGGGTTGACAGGAATGTTTATTCAATCAAAATGCTTTAAAAATGCTTTCTTATGTGCTTTCAAAGCAGAATCTTTGGTTTGCCTTGTTAAACTCTGCTTTAAGAAATAAACTCCTTGAAAAGCCAAGTAACAATGTAAGGAAGAGGAGGGAAGCTTGGGATTAAGACCTGGAAACAGACATCCTACATATTGCTACAGTTAATAGCCTGTGACCTAGACTAATGAAGGGGTCCAGAAGGCCAGTTCACTGCTGTTAATTCTCAACTTTGCTTACACCTGGATCATTGGTAAATAAAACCACTTTTCAATCTAGTAAGAGAAGCCAAACAGCAAAGGTTTTGCCACTGATTTATACTGCAAATTTAACACAGTGAACATGAAAGAATGTAAAATAAACTTTTACAAATCTGATAATGTCCTATGCATTCTACAGAAATTTTTGAGAAAATAATTAAATCTACTTTTGTCATTTTGTATCCACACAGCCTAACCCATTTAAATACCACCGTAAATTCCATTTTAATAAAAACAGAAGACTCTAAATCCTCTTGATTTGAAATTGAGATGTTAGATGACTGACTTGGTTGAGTCTTGCTTTATGAAAATCCTAAAATAAAACATAGTGAATATTAGTAATAACATCCTTGTTAAATGAACAAAACTAACACCTACACTATGTAAAAGAGTGTTACCAGGAAGTCATTTTAATATTGGCCTATTTATAGAAAAAGCCATATTTATATGAGACATGTTTTTTTGTTTTATTTCATTTCTGCACTATGCAGAAGAAGACAGAATATATGCTACTATAAAGCAGAAAACATTTGCAGAAGCCAATAAACACCATTTAATGTTTTGGTACTAAGAGTCAGTGGAGCATTTATTTCATTTCAGAAAGGCTTTATAAAAGTTAGTGTTCTGTGGATATTATATCTTTTTGCCTTTTCATATGAACAAAGCTAGTGGAGGGAATGGAATTCCAGCTGAGCTATTTCAAATCCTAAAAGGTGATGCTGTTAAAATGCTGCACTCAATATGCCAGCAAATTTGGAAAACTCGGCAGTGGCCACAGGACTAGAAAAGGTCAGTTTTTTTCATTTCTGCACTATGCAGAAGAAGACAGAATATATGCTACTATAAAGCAGAAAACATTTGCAGAAGCCAATAAACACCATTTAATGTTTTGGTACTAAGAGTCAGTGGAGCATTTATTTCATTTCAGAAAGGCTTTATAAAAGTTAGTGTTCTGTGGATATTATATCTTTTTGCCTTTTCATATGAACAAAGCTAGTGGAGGGAATGGAATTCCAGCTGAGCTATTTCAAATCCTAAAAGGTGATGCTGTTAAAATGCTGCACTCAATATGCCAGCAAATTTGGAAAACTCGGCAGTGGCCACAGGACTAGAAAAGGTCAGTTTTCATTCCAATAACAAAAGCAATGCCAAAGAGTGTTCAAACTATTACACAACTGCCCTCATCTGACATGCTAGCACAGTAATGGTTAAAATTCTCTAAGCAAGGCTTCAGCAGTATGTGAACCAAGAACTTCCAGATGTTCAAGCTGCATTTGGAAAAGGCAGAGGAGCCAGTGATCAAATTGCCAACATCCGCTGGATCATAGAAAAAGCAAGAGAATTCCAGGAAAACATCTGCTTCACTGACTACACTAAAGCCTTTGAATCACAACATCTACAAAATTCTGAACGAGATGGGATTACCAGACCACCTTACCTGACTCCTGAGAAAGCTATCTGCAGGTCAAGAAGCAACAATTAGAACTAGACATGGAACAATGGCCTGGTTCCAAATTGGGAAAGGAGTACGTCAAGGCTGTATGTTGTCTCTCTGCTTATTTAACTTATATGCAGAGTACATCATGTGAAATAGCTCAAGCTGAAATCAAGATTGCTGGGAGAAATATCAATAACCTCAGATATACAGATGACACCACCCTAACAGCAGAACGCAAAGAGGAACTAAAGAGCCTCGATGAAAGAGGAGAGTGAAAATTCTGGCATAAAACTCAACATACGAAAAACTAAGATCATGGCATCTGGTCCCATCACTTCATGGCAAATAGATGGGGGAAAATGGAAACAGTGACAGACTTCAGGGATCCAATCACTGTGGGTGGTGACTGCAGCCATGAAATTAAAAGATGCTTGCTCCTAGAAAGAAAAGCTATGATGAACCTAGATAGTGTATTACAAAGCAGAGACATCACTTTGCTGACAAAGGTCTGTCTAGTCAAAGCTATGGTTTTTCCAGTAGTCATGTAGAGATGTGAGAGTCAGACCATAAAGAAGGCTGAACACCAAAGGATTTATACTTCCAAACTGTGGTGCTGGAGAATACACTTGAGAGTTCCTTGGACAGGAAGGAGATCAAACCAGTCAATCCTAAAGGAAATCAGCCCTGAATAGCCATTGGGAAGGACTGATGCTGAAGTTGAAGCTCCAGTACTTTGGCTACCTGATGCAAAGAGCCAAGTCACTGGAAAAGACCCTGATGCTGGGAAATACTGAGGGCAGGAGGAGAAGGAGGTCACAGAGGATAAGATAGTTGGATGGCATTACCAACTTGATGGACATGAGTTTGAGCAAGCTCCAGGAGTTGGTGATGGACAGGGAAGCCTGGCGTGGGGCAGTCCGTGGGGTTGCAAAGAGTCAAGACACAACTGAGTGCCTGAACAACAACAGTAACATCATAATAAAAAAGGAAAGATTGATTACTACAAGGAATTGGAAAAATATGTATTCATTAATTTTAAATGTAGATAACAATAATTGAGACCCTTAACATTTACAAAAAATTTCCAAGTCTAACTAAAATTCAGTCACCATACATGTATCTGAAACATACTCTATTCAAAGCCTAGTCAGGATACTAGAATTACAGATAGGAATAAACATAATTGATCTGACTGACACAAGCAAAATTGTGATCTGACATTCCAGCTTTCATTCCTCCACAGAAACTGGGGAGAAAATGGGGAAAGCAGCAACTATATGAACCAGCTTTGTTGGAATTCTGGAAAACAGTCAAAGGTTTACAGCAACCAACATACAGCCCAGTGAAGAAAACCCATTGTCAAAATGGCAGAAAAATGTGACTTTTTACCCACCCTTGCCTCCTGTGCAATGGTGGTCTTATTCTTAAAATAATAGAAGCCTGGTTTCCATTTCCCTTCCTCAAGCCAGAAGAGGAAGAATAGACTTTACTTGCAAATCACTGCCTTTTCTAATCTGTCTTTGGGATTACAAGGTTTGATACAAGCTGTTCATCATTGTTTTTCATAACTTGGAAACAAGCAAGAAAAGGTAGGCACCACCTGTGAAAGCTTCCAGATGACTACAGAATCACAGGCATCTAGATACAGGCCATGTAAGGCCCAGAGGAGAAACGGGTAAGATTTTTGACAAACCAGATGTTCAAAAGCAGGTGTAACCAAGGAATGCAGAATGCCAAATGTGTGCACAGACAAAAATGGCTCAGAAAAGATTTAAGACCTTAGGCTTTCATCTTGGTCTGATCCCTAGGATAGAAGCAAGCCTAACTAAGTATGGCGGGAATGCCTTAGGACACAACTAAACCGCAAAAAGGAGAACTGGCATTCAGGGAAGTCTCTTAAATCAGATAAACATGAGATAATAGGGACAGAGGTTTCAATGATCACACACAAAGAATAGGCTTTGCAAAAAGGGCTTGGAAGTCTCAAAAACAAATGAACAACAGCCTTTAGCTGTCAGCAACAACTGGCAAACTGAGGATAAAACAATGTTATATTCAGAATTACAATATTGTAATAGTAAAGTGCCCAATTTTCAACAACAACAAAAACAAAGAAACAAGGAAACAAGGTCAATTCAATGAAACAGAAACTGGCCTGGAGGAAGCCTACACACTGAACTTAACAGAAAAAGATCCTTAATTATGCTCAAAGAACTAATGAAAATCAAGAAAGTGATGAATAAAATGGGAATACCAATGGAGAGAAATTACAAAAAGGAACCAAAGAAATTCTGGAGCAGAAAGTTAAAATAATAAAATTTCACTAGAGGGGTTGAACAGTAGAATTGAGCAAGCAAAAAAAAACTCATCAGCAAAGCTGAAGACAGGACAGTTGAAATTGCGATAAAACAAAAAATCTAAGGGATTTGCAAGATATCCTCAAATGGAACAAGAAACATTACAGGAGTCCAAGGAGGAAAGAGAAAACTATATAATGATTATTTGAATAAATAATGACAAGAAGCTTGCCAAATTTGATGTAAGATGTAGATGTAGATGTCCAGAGGCTCAATGAACACCAAATAGGGTAAAGTAAAAAAATATGTCATAGTTTGTCTTCAACCTAGGACCTGGGATTTTTCAACATTAATGTTACAAAAGTGATATGGAGTCAGTAAAAACCACATTTCAAGTTTTGAATTTTGATCTTTTCCCAGGTTAGCAATATGCAATGAGATGCACTTATGCTGATTGGCAGTGATAGAGAGCTACAGCTCCCAGTCAGCCACATGATCACGAGGGTAAACACCTAATATACTTACAATCATTCTGTTTTTCAGCACAGTATTCAATTATATCACTTCAAAATAGGCTTCGTATTAGATGATTTTTGCTAATGTAATTGTTCAGAGCACATGTAAGGTAGGATAGGCTTAGCTATGAAGTTCAGTAGGATAGGCATATAAAATACATTTCAACTTATGATGTTGTCAACTTACCATGGGTTTATCAATATACAACCCTACTGTAAGTCAAGGAAGATCTGTATAATTAAGCTACAGAAAAAGAAAGAATTTGAAAGCAGCAAGAATGGAGAGACTCATAAAGCTTCCTATTTGGTCCAGTGGTAAAGAATCCACCTGTAAAAGCAGGAGACGTGGGCTTGACCCCTGATCAGGGAAGATTCCATGTTCTGCAGAGCAACTAAGCCTGACTATGCCTGTGTGCCACCACTATTGAGCCTGTACTCTAGAGTCTGGGAGATGAAACTGCTGAGCTCATGTGCCACAGCTAGTGAAGCTGCTGCACTCTGGAGCCTGTGCTCCACAACAGGAGAGGCCACCACAGTGGGAAGCCTGGGCGCCACAACTAGAAAGCAATTCCTGCTTGCCACAGCTGGAGAAAACCCCATGCGGCAATGAAGACCTGGCACAGCCAAAAGTGGAAAAAAATTTAAAGGGATCTTCAGAAAGATTATCAGATTCCTTATCAGAAACCATGGAGGCCAAATGGCAGTAGTTTGATATATTCAAAGTGCTAAAAGAAAAAACTGTCAACCTAAAATCTTTTATCTGGCAAAACTATCCATCAAAAATGAGGGAGAAATGAAACCATTATCAGATAAAAGCAGGAAACGACTATTACAACTAGATATGCCCTGCAAGAGATGCTAAAGGGAATTCTTCAAGGACAAAGGATAGGAACAGGAAACCATAAAAAGAAATTAAACTCTGCAGTAAAGGTATACATGAACAATTACAGAAACTAATATAACTCTGATGTTTAACTCTATTTTCCACACAACTTGGGAACCAGCATATGGAAACAGTTATTGGTTTATGTTTTCCGACACAATGCTTAAAGATGGAATCCTATGACATTAATGACTGAAAGGGAGTGAAGGCAAAATTACATAAGAGCAAGGTAGCAAAGTTTTTATTAACTATCGAACTTAAGCTGCTATAAATTCAAATTAGTGATGGAATCCCCATGGTAACCACAAAGAAATAGCTACAGAAGAATTCCCTTGTAGTCCAGTGGTTAGGACTCTGCATTCTCAGTGCTAAGATCCTAGGTTCAGTCCCTGACCTGGGAACTAAGATCCCACAAGCTGTGAAGTGCAGCAGGGAAAAAAAAAAAAAAAAACTGCCAAAAAAGAGAAATAGCTATAGAATACATACAAAAAGAGAGAATTTATATGTTTTACTACAAAAAAAAAAAAAAGCAAAAGATACTAACAAAATAAGGAGCAAAAATCCATGAAACATTTAGAAGAGAAATAGCTAAATGACTTAAGTTCTTCCTTATCAACAATTACTTTAACCATATGTTGTCTACAAGAGACTGACTTCAGATCCAAATAGGTTAAAAGTAAAAGGATGGATAAAGATATTCCATGTGAATAGTAACCAAAAAGGAACAGTATACTATTATCAGACAAACAGACATATAACCTTTGTGAATTTAAAGAGACAGAAAAGGATGTCCTATAGGGTTTTATATGACAGATGTAACACTTACTAAACATTTATACATCTAATAACATTCTCAGAATACAGTAAGCAAAACACAACATGCATTGCTCTCACTGTATCTCATAAGAGAGAATATTTTAGCAGTAACTGTTTACCTTAAGAAAGAAAACAAATCAACATTCTAACTTTATAACTTAAGGAACTAGAAAAAGAAGAATGGACTAAGCCCAAAGCCACTAGATTACTAGAATATTAGAACTAAGATAAGCAAAATACTGAACAGAAAATCAACAGAAAAATCTGAACCAAAAACTAGTTCTTTGAAAAGGTTAATAAAATGGNAGATCAGTCCTGGGTGTTCATTGGAAGGGCTGATGTTGAAGCTGAAACTCCAATACTTTGGCCACCTGATGCGAGGAGCTGACTCATCTGAAAAGACCCTGCTGCTGGGAAAGATTGAGGGCAGGCGGAGAAGGGGATGACAGAGGATGAGATGGTTGGATGGCATCACTGACTCAATGGCCATGAGTTTGGGTGGACTCCGGCAGTTGGTGATGGACAAGGAGGCCTGGTGTGTTGCGGTTCATGGGGTCGCAAAGAGTCGGACACGACTGAGCACGACTAAACTGAACTGAATTCTTTATGAGGAAGATAAAAAAAAAAAACTATAAACTCATTACTCACATTTCTTAATGCTGGTTCAAGTTTAGGTAAGATAGAACTTCAAGCAAGATGACAAACTAGCTGATGTAACTAACATATAGTTAGATATGGAGTTGTAGAGTCAAGAGAATGGTATAAATACAAACTGAGTGGTCAGGTGAGGTTATAGGCCGACAGACAAAAAAAGGCATATAAAGGAGACCAGTCACCATTAGAGTGCTGTCCATTGTCTTACAGCACGGCCAAACACACACATGCTCTTGTGAAAAATCACAAGATGGTATCTTTAAATAAACTCAAGAAAAAATACATCTTTTTGTCATTTAGCTAGTCATATCAGAATTTAGAGAAAAAACAAAGAGAAATTTAAATTCTTGGATTACGTTGTTATCCAAGAAGTAGAAATGACTAACCTAAAAATGAACTGAAAATTTTCAGATATATTTACAAAAAATAAACACAGCCTACCAATGAGTATGTACAAGGATACCACTTTTATTATTTTTTTAATTTATTTATTTTAGTTGGAGGCTAACTAATTTACAATATTGTAGTGGTTTTTGTCATACGTTGATATGATTCAGCCATGGGTTTACATGTGTTCCCCATGCGGAACCTCCCTCCCACCTCCCTCCCCATCCCATCCCTCTGGGTCACCCCAGTGCACCAGCCCTGAGCACCCTGTCTCATGCACTGAATCTGGACTGGCAATCTGTTTCATACATGATAATATACATGTTTCAATGCTATTCTCTCAGATCATCCCACTCTCGCCTTCTCCCAGAGTCCAAAAGACTGTTCTATACATCTGTGTCTCTTTTGCTGTCTTGCAGGTAGGGTTATCATTAACATCTTTCTAAATTCCATATATGTGCGTTAGTATACTGTATTGGTGTTTTTCTTTCTGGCTTACTTCACTCTGTATAATAGGCTCCAGTTTCATCCACCTCATTAGAACTGAT
>SJYX01000805.1:352146-409930 GCA_006410675.1 Oreotragus oreotragus
GATGCCATGATCTTCGTTTTCTGAATGTTGAGCTTTAAGCCAACTTTTTCACTCTCCTCCTTCACTTTCATCAAGAGGCTTTTTAGCTCCTTCTCACTTTCTGCCATAAGGGTGGTGTCATCAGCATATCTGAGGTTATTGATATTTCTCCCGGCAATCTTGATTCCAGCTTGTGTTTCTTCCAGTCCAGCGTTTCTCATGATGTACTCTGCATATAAGTTAAATAAGCAGGGAGACAATATACAGCCTTGACGTACTCCTTTTCCTATTTGGAACCAGTCTGTTGTTCCATGTGCAGTTCTAACTGTTGCTTCCTGACCTACATACAGATTTCTCAAGAGGCAGGTTAGGTTAGGCAGGTTATGCTATCTAGGTTGGTCATAACTTTTCTTCCAAGGAGTAAGCGTCTTTTAATTTCATGGCTGCAGTCACCATCCGCAGTGACTGATTAGTATTTATAAATTCATGTCAACATTATAGACTGATCACCTATACTTACATGTGTGTGTTGGTTTTTCTTTGTTTTTGGCCCCATGGTGAGGGCCCTCAGCAGTGAAAACCTGAAGACCTAACCACTGGAAGGCCAGGAAACTCCCATGCATGTTTTGTTTGCACTTGTCTTTGAGTCAGTTGTAACATTTTATTGGTTCCCTTGTTAATGAATGAGTCAAATATGTCTTTGACACATGTTCATATTATATTTGTATGAAAATCATTATTTTCTCTTTAAATTCTTTTTTTTTTAAAAGCAGTTTGAAGGTCACTGACTGAGATGGATTCATCTGACAAAGCTAGTAAATGGAGCTGCTAGGGAAGCGCACCTCCAGAGTAGCTTAAGCCCTGGCATGTCTTTTCCTGGCTCCCAGAGGTGAATCTCAAGCAGCAATAGAATTTAAAATTTGCTGGCTCTCTGTTTCTCTAGCTTTCTTCCCTATCCACTAATTTCATGTTTTAGTTTTTGTTGTTGTTGGTTTTCTTACTACTGATAAGTTATTTTCCCATTAGTAAGAGCAATGATAAGGAGTCTGGTTTTATAATTTGACAATCTGATGATCTTTGTAAATGGATGATAGAGATCTATTTATCTAGATGACAGAGAAACCATTTAATTAGACTCTTATTAAAAATTTCTCTATTTTTTTTTTAGCTCAAATAAATAAAAAATTACATACCCACTGGGGAGGAGAATACCTCTTTGACATTGGACAGTGAGATTTTAAGTTTCTGTGTTTACTTGATCTATGCCAAAGGTAGAGATCTGAAGCTATAAGCCCTCTCTGTGCCTATGTGTAAAACTCAGAAAGGCCTTTACCTTTCACTCTATGTGAAATTTCTTCCTTTCTCCAGAGGATATGAAAAAATGATAATACAAGGTACTATGAGTGTACAATGATAGTACACTTCTTTAAAGAAGTTCTGATCTGATTGACTTAACAGAGATAAATAAGCTCTTACATAAATTCAACATTCCTAAAATTCTCAGAATAGGAAATTGAACTTCTAATGCTTTTTAAAATTTTATTGAAATATACTTGATTTACAATGTTGTATTAATTTCTGCTATACAGCAAAGTGACTCAGTTATATATATTCTTTTTCATATTCTTCTCCATCATGGCTTATCACAGGTTATTAAATATAATTCCCTGTACTCTACAGGAGGACTTTGTTTTCTGAACTTCTAATGCTTTAAATGTACTAAACTTAAATAAAATTCTTCTTGCTAAAACTATGAAATATTCTAAGAATCCAAGTTCACATTAATATGACTAAATCTTTGGTAAACAATACTAGCTTAATAAAACATCTATATCTTTGAATTATCAGTATTAAGTATTACAGAAGCATATATTTTATTCCACTTGGGTTTGTTTTTCCTAAAATTATACAGGTTTACTAATCAAGTTAAGCCAATGTTACTCCTACATATTATTAAAAACTATGAAAAATGAACACTGTATCCAGTTAAATTCAATCATTATTCTGACAAACATTTCAGCCATAATTATGTTTTATAGTATTTGTTTTCAGTAGATAATTTCCAAGGCAATGTAAAAGCTTAAACTTTCACATTACCATTGAATAGTAATATCCATTGAATTAATGGATATTATTAGACATAGACAAATTTTAAGTCAGATAGAATATGTGTGTTAGCTCTCAGTCATGCCTGACTCTTTTGTGCCCCTGTGGACTGAAGCCCGTCAGGCTCCTCTGTCCATGGGATTCTCCTCTGTCCATGGGATACTGGAGTGGGTTGCCATTTTCTTTTCCAGGGGATCTTCCTGACCCAGGGATGGAACACAGGTCTCCTGCATTGCAGGCAAATTCTTTAGCATCTGAGTCACCAGGGACGCCCAAGACAAAATACTGAAATATTAATCACTAAGTATAATTTTAAATTTATGTAATTTTGCTTCTTAAAGTTACAGCTTTGGTCATGTTAATGAACATACTCATTTCTTCCATATTAGAAAGTCATGTAAGAGATGTGTGTGGTAGTAGAAAGTTGCAACACGTGAATTCATCACTTTGCACAACTACTAAACTGCTTGTGGATGCCATACAGTTCTAAATTATCCACTACCCTAGTTTTCTCTATAAAGTACAAGTTAGTTATAGTTACTTGGTTGAAAATTATAATTGATATGAGTTATGAGACTATACTTGTGACAGAGAAATACAACTCTGTAGCAGTTTGCAGTAGTTCTCAAGATTTTCAGTCTCCATCCAAAGGACTCTAGGACTTAGGACTCCAGAGAGCTTTTGTTTATATGGGTTCAGAACTATTGGCATTTACTATATTAGGAAGTAAAATATAAATTTACAAAATACTTATTAATTGGTTCATTTGAAGATAATAATAATAATGAACACAAAGTGTGTTAAAAATTACATCTCAGTATTACAAAAATGGCTTGAATGGGTCAACTCCTAAAACAGAACTAGATCAGTTTTTTCTAGATTATGAGAAAGTATAATGAAGAACAGAGCTTAGAAAATACATTTCGTCTTTTTGACTAAAGAGGTAACTGAATATTACTTCTTAGGCACCTGTCTTAACCAAATGCCCAGATCTCCTTTGATAACTTTTTTGATTTTGCCTTCCCAAAATTGGAACCTAAATATTGGAAAAATAAAATAAAAAGTCATGATATCTATTATATCCAAAACTATATTTGAGATTTCCCAGAGAACTCCAGAAAATCACAATTTTTGTCTATCTTTTAAAAACAGAGATGATGGAAATAATTATTACAGTAAAATAATGAACAAAAATCTATGAAATTTCCTGGACATCTGTCAATGCCTTTGCTGCACATAGTGTTGTTGTTTTTTTTTTTTTCCTTTTGGCTGTACCATGCAGCATAAGGGATCTTAGTTCTCAGACCCATGCTCCCTTCAGTGGAAGCACAGAGTCCTAACCACTGGACCACCAAGAAATTCCCAGTTCATACAGAGGAAATGCCAATCAGAACTCTTATGAAATAGTTATACACTATACTTTAACAGAAAATTTTACCCTTATTCACCCTGATATCATTAACTAGAGAAATAAATTACCCATAGTCATTAAGTAACTGTCATCTATATAGTTTTGTTTTAATGTGATGCTTGGCAGAAAGCACTGCTACAGGACTGTACTTCTGCATTTTTTTTCTATCTACCACCCTATTTTTAATAACTAAGTATGTAAAAGTAATGAAAAATATGTAATTTCTTTCAGAAACACACAACATGCCAAGGGTTAATTTCTGCCACTTGTACACAGTAATACAACAGGAATATTATTTTAAAAATAACACAGAAAGGAATGCCAAGCAATAAAGCAACTGTAATTTCCTTTATCTTACAAAAAACTAAATGATAAATTAGTAAAATCCATTTGGATTAGGGCTAACAAATTTAGTGGCAGCTTTGATGAGATATGGGTAAAGGTCTTCCTAATAGCTAGGCAATTGGTAACATGAGATTCATCTTCTCCTTTCAATTCTCTTTCTGCAGTACAAGTTAAAATGCCAATATCTTTGGGAAAAGTAATATGTTAAGCTACACTGTCATTTAAATCTCTATGTGGGGAAGAATTTTCAGAAAAAAAATTTAAAACAGAACAGTGGAAAGAATGCATAGTATAAAGAAAATAATCAAGCCACAAAAAGAGGTAAAAAGATAAAATTTTGCTACTTCACACTTGGCCCCTGATAACAACCACCTTTTTCTTCGACAGAAGTTAGAATACGTATTCCTAAGAGAAGTCTTGGGTACACAAAGGTAAGAAGGTGTATATAATAGTAGAAAGGGCTCGGTTCAGCTCAGTCGCTCAGTTGTGTCCGACTCTTTGCGACCCCGTGAGTTGCAGCACGCCAGGCCTCCCTGTCCATCACCAACTCCCAGAGTTTACTCAGACTCACATCCATTGAGTCAGTGATGCCATCCAGCCATCTCATTCTCTGTCATCCCCTTCTCCTCCTGCCCCAATCCCTCCCAGCATCAAAGTCTTTTCCAATGAGTCAACTCTTCACATGAGGTGGCCAAAGTACCTGAAATAAGTTACCTCAAACTTGGGGCCTCACACCCATCTAAAAATGGACTGTGGAATGATCCAGTGAGATCATGCATTTTAAAGCATTTGGCATATCAAGGCGGTCAATAATGTTTGCTTTTGTTGTTCAGTTGCTAAGTCATACCTGACTCTGCGACCACATGGACTGCAACACACCAGGCTTCCCTGTCATCCACTGTTTCTGGAAGTTTGCTCAAACTCGTGTCCGTTGTGTCACTGATGCCATCCAACCATCTCATCCCCTTTGCCCCCTTCTCCTCCTGCTCCCAATCTTTCCCAGCATCAGAGTCTTTTTCAATGAGCTGCAATCCAGTGATCCAACAAACTCCTGAATACAAGCTGTGCCTTGACTGCTTATTGTTTTCCTACTTTAAAGAATGGTGTTATCAGACAAAGTCTGAGAAGGAAATGAATAAATGGAAAAAACACTAAATGCACTAAACGAAAGCCTGGTATGTGGATTTCTGGAATTTATTTGCAAAACTGGAATAAATTATATAGAGAATCTGAATAACTACAAAATATACTATATACATATGAATCTATGAAGAGGTATAATAACTACTCATTTTTCTGAAATTTCTTTAAGAAGTTTCAGATAGTTACATATACATTTTCTCGAAAAGTGAGTAAAAAGCTGAATAATGTGACTGAAAATCTAAACCTTGTGCTGTATTTTCTTCCTATTGTATTAACATTCTCAGTTGAAGTTCAAAAATAATAGTATCCTTTTATTTTAGACTATAAATTACAGTAAATTCTTATAATGACAACGTCCTAAGTCCACAATAGAAATGCTGACACCTGAATAATAGTGGAATAACTCAGCATAGCTATAGTTAGGCAGTAATAGCATTAGCCTGTGCTTATATCAGCAAAACTTTGTATATTATTCTTTTCTTATCTCCAAATTGAATGGATTTTGACACACACACCCCCCCATTTTCTTTGTAGTTGGGCTAACTTTCTCTATACATATAAAATACAATTATATGTACCCACAGACATATCTTCTGTATTTCCAAGCAATTTATTATGTGGGAAATACAATTTTCTGTTTTAATTAAGTTTATCTGAATATGTAGGTTTATAGTGAGAACACACAAATAATTTTATCTTGGGATCATTTTATAAGCATTATTTGTCAAGATCAATATAGTTGAAATTTAAATCTGGTTTAAAAGGTTACATTGTATTGAAGAGGTAATATTTCCTGTTCAAATCATGATTATATAGAATCAGATTTGTAAAATACTGACCAAAAAAAAAGTGAACAAAAATGATCATAGTTCACCCAACTATGATACATTTCACTTCTGGGTATTATATTAATAGCTTAAATAAGAAATTGATAAAGCTGAATATAAACACATTTTGGGCTTCCCAGGTGGCTCAGTGGTAAAGAATTACCTGCCAATGCAGGAGATGCAGGTTCGATCCCTGGGTCAGGAAGATCCCCCAGAGGAGGAAATGGCAAATCACACCAGTATTTTTACCAGGATAATCCCATGGACAGAGAAGCTGGAGGGCTATAGTCCATGGGGGTGGCAAAGAATTGGACACAACTGAGCAACTGAGCATGCAGACAAATGCATTTTAATATTTAGACTTCTGGGGACTTCCTGTGGTCCAACGGTTAAGACTCTACAGTCCAGCAGTTAAAACTCTGCGTGCTCACTCTAGAGGGTAGGGATTCAATTCCTGGTCAGGGAAGATCCTGCATGCCACATGGCATGGCCAAAAAAATTTTTTTTTCAGACTTTTGCATGTCAAAGTAAATTTACTAAATTATTCTTTCTTCCTTCACATATTTTTCCTGCCTCCTCTATATGCTCATTCTCAATAATTTTAACTATCTCCTATTAAACAGTTAAAGAATTTTAACTATTTCCTAATAAATAAAACAACGAAGAGCTCAGTTGAAATAAAACTGTATATGATAATTTAGGCATCTTCCTTAGCATTAATAGTAGCTTATAAGTCTTACATCTACTATGTTTCAGGCTTTCAGAATTATTTTATTGATAGGTCAATTAGTTTATAATTTTTTCCTGAAAAATATTTGTGAGTATAACTATCTAAAATATTTCATTCTATTGACTATTTCTATTATTTTTCACCTGATAATCTTATAACCTATTCAGAATACGTCTATGAGAAAGAACTTTCCTTCAAAAGAGTCCATAGTCTAGAACTGGACAACATGAACCAACTGTTCAGTAGTAAGACAAATTAGTTTCAGAACAATCATAAACTAAACAGAATGCATCTCAAGGATTTTTTACCAAGCACATAAGAAACTGTCAGCTTTCCCAAATTATCTAGACTCCAGAGAATTAAAAGGGAATGCAGAGATTAGTGAAAGGAATAGTGGAGGTATACTGAAAAATATCAGGTAGACTCAAAATAAACAAAACAGCTTTCTCTGGTGACTTTTTCTTTTAAACTGATGTTAATTAGTATAATTAAATACAGCAAATCAGTAGAAAGTATGAGGCAGAGTATAGACAGTATGAAAATCTAGGGTATTTCCAAACAAAATGGCAGTGTTTCAAGGTTATCTCTGGCATCATTTCACCTCATTTTTCAGCTTTGTTGCCACATGGCACCCACTCCCAAACTCTTGAGTCTTAAAAGGTATTTAGGACATCCTAGTGCTGCAAGGCAATGGCACCCCACTTCAGTGCTCTTGCCTGGAAAATCCCATGGACGGAGGAGCCTGGTGGGCTGCAGTCCATGGGGTCGCTAAGAGTCAGACACGACTGAGCGACTTCACTTCAATTTTCACTTTCATGCATTGGAGAAGGACATGGCAACCCACTCCAGTGTTCTTGCCTGGAGAATCCCAGGGATGGGGGAGCCTGGTGGGCTGCCATCTATGGGGTCACACAGAGTTGGACACGGCTGAAGCGACTTAGCAGCAGCAGTGCTGTGATATCCAGAAAAGATCCCACCTTCCAGACCACTCTCTGCCGCCTCCACCTGTCAGAGACATTTTGCTCAGTTCTGATATATTGATTTCAAATACTATGTAATACTAATGACCAAAGTGTAATCCTTGGAGGATCATTTACATATAACAGAGAGCTTCATAATACATAGAAAATAATCAAGTTATACTATTCAAGACCTTTATACATTTAGCTAGACTTGGGTAATAATAACTGGCTACATTTATTCCCACCAAAGGCAAGTAGAGCAATTAATCATCTAAAGAATTTAGACACTCTCAAGGAAAATTTTTTGGATAAGTAAGGCTCCTCTCAGTCTACATCACTGTTAGAAAAGAAGCACTATTTCATATTCTAGTTTGAGAAATAAACATTCTTTGATCCTTACCAATGTTATACATGTTATGCTTCATCATTTAATTATGTGTAATTTGGATATGACTTAGCAACTGAACAATAACAATTTAGACAATAATGCTCCTTTTCCCTAATAAGACTACAAAACAGGCAGAAACACCTAAATATTCCCCTATCCTCCATTATCATTTTATCCTTTCTCTCCTCCAATTACAAGAAATTGTAGCTAGGCACATGGCTACATGAAATAAACACTGCGCTTCTAAATTCCACATTCACTGAGGAAAAGCCATATGACAGCTTCCAACTAAGAGTGTAGGAAAGTGATAGCTGCAACTTCCAACTTCAAGAAAACATCCTTAAAAGGAGTAGAAGTGTCTCCTTTTCTTCCTTCCTACTTTTTGAAACGATGTGATCTACAGATTATAAAATATGTGAGAAATGTCAAAAGAAGCTGCGATTGGGCAGACACTACAAAAGAAGAGCTTGGGGGACTAAGAAGGAAGCAGATCTCTTTGTGTACCCTATGCTTCCTGGAAGATGAAAGGCTCATTTTGACTTGTTTGCAGTGGGCTGTGAAGGAACCAGGAACGTAGGAAGGAACATAGGAGACACAGCAGCAGAAATGTGCAAGTGTGCCAGAGCATGGAGGAAATACTAAATTCGGGAGCCTGACTCCTGGAAGGCATCTAGCCAACAAACTTCAGCTTATCATGGCATGATTACAGAGGCAATGGCAAAAGGGCAAGCAAGGAGCACTGAATATACTCAACTATAGAACGCAGACTAAAACAGATGAGGAAAATGGGGACAAAACACAAGGAAAATGTCATATACTCTGACAAAGTAGAAATCATACCATTTACAAAAATTGGGTTGGCAATCTTGATTCCAGCTTGTGCTTCTTTCAGCCCAGCATTTCTCATGATGTACTCTGCATATAAGCAGGAGTACAGGAGTGAGGACTGCAATCTAAAGCATACATTGGCTGGCAGTCACACCAGGTATTTAACAATCAAACATCAACTAGTAGAGAAATATATGCACATAGAGTTTTTTTTAACTGTGAAAACAGTTCAGTTCTGTTCAGTTCAGTCACTCAGTCATGTCCAAGTCTTTGCGACCCCATGAACCGCAGCACACCAGGCCTCCCTGTCTGTCACCAACTTCTGGAGTTTCATACTCCTTTGTCATACTCCTTTCCCAATTTTGAACCAATCAGTTGTTCCATGTCCGTTTCTAATTGTTGCTTCTTCACCTGCATACAGGCTTCTTAGGAGATAAGTAAGGTGGTTTAGAACTCCCATTTCTTTGAATAATTTTCCACACTTTAATAAAATTTAAGAATTTTCCTTATTATATAAAAAGCCCTAAAAATGAATCCTAAAAGACTACAACTTAACAGAAAAACTGGGAAGAAAAAAAATTGACAGAAGAAGAAATACAAATGGCTCAGCCTCATCTATCATAAAATAAATGTGTCAAAGAAGGATAAATATCACATGGTATCACGTACATGTGAAATCTAAAAGAATGGTACAAGTGAACTGATTTACAAAAGAGAAATAGTTACAGATGTATAAAACAAACATAAGGTTACCAATGGGGAAAGAAAGAGGGAGGGATAAATTGGGAGATTGGGATTGACATATACACACTACTATATATGAAACAGATAACTAATTAAGGAGCTACTGTATAGCGCAGGGAACTCTTCTCAATTATCTGTAATGACCTAAATGGGAAACAAATCTAAAAAAAGTGGCTATATGTATATGCAAACTGATTCACTTTGCTGTATGGCAGAAAACAACGAAACACTGTAAATCAACTATACTCCAATAAAAATTATTTTTTAAAAAAGGTAAGTTTGAGTTAAGGCAACACTCAGCTACCATTTCTCACCTATCAGATTGGTGAAGGTCCATAGTTAGATAATATACTCTGCCAGAAAATGAAGCAATCTCAAATACCTATCCAGAGCAATTTGGCAATATCTACCCAAATTACAAATGCATATACCCTTGACCCAGTCAAATTCCTGAAATTTACTTGCCCTCTATAAATGACATTTCCCCGTTTTAAGCCTAGGTTTCCCCAATGGCTCAGCGGGTAAAGAAATTGCCTGCAATACAGGAGACATAGGAGACAGGGGTTCTTTCCCCGGGCTGGAAAGAGCCCCTGGGAGAGAAATAACAACCCATTCCAGTATTCTCACCTGGAGAATTCCATGGACAGAGGAGCCTGGTGGGCTACAGTCCATGGGGTTCCACAGAGTCGGACATGACTGAGCACGTACGCATCTCTCTGTTCAAGGTTCTCTACTACTGCACTATTTGCATTAGCAAACGCTGAGAAGCAACTCAAAGGTTCATCAAAAGGTGTTCATTAAATACACCATAGAACTTATATAAAACACTATGAAATTGTTATAAAGCATTCTGTGTATTGCCATTGAAAAGTCTCTAAAATGTATTACAAAGTGAAAAAAGCAAAGTAGAAAACAGTGCAAAAATTGATTGAAAATAAGATCTCAGGCTGGTTTTGGCTTATACATGCATAAATATGTTAGAAGATAAACAGTACATAAAATTAGTTGTGAGTAGAAAATAGGGAAATAGGTGAAAAGAACAATTTATGCTGTATATCTTTTACTATTGCTTAATTGTTGGGTCACATAAATTTATCAAATTTTTAATATGTCAATGTATTTTGTAACCAAAACTGAAGCAAACTTAGGAGATGGTTGCAAAGGAGTAATAGCAGAAGATAAGATCATGCCCTGGGCCTTTTGTTCATATCTTTGCCAGACAATGCTGGCCTGCTCAGAAGCAAAGTTGGAAGGGAAAGGACAAACAAAGAGAACATTAAGTGAAAGACCTAAAATTTAAAGTTAAAAAACAGTTCCCCTTAGATCTCCAGCTATGGTACTTACATTCTAGACCTAAGTGGAAACAAGGACACATCTAGAGCCTAGTAAGCTTTTAACTGGGCTGCATTAACAAAGAAACCACAGACCAAAAGCCTGTTCAAGTCCTAAAGTCCTTATCTTCCACTGCTGTTGTTCAGTCGCTAAGTCACGTACTGCTCTTTGCAATTGCATGGACTACAGCACAGCAGGCTCCCCTGTCCGTCACTATCTTCTGGAGCTTGCTCAGACTCAGTTCAGTTCAGTCTCTCAGTTGTGTCCTACTCTTTGCGACCCCATGGACTGCAGCACAACAGGCTCCCCTGTCCATCACCAACTCCTGGAGCTTGCTCAAACTCATGTCCATAGAATTGGTGATACCATCCAACCAGCTCATCCTCTGTCGTCCCCTTCTCCTGCCTTCAATCTTTCCCAGCATCAGGGTCTTTTCCAATGAGTCAGCTCCTCGCATGAGGTGGCCAAAGTATTGGAGTTTCAGCTTCAACATCAGTCCTTCCAATGAACATTCAGGACTGATTTCCTTTAGAATTGACTGGTTTGATCTCCTTGCAGTCCAAGGGACTCTCGAGAGTCTTCTCCAACACCACAGTTCAAAGCCATCAATTCTTTGGCACTCAGCTTTCTTTATAGTCTAACTCTCACATCATACATGTCTACTGGAAAAACCATAGCTTTGACAAGATGGACCTTTGTCGGCAAAGTAATTTCTCTGCTTTTTAATATGTTGTCTAGGTTGGTCATAGCTTTTCTTCCAAGGAGCAAGCATCTTTTAATTTCATGGCTGCAGTCACTATCTGCAGTGATTTTGGAGCCCAAAGAAATAAATTCTGTCACTGTTTCCACTCTTTCCCCATCTATTTGCCGTGAAGTGATGGGACCAGATGCCATGATCTTCATTTTCTGAATGTTGAGCTTTAAGCCAACTTTTTCACTCTCCTCTTTCACTTTCATCAAGAGGCTTTTTAGATCCTCTTCACTTTCTGCCATAAGGGTGGTGTCATCTGCATATCTGAGGTTATTGATATTTCTCCTGGCAATCTTGATTCCAGTTTGTGTTTCTTTAAGNATTTTCTGAATGTTGAGCTTTAAGCCAACTTTTTCACTCTCCTCTTTCACTTTCATCAAGAGGCTTTTTAGATCCTCTTCACTTTCTGCCATAAGGGTGGTGTCATCTGCATATCTGAGGTTATTGATATTTCTCCTGGCAATCTTGATTCCAGTTTGTGTTTCTTTAAGTCCAGCGTTTCTTACGATGTACTCTGCATATAAGTTAAATAAGCAGGATGACAATATACAGCCTTGACGTACTCCTTTCCCAATTTGGAACTAGTCTGTTGTTCCATATCCAGTTCTAACTGTTGCTTCTTGACCTTCATACAGGTTTCTCAGGAGGCAGGTCAGGTGGTCTGCTATTCCCATCTCTTTAAGAATTTTGCACAGTTTTTTGTTATCCACACAGTCAAAGGCTTTGGCGTAGTCAATAAAGCAGAAGTGGATGTTTTTCTGGAATTCCCTTGCTTTTTCTATGCTCCAACAGATATTGGCAATTTGATCTCTGGTTCCTCTGCCTTTTCTAAATCTAGGTTGAACACTGGAAGTTCACAGTTCACATACTGTTGAAGCCTGGCTTGGAGAATTTTGAGCATTACTTTGCTAGCGTGTGAGATAAGTGCAACCGTGCAGTGGTTTGAACATTCTTTGGTATTGCTCAGACTCATATCCATCCAAAGGACTCTCAAGAGTCATCTCCTGCACCACAGTTTGAAAACATCTATTCTTTGGCACTCAGTATTCTTTATGGTCCAACACCCATACATGACTGCTGGAAAAATCATAGCTTTGACTGTACAGATCTCAGTCAACAAAATGATGCCTCTACTTTTGTCTAGGAGCGTCATTGCTTTTCTTACAAGGAGCAAGCATCTTTTAATTTCACAGCTGCAGTCACCATTGGCAGTGATTTTAGAGCCCAAGAAAACGAAACCTGTCACTGTTTCCACTTTTTCCCAACCCATTTGCCATGAAGTGATTGGACCAGAAGTCATGATCTTAGGTTTTTGAATGTTGAGTTTTAAGCCAGGTTTTCACTCTCTTCTTTTATCCTCATCAAGAGGCTCTTTGGTTTCTCTTCACTTTCTGCCATTACAGTGGTATCATCTGCATATATAATACTGTTTATCTTCCATTAGTTTTCCGCATGTATTTACTTTTCCATGGTTTGCCATCCTTAAAGTCTAAAATCTCTTCTTGTCTTGTCACTTCTCTAGAAAGTTATTGATTTTTGTTCATATGTTATAGAAACCCCAAGTTTAAACCAACCCACCAAATAGTCTCACGTATTTATTCAGAATACACGCGTTAGTAAACTTCTGTTCTTCTCTTTTTAATTTCTGTCAGTCTAATTTGCAAGGCCTCAACCAATAAACCTAAGATGGGTAGAGGAAAAAGACTTTTCTCCTCCCTTACTAGGACATATATGTTACGGTAACAGCGTAAAGAAAAACCAAAGANCGCGTTAGTAAACTTCTGTTCTTCTCTTTTTAATTTCTGTCAGTCTAATTTGCAAGGCCTCAACCAATAAACCTAAGATGGGTAGAGGAAAAAGACTTTTCTCCTCCCTTACTAGGACATATATGTTACGGTAACAGCGTAAAGAAAAACCAACTGGAGTCTGACGCTGAGATGACCTAGACACTGAAATTAGCAGACCAGAATTTAAAATACCAAGGTTTAATGCTCAAGGACATAAAAGAAAATATAATCAATGAAGAAATAAGATAGCTCAGCAGAAAAATAGGAAATATGAAAAAATAATTAACATGGAAATTTTAGAACTCATAAAATAATATAAGAAATAAAAAATTGATTGGATGGTCTTAACAGCAGATTGTAAATAACAGGAGGGTCAGTGAACTTAAACACAGATCATTACAAACTATCTGTTTAAAATACAGAAAGTTTTTTTTTTTAAGAAAGAAAAATCCAGCGATTTATGGAACAGTATTAAAAGGTCAACATACTTATAATTGGAAACCCAAAAGGAGAAAAATTAGAGAATGGGGCAGGAAAAGAATATTTAAAGAAATGATGTCCTCAAATTTCCCAACTTTAGTGAAAGATAAATTTGCATACTGAAATGGCATACACCAAGCAAATTTAGGCACATCATAGTTAAATGGCTGGAGGGAAAAAAGAGAAAATCTTGAAAGTAATCAGAGAGAACAACACAATACACATGGGGAAATACTAATATGAATGATAGCTGACTTTGTATCAGAAGTCATAGAGACCAGAAGACAGTAGAAGGCAATATTTAAAGTGTGGGGAAAAAAATTGAACCCAGAACTCTGTATTTTGCAGAAATACCGTTTAAATATGAAGGCAATAACAGCAGCACTACTCATAATAGCCCAAAAGTAAGCAAAATCTCAAAGGTTCAATAACCGATAAGTGGGAAAATAAAATGTATATCTATACAACACAACATTATTTGGTGATAAAAATAAAGTACTGAGACATGCTACAAAATAGATAACTCTACAACATAAAACAACTTAGGCTAAGTCAAAGAAGCCATTCACAAAATAACCCTTATTGTCTCATTCCATTTGTATTAAATATCCAAAATAGGACAATGAGACTGAAAGTAGATTAAGTATGTGGTGGAGGATAGGGATTAATTACAAATGTTTGTGGTGTACTTCTAAGTGCGAAAGTGAATATGTTAGTCACTCAGTTGTGTCCGACTCTTGGAACCCCATGGACTGTAGCCCGCCAGGCTCCTCTGTCCATGGAATTCTCCAGGAGAGAATACTGGAGTGGGTTCCCTTCTCCAGGGAATCTTCCCGACACAAGGATCGAACCCTGGTCTCCTGCATTGCAGGCAGGTTCACAGATTCTTTACCCTCTGAGCCACCAGGGAAGCTTATAGGAGAGGATGAAAATGTCCTAAGATTAGATTACAGTGATAGTTGATTGCATAACACTGTGAACATATGAAAAAACATTGAATTATTTACTTTAACTGGGCAAATTATATGATATGCTAATTACATCTCAATAAAGCTGTTAAGAAAAAGACTGAAGGCAATATAAAGACATTTTTAGATACAAGAAAAAAAAGATAACTCATGGTCAGCAGCCTGTTTTGTAAGAAAAATAAAAAGGAAGGTCTCCAGGCTCAGGGGAAATAACTAGATGGAGACAAATCTATAGAAAGGAATGATGAGCACTGGAAACAGTTTAAAAAAGTGTCACTTAAATCTCCATTTAGAAAAATACATATGACAATTTAAGCCAAAAACAAAAATACTGTATTGTGGAGCTTACAGACTTATGTAGATACATTACTTAGGATAATGACGCCATAAAGAATAGGGAAACAAGTGGAACAACATGGTTGGCAAGATTTCTACATCTTATACGAAGTGAAAATTAGTCATGATTATATTAACTGTGAAGTTAAACCTGTATATATCCTTGGAGCAAAAACTAAAAATATAATACAGAGGTAGTTAAAAGGCTTATAAATTAAAATGAAATTCTACCTTCATGTTTAGTCATTTTAAACAGTACTAGCCACAAGACTCATATTGTTGGTAGTCATGGGCTAAAGGACACAAAGAAAAAAATATATATAAGATATGTAATACTTGCAACACACCTCAACTATATTTAGACCGTGCATTAAGTACAAGTAAGTAATACACTTACTGTGTTAAGATGCTGTACACTACTGATAAATGAATGAAACAAGGTTATTTAACAAAAGCTAAATTATAAAGCCTATGAAGCAGAGACGAACAAAGCCAAAGTCCTTCAAAAAATGGAGAATGGCTGTATATATATTAACATATCTAAAGAAAAAGCCTGTCAATCTGAGGAGCTGTTGGTCAGCAAGAGAAACCCAGGGGCAAAGAGCACAAGAGGCAAACTTCAGCAGTACTCATCTAAGCACTGGTAGAGAAGTTATGGGGCAGACTTCAGCATTACAGTCCTAGGTAAGATCATTCCTCTTATGGAAATAAATGCAACAGGCTAGTGACAAATCCAATTTATATAATTTTGTTTCCACTCTATATTCCCTAGACAATGTTCTAATTATAAACTTGACTTCCCATGTATAACTGTCTACACAGAGAAGAAAATACCTGACTCACATTAACTCAAGTCTGTGTTAACTACCACTCAAAAATTAATATACTGGAATGGTTATTTTAGTTATTAGTCTCTACAGGCCCACTTTGTGTTCATGAGAGATGAGAACCCCCTTCCCCAACCATGCTATGCCTGGGGCTTCCCTGGTGGCTGAGAAGGTAAAGAATCTGCCTGCAATGCTGGGACCTGGGTTCAATCTCTGGGTCGGGAAGTTCCTCTGGAGAAGGAAATGGCTATTCACTCCAGTGTTCTTGTCTGGGAAATCCCATAAACAGACGACTTGGTGGGCTACAGTCCACAGCGTCACAAAGAGTCAGACACGACAGAGTGACTAGTACACACATGCCACACTATGCATAGTTAGGTTTGAAAGCATGGAGACCAAGAGACGATCGCCAGGTTGTGAAAATAAGCTTATATGGTTACACAGTATTTCATAAGGCTACTTATTTTATGGCCTAGGTGTACAAACTTTACTGAGTAGTTCATTTTCTTTGTAATTACAAGAGTTCGAAATTTAAATCTTCATATTATTAAAAAACTTAGTTTTGCTTTTTAACAGTCGTGTTTGATTACATAAGACAGTGGAATAGAGAGATACTGCTGACAAAAGAGAACATTAGTGAAAGGTCAGGGAATCAACTATAGTCCTTGACCTAAGCTACCCCTCACAAGTAACAGAAAAGAGATTCATTCACAAAGCTGGAAAATAGTGCTCAATTCTTATTTATAATAATTTATTTTTACAGCAACCAGTGAATTGTTTACCTACATAATGATAGTATTAGATCTCAATATTACATTTGTTATTACTACATCTGCTTGTACTGCCTTGGTAGAAATCAGATAAAATGGTTGTATCAGAATGAAGAATGAACAGGTCCTAGATCAAACCTCAAATATTCCCAGTGAAATGTGTTATAAGAATTACATCATAAAGATCTATAAATATAAGATTTACACATTTTTTCTTGATAGCCATAATTAGCTCTATATTTTGAATTTCTATTTAACACATATTGGTTCAGATGCTTTGTAAAAAGGATGAGGCAGGTGTAAAACTGAGGAAATTAATTTAATGATATTTTTAAGGCTTCTTTTCATGGCCTTTCCCTCATTTGAGCCCTTCCCATTCTAATACTTTATTAGACAAAGAAAATTTTCTGAGATTTTTAGAAGCACTGGTTTGTTATTAACTTAATGAGAAAAGGAAATGTGTAAACTAAAAAAGAAGGGCAAAAAAACAATTCATTACATCTCTGTAGAAAATCACAAATAACTTTTATTTTCAAATCCAATCTATTGTAAACATCTTCCTCACAGAATTTACTATATCTTAGCTTTGATTACTTGGTATTAAATATCCCTATTTTTCAGTGATAAGATTTCCAAATTCTTCTCTATCCTGGTTTTCCTCGTCAACATTTTATGAGGAAATTTTTTTTTTCTTTTAGCATTTATTATATTCTAGGACTTATACTGGATGGAGGCAATTCAAAGACAAGTAAAAGGATGCATTTCCTCTAAGGTGCTTATTATTCTATTAGGGAGCAGCATATACAGAAGTCATTTAAGTGACATAAAGAGTCATAAAGATGTCTAAAACATGTCTGAGTACATGAGAATATCATTACTAGCTGATATTTAGGGTAATCCTCAAACTGGTGGCTTAATACAAGAAAAGTGTTTTATTCACAGGCAGCCCTTCTCCATCACTTAAATCTACTACCTTGAAAACATGGCCTCCAAGGTCACTGAGGTAGGAAAAAGACAGGCTGGAGTTTTTCAGGAAACAGTTGTCTGGGGCCAGGTTTGGAAGTGGCCTGAATCCATTCCCATAACACTCTGTCCCAGAACTCAATCTCATGGATCCAACCTATCGACAAGTGGGGCTGGGAAATGTAGAAGACCCCAAAGATATTTATTGAACACTATCTCTGCCACAGAGTGTAAATGGAGACCAGTTAGTTCTACTTGGAAAAGCTTTATAGAAAATATAATGCTTGAATTGGGTACCAGTTCACTCTATCAGTTTTCCATTGTACATGATGAGAAAACCAAGAGAATCAACTGAAAAAATATTATGAACAATAAAAGAATTTAGCAGAACAGCTGGGCCTCCACTCATTTGAAAGATAATTATTGAGCACTTGTTCTAGATCTACGGGAAACATCACTGAATAAAACAAAAATGCTTAAATTTCTAAATTTTAAAAACCATAGAGTTTATAATTGATCCTGGGGAGATAGGAAATAATAAAGTCAACAAGGGCTTTCCTGGTGACTCAGTGATAAAGAATCTGCCTGCCAATGCAAGAGACACAGGTTTGATCCCTGATCTGGGAAGATCTCACGTGCCATGGAGTAACTAAGCCTGTATGCCACAACTAATCAGCCTGTGCTCTAGAGCCCAGGAGCCGCAACTACTGTGCCCCAACTAGTGAAGTCGGCGCATCCTAGAGCCTCTGCAACGAGAAGACACTGCAACAAAGAGCCCACGCGCCCCAAGTAGAGAGCAGCCCCTGCTCGCCACCACCAGAGAAAAGTCCGTGTAGTGAGGAAGACCCAGCACAATCAAAAATAAATAAACCTATTTTAAAAATAAAAAAGTCAGATAGCATGTTAGTAGATCATAAGAGAGGTGGACAAAGGAAGAATGGAAACGGGAGAAGAATAGGTTTCATTTTTTAAATAGTGGTCCAGAAGTTGACAGTGAAGATGAATGATGTGAGGGAGTTAGCCATAAGGATATCTTGAGGAAGAGCATTCTATCACAGAAGGAAAAACCAGGGCATTCTCTTAAAGTCAGGAACTTTCTTGGCATTGGGGAACACCAAGGATGCCAGTGTGGCTGAAGCAAGACTGAACAACAGGAGAGGAACAGGATATGAGGGTAGAGAAATATGACAGCCGTTTAAGCCTCTGGTCTTTATGTGAGTGAAATGGAAAGTCATTGAAGAGTTTTAAATATAGGAGTAACATGATATTTATTAAGTTTATGTGTAAAATGATTTATATTTGTAGCAAAACATAAAATCTATAAGAAAAAACTACAGAAATGTGCAAAATTTATATAAAATGTTTTTAAAACACCCCTAAAGGACACAAAAGGGAATTTGAATAAGTAAGAAGATACGTATTACTCTTGGATAAAAAGACTCAGTACTATATAAAAATTTTTTCCTCACATGAATGTATCAATTTAATGCAATTAATAAAAAACAATTGTCCTTATGTGAATGTATCAATTTAATGCAATTACCCACTCAAAAAAATTCACAGTCTTTCTTTCTGAACAGATAAATTAATTCTAAAAGTTCATATGAAAAAATTAAAAATCAAGGGTGGTTGGGGTGAGCTGATGTAAAACCTAGACTTACTATATATTAAATCTCACTATAAAGATCCAACAATTAAAAGAAGTTGCTACTGGCACATGAACAGGCCAAAGGAAAATGAGAGAAATTCCAGAAAGAATTCAAATACTTACATTTGAAACTTAGTATATAACAAAGTTGGCATTTCAAATCAGTAGAGGAATTCAAGCATTTAATAAATACTGAGTACCTATGTTTCAGGCACAATTCCAGCAGTAAACATGAGTAAAAGTTCTTGTCCTTATGAGGATGACATTTTAGGGAATTATGACATTAAATCAATAATGTTGAGAGGTCTGGGTAGTTTTATTGAAGAAGATAAATCTATACATATTCTGCTGCTGCTGCTGCTGCTAAGTCGCCTCAGTCGTGTCCGACTCTGTGTGACCCCATAGACCGCAGCCCACAAGGGTTCTCCATTCTCCAGGCAAGAACACTGGAGTGGGTTGCCATTTCCTTCTCCAATGCAGGAAAGTGAAAAGTGAAAGTGAAGTCGCTCAGTCATGTCTGACTCGTAGCGACCCCATGGACTGCAGCCTACCAGGCTCCTCTGCCCATGGGGTTTTCCAGGCAAGAGTGCTGGAGTGGGTTGCCATTGTCTTCTCCAATACACATTCTAAGTAGAATAAATTTTTAACTTTTAAAAAAGAACCTGAAACAAACATGAGAAAATTCATTATAACCTTGGAGTAAGAAAGACTTTTCTAAGTATGATTCAAATTTGAAGTTTAAGAAAAAAATAAAAGACTGAAAATTTTGACTGCAGACAAATAAAAGAACTACTGCATGGAAAAGTAAACACCATAGGACAGGTAAAAAGAAACATAATGAACTATAAATAATTATTTTAAATTGATATCATACATAAAAGGCTGCTGCTGCTAAGTCACTTCAGTTGTGTCTGACTCTGTGTGACCCCATAGACGGCAGCCCACCAGGGTCCCCCGTTCCTGGGATTCTCCAGGAAAGAACACTGGAGTGGGTTGCCATTTCCTTCTCCAATGCATGAAAGTGAAAAGTGAAAGGGAAGTTGCTCAGTCGTGTCCAACTCTTCGCAATCCCATGGACCTCAGCCTTCCAGGCTCCTCTGTCCATGGGATTTTCCAGGCAAGAGTACTGGAGTGGGGTGCCATGGCCTTCTCCGCATAAAAGGCTAACCTCCCCAGTATAAGACAAGTTCTAGAAATAAAAAGGATCAATGACCCAATTTTTAAAACTAAGCAAATATGTGAACAAACATTTATCAAAAAAGATAACTAGTATTTAAACAATGAAAGATGTCTGTTAGGAAAATATAAATGAAAAGAACACTGAGATACTATGGTTTTAATCCAGATTTGCAAAAATCCAGAAGTTTGACAACTCTGTTGTAATGGAAACAGTTACTCAAATACATTACTGGTGGGAGTTCAAAATAGTATTATAATCCCCATAGAGAACTATTTGGCAACTCCTATTAAAATCACAAAAGTATGTATCTTCAACCCTGAGATCTTACCTCTAGGAATTTACAGATAAGTGATTTCATACATGTGCAGATTTATACACACAGTTATATACTTCAGCATTATGTAAGCAGTAACACCCAATGATGAGTTCAAAGAGCTAAAGAATGAAGAGAAAATCAAACCCAAAGAAAGTGCAAAAAAGAAATAAGGAGCAGATATTAGCCGACGGTACTTGTGCTTAAATTTTTCATAACATCTTTGGGCAAAAGGAGTTTGTTTCTCCAATTTCATAGCTGAGTTAGATGTGAGTCAAAAGAAGTGAGGCAAATAGTCCACAAGCATACAGCTTGTATGGGCAGACAGTCTCACAGCTATGCTGAAGTCTAGACCCTGTTCAGTTCAGTTGCTCAGTCGTGTCCGACTCTTTGCGACCCCATGAATCGCAGCACGCCAGGCCTCCCTGTCCATCACCAACTCCTAGACCCTGTATTCTTAAACAAAACTCAACACTGTCTGCTATGAAAATATGTTGTTACATTGTTGTTATTTAGTCGCTAAGTCCTGTCCAATTCTTTTGCGACCCCAAGGACTGTGTCCCACCAGGCTCCTCTTTCCATGGGATTTCCCAGGCAAGAATATATACTCTTTGACTGTTTATTTCAGGCCCAGAAAGTTATCCTAAGAAAAAAACTGAAATGAGAACTCCACTCCATATGTACAGAGCTGCTTATTCATTCCACAAATATATGTTGATTGTTCACTATGTGTCAGGAAATATCCTTAAGTAATTTATAAGAAATAAATGCAGGCACTAACCTGACAGAGGTGACAGGCAAGTGTCCCATTCCCAGGGCTTCTCCCTAAGTCCTGCCAGAACCAGTAGTCACGTGGAGCCCTCTCACCAGGAGGGATGCCCCTTGACTGTCAGGCTCTGTTGGCCAGAGGGGAATGCATTTCCAAGCCTCACAGGTCTGAAACAACAGCAAGGCAGCTGAAGAGACAATAAAGATCCAGGACAAAGTTAAACAATAAGGTTCATCTCCTATACAAGGCCACTCCTTCAAAATTGGGAGAGAGCACGATCTTGCCTAACACACAGAAACAAATACAGAGTCAAGCAAAATGAGGAAACAGAGGAATATGTTCCAAATGAAAGAATAAGCTGAACTCCAGGAAAACAAAAAACAAAAAAACCTAAGGGAAATGGCGATAAGTCATTTACCTACTAAACAGTTAAAAGTAATAGTCATAAAGATACCAAACTTGGAAGAAGAAAGGATAAACACAGAGATAACGTCAACAAAGAAACAGAAAATATAAGAAAGCACCAACTAGAAGTCAGAGAGCTGAAGAACACAATGAATGAACTGAAAAAATACACCGCTGCTGCTGCATCGCTTCAGTCGTGTCAGACTGTGCGACCCCACAGGCGGCAGCCCACCAGGCTCCCCCGTCCCGGGGAGTCTCCAGGCAAGAACACTGGAGTGGGTTGCCATTTCCTTCTCCAACGCATGAAAGTGAAAAGTGAAAGGGAAGTCGCTCAGTCGTGTCCGACTCTTCCCGACCCCATGGGCTGCAGCCTACCAGGCTCCCTTGCCCATGGGATTTTCCAGGCAAGAGTACTAGAGTGGGGTGCCATTGCCTTCTCTGAAAAAAAAAAAAAAATACACTAGAGGGGTTCAACAGCAGACTAGATGAAGGAGAAATAATCAGTGTTCTAGGGTACAGGACACTCTGTGGAACTCACCAAAACAGAGCAGGAAAAAAAAAAGATTTTAAAAAGAGAAGACAGCTTAAAGGTCCAACGCTGCTGATGCTGCTGCTGCTGCTGCTAAGTCGCTTCAGTTGTGTCCAACTCTGTGTGGCCCCAACAGCATCAAATACAATAAAATTGACATTATAGGAGTCTCAGAAGGAGAAGAGCAAGAGAANAAAAAAAAAAAAAATACACTAGAGGGGTTCAACAGCAGACTAGATGAAGGAGAAATAATCAGTGTTCTAGGGTACAGGACACTCTGTGGAACTCACCAAAACAGAGCAGGAAAAAAAAAAGATTTTAAAAAGAGAAGACAGCTTAAAGGTCCAACGCTGCTGATGCTGCTGCTGCTGCTGCTAAGTCGCTTCAGTTGTGTCCAACTCTGTGTGGCCCCAACAGCATCAAATACAATAAAATTGACATTATAGGAGTCTCAGAAGGAGAAGAGCAAGAGAAAAAGGGGCAGAAAGCTTATTCAAAGAAATGATGACTGAAACTTCCCTAACTTAAGGACACAGACATTCAGGCATATGAATGTCAAATCATTATGCTATACATCTGAAATGAATGGAATGTTGCATGTCAACCATACTTCGTTAGAAATGACATCAAGAGATAAGGCAATTTAAAAAAAGCATTTATGAGATAATGTTAAATGGAAAAAGTTGACTACTATCTTTAATTTATCCTACATAAAAACAGCTGGTCATGAGGCTCAGGCTAAGGGCTGAAGTGATGTGAAGTTATGTGATTTGGGATGGGGACTGAGGTAAATTACTAACTTAAAAGTTTCATTGGAAAAACAAATCAATGAAATAGGAAACAAAAATGCAATTGGAAAAAAAGAAAAAACACAAAGCATTTATATCAGAAATTAAAAGGTGACCACCATTATAGATACAGACTTTTCAGATGTTTAAAAGGTAATAAGAATAATACTGCATAGGAACCTGGAATGTAAGGCCATGAATCAAGGTAAATTGGATGTGATCAAACAGGAGATGGCAAGAGTGAACATTGATATTTTCGGAATCAGTGAACTAAAATGGATGGGAATGGGTGGATTTAATTCAGATGACCACTATATCTACTACTGTGGGCAAGAATCCCTTAGGAATGGTGAAGCCCTTTATAGTCAATAAAAAAAAGTCTGAAATGCAGTACTTGGTTGCAATCTCAAAAATGACAGAAATGATCTGGATTGGTTTCCAAGGCAAACCATTAAACATCACAGTATTCCAAGTCTATGCCCCAAGCACTGATGCTGAAGAAGATGAAGTTGAACAATTCTATGAAAACTTACAAGACCTCCTAGAACTAACACCAAAAACGATGCCCTTTTCATCATAGAGGACTGGAATGCAAAAGTAGGAAGTCAACAGATACCTGGAGTAACAGTCTAGTTTGGCCTTGGAGCACAAAATAAAGCAGGGCAAAAGCTAACAGAGTTTTGGCAAGAGAATGCATTGACGCATTGGTCATAGCAAACACCCTCTTCCAACAACACAAGAGGCGACTCTACACATGGACATCTCCAGGTGGTCAATACCGAAATCAAATTGATTATAGTCTTTGCAGCCGAAGATGGAAAAGCTCTATGCATTCAGCAAAAACAAGACCAGGAGCTGACTGTGGCTCAGATCATGAACTCTTTATTATAAAATTCAGGCTCAAACTGAAGAAAGTAGGGAAAACCACTAGGCCATTCATATGACCTAAATCAAACCTCTTATGAGTAGACAGTAGAGGTGACAAATAGATTCAAGGGATTAGATCCAGTAAGCATGCCTGAAGAACTATGGACAGAGGTTTGTAACACTGTATAGGAGGTGGTGACCAACAACATCCTCAAGAAAAAGAAATGCAGGGAGGCAAAGTGGTTGTCTGCGGAGGCCTTACAAATAGCTGGGAAAAGAAGAGGAGCGAAAGGGAAAAAATAGACCCAATTGAATGCAGAGTTCCAGAGAACAGGAAGGAGAAATACGAAATCCTTTTTAAGTGAACAATGCAAAGAAACAGAGGAAAACAATAGAATGGGAAAGACCAGAGATCTGTTTAAGAAAATTGAAGATACAGAGGGAACATTTCATGCAAAGAGGGCACAATATAGGACAAAAATAGCAAGGACTTAACAGAATAGAGAGATTAAGAAGAGGTGGCAAGAATATACAGAAGAACTGTACAAAAAAGCTCTTAATTACTCAGATAACCACAATGGTATGATCACTCACCTAGAGCCAAACATCCTGGAGTGTGAGGTCAAGTAGGCCTTAGGAAATGTGGCTATGAACAAAGTTAGTGGATCTGATGGAATTCCAGCTGAGCTAATTAGAATCCTAAAAGATGACGCTATTAAAGTGCTATACTCAATATGCCAGCAAATTTGGAAAACTCAGCAGTGGCCTCAGGAGTGGAAAAGGTCAGCTTTTATTCCAATACCAAAGAAAGGCAATGCCAAAGAATGTTAAAATTACCGTCCAGTTGCACTCATTTCACTTGCTAGCAAGATTATGCTCAAAATCTTTCAGGCTAGGCTTCAGCCCTATGTGAACCAGGAAATTTCAGATGTATAAGCTGGATTTAGATAAGGCAGAGGAACCAGAGATCAAATTGCCAACATCTGTTGGATCATAGAAAAAGCAAAGAAATTCCAAAAAAACATCTACTTCTGTTTCATTCACTATGCTAAAGCCTTTTACTGTATGGATCACAACAAACTATGGAATATTTCTGAAGAGATGGGAATACCAGACCACCTTACCTGCCTCCTGAGAAATCTGTATGCAGTTCAAGAAGCAACAGTTAGAACTGGACATGGAAAAAAGGACTGGTTCAAAATTAGGAAAGGAGTATGTCAAGGCTATATATTGTCACCGTGCTTATTTAACTTATATGCAGAATACATCATGTGAAATGCTGGGCTAGATGATTTTACAAGCTGGAATCAATATTGCCAGGAAAAATTATCAACAAACTCAGATATGCAGATAATACCAACCCTAATGGCAGAAAGCAAAGAGGAACTAAAGAGCCTCTTGATGAAGGTGAAAAAGCTGGCTTAAAACTCAGCATTCAAAAAACGACAATCATGGGATTCGATCCCATCACTTCATGGCAAATAGATGGGAGAAAAGTGGAAACTGTCAGATTTCATTTTCAGGCTCCATACTTGCTCCTTAGAAGAAAAGCTAAGACCAACCTAGACAGTGTATTAAAAAGCAGAGACATCACTTTACTGACAAAGGTCTGTATAGTCAAAGCTATGGTTTTTCCAGTAGTCATGTATGGATGTGAGAGTTGGACCATAAAGGAGGCTGAATACCAAAGAATTGATGCTTTTGAACTGTGGTGTTGGAGAAGACTCTTGAGAATCCCTTGGACAGCAGGGAGATCAAAGCAGTCAATCCTAAAGGAAATCAACCCTGAATATTCATTGGAAGGACTGATGCTGAAGCTGAAGCTCTGACACTTTGGCCACCTGATGTGAAGAACTGACTCATTGGAAAAGACCCTGATGTTAGGAAAGATTGAGGGCGAAAGGAAAAGGGCATAACACATACACAGTTTTAGAACTGTGCTGGAGAAGACTCTTGAGAGTCCTTTGGACTGCAAGAAGTTCACACCAGTCAATTCTTGACTATTCACTGGAAGCACTGACGCTGAAGCTCCAATACTTTGGCCATGTAATGCCAAGAGCCAACTCATTGAAAAAGACTCTGATGCTGGGAATGATGGAAGGCAAAAGAAGAAGGAGGCTGCAGAGGGTGAAATTGTTAGATAGCATCACTGACTCAATGGACATGAATTCGAGCAAATTCTGGGAGTGAATGAAGGACAGAGAAGCCTGACATTCTACAGTCCATAGGGTCACAAACAGTTGGACACAACTTAGCAAGTGAACAACAACAACAATATATATATTACTATATAGAAAATGCTGTGCAGTGCTTAGTCGCTCAGTTGTGTCTGACTCTGCAACCCCATGGACTGTAGCCTGCCAGACTCCTCAGTCCATGGGGATTCTCCAGGCAAGAATACTGGAGTGGGTTGCCATGCCTTCCTCTGGGGGATCTTCCCGACCCAGGGACTGAACCCACATCTCCCACATTGCAGGCAGATTCTTTACCAGCTGAGCCACCAGGGAAGCCCAAGAATATTGGAGTGGGTAGCCTATCCCTTCTCCAGGGAATCTTCCCACCCCAGGAATCAAACTGGGATCTCCAGCTCTGCAGGCAGATTCTTTAACAGCTGAGCTACCAGGGAAGCCCATATATAAAATAAATAAATATTAATAATGACCTACTATACAGCACAGGGGCCTCCCAGGTGTCTCAGTGGGTAAAGAATCTGCCTGCAATGCAAGAGATGCAAGAGACTCTGGTTCGAACCTTGAGTCGGGAAGATTCCCTTGAGGAGGGCACAGCAGCCCACTCTAGTATCCTTGCCTACAGAATCCCACGTACAGAGAGCCTCATGGGCTACAGTCCATGGGTCGCAAAGAGTAGAACATGACAGAAGTGACTGAGCATGCATACTGAGGCCAATGGAACTCTACTCAGTACTATGTAATGACCCATGTGGGAAATGAGTCTAAAAAAAGTGGGGATATATGTACATGTATAACTGATTCACTGTGCTACACAACAGAAAGTAACACAACATTGTAAATTAACTATACTCCAATTAAAAAAAATAGGGTTTCCCTGGTGGCTCAGTTGAAGAAACCGTCCACAGTCCAGGAGACCTGGGTTCAATCCCTGGGTCTGGAAGATCCCCTAGAGAAGGAAAAGGCAACCTATTCCAGTATTCTTGCCTGGGGGGTTACAGTCCATGTGGCTGCAAGAGTTAGACATGACTTAGCGACTATACCACCATCAATTTAAAAAATAACAATATTGAGCCACTGAATCAAAAAATGGTATATGTGACTCCAAACACATGCACACTGACACATCTGAAGCACAAGTTTAAAAATAATACTTACACTCATTATGTACTATTTTTTCTAATATTTTTTCTGTTCTTTTCATTAATTTTAAGACATGTCAATGAAAATAAACAGAATGTAGGATAGAAAAATAAAACTCAATCATTCCAATAAAGACAGAAAAGGTGAAGTTCAACTAACTGTATGTGTTTATAGACACACACTGGAAAATTGAAAGAAAAATGTATACTAGTCAAGTACCAAAACGGGAAGGCTAGTATAACACATTAATGTCAGTTAAATAGATTTTAAGACAAAAAATATTAGCAATGAAGAAGGTCACTATATCATGATAAAAAAAGGACACTTCACCAGAAGACCTGGAAGAGAAAATGGCAACCTACTCTAGTATTCTTGCCTGGAAAATCCCATGGACAGCGGAGCCTGGCAGGCTGCAGTCCATGGGGTCACAAAGAGTTGGAAATGACTGAGCATACATACACACACACACACACACACCCAGAAGACATAACCATTCTAAATTAATATATGCTTAATAACACTGCCTCAAATACATTCAGCAAAAATTAACAGAAATCATGGTATTAAAGATCCAAAATTAGTGAGAAATTTGGACATAATCCTTTAGTTACTGATAAATCATGAAGATAAAATTATTAAGGATAAGAGAGATTTGAACAGCACATTATAACAAGCCTGATCTAAAGTGTATACATAAAACTCGACATCTGTCAATTAAAGAATCCAAAATCTTCTCTTGCAGACACAGACCATTATTCTGTACATGAATCAGGCTCCAGAGCAAATCTCAACACTAACAAACTGATACCATGTAGTCCTCAACTTTAAAATATTAGCTTAAAAAAAAAGAAAATCACTGTGCTAAATAAGCAAATAAAGAAACCAGATAAGAAAAACCAAAGGATGCTGGTTTGAAAGTCCAAATAAGAAAAAAAATAGAGACAAAGGAAAAAGACCAATGTGTAAGAAAGAGTAAATTAAATTTGTAAAGCCTACTTCTTTATTGCCATTGTAGTATTTCTAAGTATTTTATTAATTTACTTATATATTTCACACAAGAAAAATATACTGACCACTGATTCAGAGATGAATCAACAATTATTTAAACTGTCATCTACCATGGACAAGGCAGTTTCCTAAATGGTAAGAATGATGGGGGATATTTATTGTAGAATAAAGAGTGAGTAAATATGTGATACAAAATATAAGGCAATAAATTCCACACATTTCTCTGTACAGAGAGGAGGAGATTAATTTTTATTTTTGATGAGGTGAGTGATTAGGAAGGAGGCAACCTTGAAATATAAGTAGGATTTGACTATGCACCTGCATTTTTACTCGGTCGCAAGTCAATTCCACTCTTTGTGACTCTATGAACTGTAGTGTGCCAGGTTCCTCTGTCCATGGGACTTCCCAGGCAAGTATTCTGGAGTGAGATGCCAACAGACAGGAAGAAAAGGAAGGGTGAGAAAATGCAAAATGTGTCTAACATAAATAGTAAATGGTTCTAGGTAGAACTCAGACCAAGGAAGAATAGAAGATCACAAAGGTGGTTTGGGGGCAAACAGTAGGTGTCTCTAAAAGCTATGGCAAAAGGTGAAACTTTATTGTATCTGTGGCAGATGGGTAGGTATGAAGGTTGTCACTGAAGTTTTATTTTAGCAGAAGTAGTGATGAGAATTAGGGTCCAAGAAAATTGGCTAGGAAACCATTTCTATAGACAAATCAGGGATTAAGAAGGTATGAGCTAACACAATGATTGTAAGAACACAGAGGGCTAGAAAGATGAGAGACCTACAGCAAAGGCAGAATTTTGACCTGACTACCAGACAAGGATTCAATGGCAGTTAAAGATGAATCAATGAGTGACAAAGTGGTCAGACTGTCAGAAAAAGGGAATGCAGGAAATAGTATGAGTTGGGATGGGAAATGAGTTTGCCTTTACATATAGGCCAGATAGCCTATAGGACTGTATTAGAAACAGGGTCCTAAAATTATTAGAAGGCAATTATTTTTACAAAATATGATTTTAAACTTATCTGCCATTCAGTTTCACTGAACCCTTAGTCACCATATTTCTTCCTTTTTTCTTAAGGTCCCTTTTGTTCCTCCTGACTTCACCTTCTTCTAGTATGTTTAATAACTCCAGGGTATACCTTGTACACTGTGCGGCAAGTCCTAATCTCAAAGAATCTCCTGTGATCACGCAACATGGTGACCTTGCTTCCTTCCTAGCCATCATGAATTGTGGGGTGTGGCCTCAACTTCTTCTCAATTACTACACTATTAGGGTCTGAAATTAGGAAGAAATCAGATTCTTAAGCCTGGCATGAGTTCCCAGCAAAGCAGTCCATTCTCTTTCATTAGTCATTCTTTGAAAATAAACTAAAAATGCATCTATGTAAAATGCAAAAGCAGAGTGACAACCTAAGTGCTATGGACTAAACATCTGTGTCCCCCCACAAAATCATATGTTGAATTTCATAACCCTAATATGATAGTATTAGGAGGCAGAGGCTTTGGGAGGTGATTAAATCATGAGGATGGAACCCCTCATGAATGGGATTAGCAACATTATAAAAGAGGCTCTAGTGAACTCTCTCTTCCTGCCATGCATGGCATAATCTTCTGTAATTTTCTGAATATAACCCTTTAAAAAGCAAAAAAAAAAAAAAAACAACACACAACTTCTTAAGTCAAGGGTCAAACAAAAACAATCTGGCCTGTGGTTTGTAATTTGCTTACACCTAGAGGAAGGTCCTCCTCATTCTATCGTATGTTGCCTCTGCAGTCTGATAGCTGGTTCCTTACCAGCTCTTCCTGACAATAAATCTGCCAGTCAAAAGTTCTACCCAGGTACATCTGCAAACCAGGAAGCAGCCACTCCCCAGAAACCAACCAGGCTGGCACCCTGATCTCAGACTTGTGGCCTTTAGAACTATGAGGAATAGACTTCTCTTTCTCATAAGCCACTCAGTCTATGGTGTTTTGCTATAGCAGCCTGAACTAAAACACTAGATTTCTTCGCATTTCAATGACTTTCCATATTTCAATACTCTTTAACTCTTTCTTTCCACTTACTCAGTGCAGTATAACAGACAGTTAGTATACAGTCAGTTAATTTTTCATTTTCTCCTTATTTTTCTATTTCCTTAGGTCTCCTCTCCACCTTTTCTCTAAAGTTTTTCTGAGAATAAAACATGGAAATGTAAATAAAGAATATGGTCAGTAAAGAAATTCAACGGGATAATGGAAATATTCCATATTTTGTGGTGGTGGTGGTTTCACAGGTATAAACATTAGTCAAAACTCATCAGTTATGCACTTACATGAATGTTGTTTATCATACATAAATTATATTTCAGTAAATGGATTAAAATGTAATCTAATGTAAAGCACCTGGAGGGTGACAAATAATTGCTAATTTGTTCCTCTATCCCCTTCTTTTTTCACTATTCTTAAAAATAGTCAGTCACTATTCCTTCCATAAAAACTTCTAAAAACTTCCTGAGATAATTATAAGGTTATTTCTCTGTCTCTCCTCCTCCACACTAAATCTCAACATTTTTCTCTTTTTCTGAAAATTTCACTTTCCTATTCCTTTATTTAATATGGTCTTAAATCTAGAGTCTATCTCTCTCATTTCAGTTAAATAACAAAAATAGAGTAATTGACACAGATGCTACAAAATATCTTTGGATGTCAGCTCTGCTAAAATCTATGAACACTGCTGGTAGTACTATGTTGTTAGTTCACATATTAAAAGAGGTTTATTATAACCCCCTTTAGTCCTATTGAACCAAACTCACATGAAGTCAGCTATACAAGTACTGTTTTCAAGTCTTTTATTATTCGCTGGCTATAACTATACTCCCAAAGTGAATCATAGTCTTTTAAAACAATAAAAACTAAGATCCTTTCTTTTCAAAATTTGTTCCCACTGTTAGAAAAATTTAACTCTCCATTTTCTTTTTAATATATCAAATGAAGTCTTGGTACCAACACAGTTGTCATGTACTTATATATTCTAAATCAAAGCAAAATATCTCACGGTATATTTTCTTACATTAGTGAATTCTCTAGCTGTTTTGCCAGAATAGTAAGTACAGACTGTCTTCCCTAATTTGTTAAAATTGTAGAGAGTTTACTAAAATGGATTATTAAAAAATACTAATAGACTTGAAACAACCACTACAAGTTTTCAAGATAAATGCTTTTGAGATGATTTGCCACTTTGCTTTGTTTTTTTAAAACCATATTTTTTCTATATAAATATGAAGTGTTCCTTACACGTTTTCATCTCACATTCTTTATTCAATATTTATCACTTCTTAAAGAAGTAAGATAATGAAAAATAAAATTACCCTCTCCCCCAGCTGATTTTACTCACCTACAAAATGGGCTGGGAATAGTAGGTATCACATAACAAAGTCCTCCATTCNCAAAGAGTCGGACATGACTGAGCAACTTTCCCTTCCTTCCTGTTTGTAATTCTTCCACAGTTGACCTTGTGGGGTGCACCAGTCACACTGGTTCAATCAAGTTTAAGGATTTTGAGCACTTGCTCTGAGCTAGGCACTGCTCTAAGCATGATCACCTGTATAAACTCATTTAATCCTCACAGTCACAGGTTATACTAGCAGCCCCATTTTACAGACGGGAAAACTGAAATATAAAGAAGTTAACTAAGGGGACTTCCCTGGTGGTACAGTGGCTAAGACTCCATGCTCCCAATACAGGGACTTGGGTTTGATCCCTGGTCAGGGGACTAGATCCCACATGCATAACTAAGAGTTCTCATACCACAGTTAAAGATCCTGCATATTGCAACTTAAAAAAAAAAATCCCACAGGCTTCAAGAAAGATAGAAGGTCCTATGTGTCTCAGTTAACATCTGATACTGCCAAATAAATAAATAAAATAAGTTAACTAGTTGTCTAATTGGCAAATTAATCAGGACTCTGACCCAGGACTCTAACTCCTGAGTGGGTCCTTACGGCAGACCCTGGCTTGTCCAGTGCCCTCTATGGGGACAGATAAAAGCAGTGTTGGCCAGGGATTGCCCCATGATGTCCAGCTAATGAGACACGGGTCAGAAGAGAGGAGGGGGTTAGTGACAAGAACAAGGCATTAACAGCCAAGCCTGTTGTCAGCAACATTTGATCCCGGGGAAGGAGGCTCTAACTGATTTCTCTCAGGGCAGGACAGAGACGCTGATGGTCAGAGGTGACGGGAGGAGGATGTGTGAGTGTATGTCAGCCCAGCCCAGTCGGTCCCGGGCTGTGCATTTGTCCAGATTCGACGTGTGGTGTAAGCTGATTCGTGTGAACTGTTCTGCGTTTTCCATCTCCTCCTTCTGGTGGCAGCATGTGAGTGGCTGGACCCCCTCTGGTTGGGGACCATGCAATGATTCCCCGGAGGCCGTAGTCGGGCTGCCAGTTCTTGCTACCTCTTCTTTCCTTTGCTTTGATTGGTGAATACATATTGAAGGATAAAACCCTGCCATAGGTCCCCTGAAGGGTACTCTCAGGACTGTGTGTGCACTCAATGGTGTCTTAGTCTTTGGAATCCCATGGACTGTAGCCCGCCAGGCTCTTCTGTCCATGGGGTTCTCCAGGCAAGAATACTGGAGTGGGTTACTATGCCCTCCCAACCCAGGGATCAAACCCATATCTCTTCCGTTTCCTGGAAGGTGGATTCTTTAAGCCTTAAGAGTACTCTATGTGGATGAAATTGGAAGCAAATGTCAGTGACTGTGAGGCAGAAGGAGGACCATAAGAAAGTGGAACCTCTGATCCAGTTGCTGGGGTCTCATGAACTGTGGGCATCACTGAGTTTGAGTAATAACAAGGCTGCTGCTGCTAAGTCACTTCAGTCGTGTCTGACTCTGTGCGACCCCGTAGACGGCAGCCCACCAGGCTCCGCCGCCCCTGGGATTCTCCAGGCCAGAACACTGGAGTGGGTTGCCAATTCCTTCTCCAATGCATGAAAGTGAAAAGTGAAAGAGAAGTTGCTCAGTCGTGTCCAACTCTTCGCGACCCCATGGACTGCAGCCCAGCAGGCTCCTCCATCCATGGGATTCTCCAGGCTAGTGTCAGGTGTCTTGACTCTTGATGCATGTTTCTTCCTGGGAATCCATAGCGCCCCTCTAGTCACTTCTGACGTCCTAGCCACTTTGTTTTTAGCTGGGGTTGCTTAAAGAGAGTCAGAAATTGATTTGAGGAGCATCTCCTTCCCCACGGGGGTTTCAGGCCGGTAGGTTCCTCGTCTGGATGTCGCTGACAGGCAGGCTGCCTGGCCCCAGGGAGCTGCTACATGCTTTCTGAGCCACAAATATTTCACTCCGTGGGTACCCAACGTGGCTGCCCTTCCCCTCTCCCGTTCCCTTCCACCTCTTTCTCGTTCCTAAACCCCCACCTTACAATCAGGTTAGCCACTGCCACCTTCTTCTGCCTCAGAAAGCAAAGTGAAGTTGACAACTCTTGTTGTTTCCTCTGTGCCAGAGACGGTTTGTGGGGCCTAACTATTATTTCATACAAATCTGACAATAGCTTGAGAAGAAAATGTTTACTGTTGAGGATCTTGAGGGTGCTGGGCCCAAGATTTAGAAATGGCAAAATCAGACTTATGCTTGTCTGCCGCTAAAGCCCACGCGTTTTCTGTGTTTCCAGATCCCCCAGCCCAATTCAGCGTTCTCAGCTTTCTAACCTCAGAGTTCTGTTCCCAAGCAGGCTGGACACTTTGCTTTGCCTTAGAATTGAAAGCAATTTTAAAAAATTTTTAAGAAGAAATAAAAGAGGAGAAAGAAGAAAAAGAAAGGAAAAGACACCCTTCCAGCTGCCTGTCTTTTGGCGATCATACTTTGTCCCGGAATGATTAGAATAACTTGTTCTTCTATTCAACTGGTTATTTTAAAATTTATAAACCATAGAACTATATCCTAGGAAATGACTGTGGGGCCTCCAGCATATAAACACGCAGGAGTCATACTGATTGAAGTGGCAGGGGTATGTCCCTTACAGCCGGAAGCAAGTTAAGGAAGCCTTACGTATCTGTTGACCACTGAAAGCTCCTGATTATCTCTCATTTTAGAGATAAGGAAGCTGGGGCCCAGACGGGGAAGTGGCTGGCAGTCAGGACTGGTAATGTCTGGCTCTTGTAGCTTCTGGCCTGCAGCTTTCTTCCCTTCTTTTATTTTAATAATTTTTATTTATGTGTCTGTTTTCGGTTGCACTGGGTCTTTGTCACAGGCTTTCTCTAGTCGCGACAAGCAGGGTGTGCTCTCTCGTGGCGTGCCGGTTTCTTGCTGCGGTTGCAGAGCATGTGCTCTAGAGCTCGGGGACTTCATGGGTCCTGGGCTCTAGAGCACAGGCTCAGTAGTTGTGGCCGTGTGGCTCCAGGGCATGTGGGGTCCTCTCCGACCAGGGGTCGAACCTGTGTCTCCTGAATTGGCAGGCAGACTCCCGTCCTCCACTGCACCATCAGGGAAGTCCCTGGCCTGCAGCTTCCTACAGTGTGGCTCTCTCTGCACCTCTTCCAGGAAGGGAATGTGAGTAGGGTCAGAGAGAGAAGGAGAGACTGGGCTTCCTCCTCCCTCCTTCCTCATCACCAACAAGCTGAGCCCCCAACACCCTTGGAGGAGGTAGTCAGGGAGAGGACAGCTGGGGAATACTGAACGGTGCCAGTAGGTGCCAAGGAGTCAGAAGGAAGATAGAGGCAGGAGGGGTGGGGGGAAGAGAAAAGAGCCAAGGAGCTGCCATGCCGGCCCAGGACAGGACTGGCCTAGGGTCTGGGCCCTAGTCTTGCTCTAGGATCCCTTGGATGAGTCCTGGTCCCCTTTCCTGCCTCAGTATCTCATTTTTTTTTTGAATGTGTATTTTTCTGTTTGGCTGTGTGGGGTCTCAGTTGTGGCACAGGGCCTCTCTAGTTGTGGCATCAGGCTCAGTAGTTGTGGCACGGGCTTAGTTGCTCCACAGCACATAGGACCTTAGTTCCCAAGCAGGGATAGAGCCCACACCCCCTGCATTGCAAGGCAGATACTTATCCACTGGTCCACCTGGGAAGTCCCCTGCCTGTTTTCCTTGGAGGCTTCTCTGCTCACCGATGGAAGGAGCACGTACAGGGTACAAGAGGGGCAGGTAGTGTAGGAGCACCACGTGGACACAGGGAGCAGGGATTAGCTGGCCCAGCTCTGCCCATGAACTGGTGAAGGTCTCATGGTAGCTCTGAAGTCTCCTGGGCCTCAGGTTCCTTGTCAAACCAGGTGGGATGAGACGATCTCTAAGAGCCCTTTTGACTCTGATGATGTGGGACCTGGAGCCTGTGCTGAGGGAATCCAGAGAATGGGCACATGTGGACTCTGGAGTACCAGGTGTTAGGTGCTCTAGAAATCTTGTTTTATAGGAAAGGAAACCAGACTTAGAAAGGCTCTGACTTTTCTGCTTCTCTCAGCTTTATTTCTCTTCATCCTCTGAACTATAGAGCTGTAAGATTCAACTCAAAGCAATTCTGTGCAGTGGATAAGCATTTTTATCATTGTTTTTCTGAACTTTTTTTTTTTAACTTTCAACTTAAAAAATAAAAAATAAAAACAGTACATGCTCGTAAAAATTTCCATGAATACAGGAAGTGAAAAAACTAAAAAACTGAAAATTGCTGTCAGCCTCCTGCCCTTACCCTTTGAGTCCCCAGGGGTGTCTCCTGTTGACAGTTTGGTGTGTATTCTTCCTGAACTTTCTGATGAACCACAAACATACGTGTCCCCCACACTATGGGATTATAGTATCAATTATTCAAGCATAAGTCTTTCCATGTGGCACAGTGGTAAAGAATCAGCCTGCCAATGCAGGAGACTCTGGTTTAATCCCTGGGTCGGGAAGATCCCCTGGAATAGGAAATGGCAACCCACTTCAATATTCTTGCCTGGGAAATTCCATGGACAGAGGAGCCTGGTGGGCTACAGTCTGGGTTGCAAAGAGTTGGACACAACTGAGCATTCATGCACTGCATTCAAGCATAAACTTTAGAATCAAATACACCTTTGTCCTAATCCTAGTTTTTAGCTCGTTAGCTGAATGGCCTGGCTATTTGACTAATTTTAGTCTCATTCTCCTCATGTACAAAATGGGAGTGATAATAATATCTACCTTATAGGACTGTAGTGAAGATTTAAGGAAATTTTGTATGAATGACAGTTAACTACAAGTGCCTGATACATAGTAAGCACCACACACACACACACACACACACACACANCTCATGTACAAAATGGGAGTGATAATAATATCTACCTTATAGGACTGTAGTGAAGATTTAAGGAAATTTTGTATGAATGACAGTTAACTACAAGTGCCTGATACATAGTAAGCACCACACACACACACACACACACACACACAGAGGGGGCACAGAGTGAGTGACAGGTATAGTAAGAATGAGACTCAAGTTTTCTGACCTCTAGTCTCATTGACTTTCACCCAAACTGTCAGCTTCTCACTCTGGCCCTGCTGGGCACAATTTACATGCTTCATTTTTGTTGAATGGATGAAGCTGTAGGGGGTGAACCCAGGAATCTGAGGATCTGCGGGAGTTCCTGGGGAGCCAGCTCTGAGAGATGGAGGGTTTTACCCTGTGGCTTGGGAGGGTGTGAGACAGTGCGGGTTGGCCGGACCAGCTGTTGCTCCGGTGCTGCAGGCGGGAGTTGAACCTCAGGGCAGAGCCGAGGCCCCAGAGTGGCTCTCGGCTTAAAGGATCTTGGCTTAAAAGGAATGTGCAGTGGGCTGCCTCTGCTCAGGAGGGGCTAAAAAAAGCCTGACCCTCCCCTGGGCTTTGTGTGAGGGTTATCAGCTGCTCAAGTCAGCTCATCTCTCTGGCTGGACTCTGGCATTTTTGAGAGGCTCTGTTTCCCTGGCCCCTCTGGGTGTCCACCAATTGACAGGAAGGGGTCAACCTTCCTGTCCCCGCGGTGGAGGCCGCGGAGAAGGGCTGGGGGAGGGGGCTGGTAGCCCCAAACCTGGTGACAATACACAGTTGTCAGCTGTGCTCTGCTGGTGTTTCTTCCTTTTATAGTCAGCAGCAGTTGCTCTCGCTCTCACCCAGCCCCTCTCTGGGGGCTCCTGCCCAGGATAAAAGGGGCAGGAGGCAGCCCAGGCTCCCATCTCATCTCCCTGGCGCTCCACATCTCTTGATTCCTTCCTAGGTCCCACCTCCTTGGAAGAGCCCAACAGGACAACATGCCTCCCAAGAAGCCTGAGCCTAAGAAGGAGGTGGCCAAGCCAGCCACAGCCCCGGCCCCGACTCCTACCCCACCTCCTGAGCCCCTCAAGGAACCTGTCTTTGACCCCAAGAGTGTAAAGGTGAGTGAGCCTCAGTCACTGGCATGGGGGTGGGGGTGACATTCAGGGTTCTCTTGGCCCTGGAGCTCAGAGATCTGCTTCATGGAGGCTGGCCCGGGGTGAGGGCTGAGGTGTCTGCGCCCCCGATCACAGTCCCAGGGGTGATGGAGAAAGTGCTGGGGAGCGCTCTTTTGGTTGGTAGGCTGTTCTTTTCCCTCAAGAACAGCTTTCTGCCCTGACTGAGGAAGCTCTGCTCTGTTATCCCACATTTGCTCAGTAAAGTCGGAAATGGCAGGGAGGCACAACCAACCAACCACCCAAGCTACTTTTCAGGCAGCATTGTGAAGAAGAAAGACTGTGTGACGTCTTTAAGAGAAAAGATGCAGAATAATCACTTCCGGTTTACTGCAGAGTAGGTGATGTCAATAGCGAGGGAGCATGATCTCTGTGTGCTGGGGTCTGGGAAGGGCTCCACTTGCAAAGACGCTTGCAGTGGATGGGTGGTGGGGGCAAGGATGCCCTAGGTAAGGTGAGAAGAGCCAGCTTGCCTCTCCTTTTCCCTACCCAGGTGGACCCCTCCTGCGTGTGGGTTCTAGAATCATTCAGTGTTTCTCTTTCTCCCTCACTTGGAGCCCACACTTCACAAGAGGTGTTGAGAATTTCGGAGGTTGTATCACTTGACAGGCTGTCAGTTGTGGCCCAGTGGTCAGGAGGCTGGTGTTCGACCCTCAGCCTGTCTATAGTTCCTTTCCTCCTCATCTGTGCCCTTACCCTGGGCTCCTGCGTGGAGTACGCAGTGGTCCGGCCCATCCCAGTCTGAGACCCTCTGTCTCAGCAGGTGTGGGGGCTGGGCCAGGCTTCCTTGGCTGCCCCAGCCCTGTTCCCTCTCTGCCCCGCCCTTGCCCCCCTCACACTGGAAGGCTCCTCTCCTTGGAGCTGGTGTAGACCCTGCCTGCTGATTCAGTCATTTTAGGCCTCTCAGCTATCTGGCCCAGCTGCTTAAGGCATGGAACTGGGAGGGGATGAGCCAAGGAAGGAGGGAGTTAGAGCCCCCTGGAGACTCAAGCAGTTTTAAGCATCAGTGCCAGAATGTAAGAGGTCAAGTGGCTACTGGTATGAAAAGCTATTAATAACTGGTTGGGAATGGTGGGCCCTTGGGGAGCTCAGCCTCAGGGCAGAGCTGGGGGGTTGGTGAGGAATCAGATCAAAATTACAGCTCAGAGCCTGGTTCTATGACAAAAAGGCCAGGAAACTAGCCCCCAGAACTCTAACTGGATGACCTTTCTTGGCTCTCCCAGGGTTCTTTCTAGTGCCCACTGCCCTGGGGGACCTGCCACTATGCCCAGAACCATAGGGTTAACCTATGGTCATTCCAGCAAGGGAGGAGTTAAGCAGAACTGGCTTGGCCAAGAGATGGAGGCAGTTGCCCCACCCCTGGGCTTGGTTATGGTACACTCTGCGGAAACTGAGGCAAAGGAAAAGACCTTGAAAGTGCCTGAAGCTTTTCTAGGTCATACACCACTCCCTCTGTGAGCAGAGCCTAGCAAGAAAAGCTATCTCCTCCTTCTGCTGCTGCTGCTGCTGCTAAGTCGCTTCAGTCGTGTCCGACTCTGTGCGACCCCATAGACGGCAGCCCACAAGGCTCCTCCGTCCCTGGGATTCTCCAGGCAAGAACACTGGAGTGGGTTGCCATTTCCTTCTCCAATGTAGGAAAGTGAAAAGTGAAAGTGAAGTCGCTCAGTCATGTCTGACTCGTAGCGACCCCATGGACTACAGCCTACCAGGCTCCTCTGCCCATGGGGTTTTCCAGGCANCACAAGGGTTCTCCATTCTCCAGGCAAGAACACTGGAGTGGGTTGCCATTTCCTTCTCCAATGCAGGAAAGTGAAAAGTGAAAGTGAAGTCGCTCAGTCATGTCTGACTCGTAGCGACCCCATGGACTGCAGCCTACCAGGCTCCTCTGCCCATGGGGTTTTCCAGGCAAGAGTGCTGGAGTGGGTTGCCATTGTCTTCTCCAATACACATTCTAAGTAGAATAAATTTTTAACTTTTAAAAAAGAACCTGAAACAAACATGAGAAAATTCATTATAACCTTGGAGTAAGAAAGACTTTTCTAAGTATGATTCAAATTTGAAGTTTAAGAAAAAAATAAAAGACTGAAAATTTTGACTGCAGACAAATAAAAGAACTACTGCATGGAAAAGTAAACACCATAGGACAGGTAAAAAGAAACATAATGAACTATAAATAATTATTTTAAATTGATATCATACATAAAAGGCTGCTGCTGCTAAGTCACTTCAGTTGTGTCTGACTCTGTGTGACCCCATAGACGGCAGCCCACCAGGGTCCCCCGTTCCTGGGATTCTCCAGGAAAGAACACTGGAGTGGGTTGCCATTTCCTTCTCCAATGCATGAAAGTGAAAAGTGAAAGGGAAGTTGCTCAGTCGTGTCCAACTCTTCGCAATCCCATGGACCTCAGCCTTCCAGGCTCCTCTGTCCATGGGATTTTCCAGGCAAGAGTACTGGAGTGGGGTGCCATGGCCTTCTCCGCATAAAAGGCTAACCTCCCCAGTATAAGACAAGTTCTAGAAATAAAAAGGATCAATGACCCAATTTTTAAAACTAAGCAAATATGTGAACAAACATTTATCAAAAAAGATAACTAGTATTTAAACAATGAAAGATGTCTGTTAGGAAAATATAAATGAAAAGAACACTGAGATACTATGGTTTTAATCCAGATTTGCAAAAATCCAGAAGTTTGACAACTCTGTTGTAATGGAAACAGTTACTCAAATACATTACTGGTGGGAGTTCAAAATAGTATTATAATCCCCATAGAGAACTATTTGGCAACTCCTATTAAAATCACAAAAGTATGTATCTTCAACCCTGAGATCTTACCTCTAGGAATTTACAGATAAGTGATTTCATACATGTGCAGATTTATACACACAGTTATATACTTCAGCATTATGTAAGCAGTAACACCCAATGATGAGTTCAAAGAGCTAAAGAATGAAGAGAAAATCAAACCCAAAGAAAGTGCAAAAAAGAAATAAGGAGCAGATATTAGCCGACGGTACTTGTGCTTAAATTTTTCATAACATCTTTGGGCAAAAGGAGTTTGTTTCTCCAATTTCATAGCTGAGTTAGATGTGAGTCAAAAGAAGTGAGGCAAATAGTCCACAAGCATACAGCTTGTATGGGCAGACAGTCTCACAGCTATGCTGAAGTCTAGACCTATATTAGCCGACGGTACTTGTGCTTAAATTTTTCATAACATCTTTGGGCAAAAGGAGTTTGTTTCTCCAATTTCATAGCTGAGTTAGATGTGAGTCAAAAGAAGTGAGGCAAATAGTCCACAAGCATACAGCTTGTATGGGCAGACAGTCTCACAGCTATGCTGAAGTCTAGACCCTGTTCAGTTCAGTTGCTCAGTCGTGTCCGACTCTTTGCGACCCCATGAATCGCAGCACGCCAGGCCTCCCTGTCCATCACCAACTCCTAGACCCTGTATTCTTAAACAAAACTCAACACTGTCTGCTATGAAAATATGTTGTTACATTGTTGTTATTTAGTCGCTAAGTCCTGTCCAATTCTTTTGCGACCCCAAGGACTGTGTCCCACCAGGCTCCTCTTTCCATGGGATTTCCCAGGCAAGAATATATACTCTTTGACTGTTTATTTCAGGCCCAGAAAGTTATCCTAAGAAAAAAACTGAAATGAGAACTCCACTCCATATGTACAGAGCTGCTTATTCATTCCACAAATATATGTTGATTGTTCACTATGTGTCAGGAAATATCCTTAAGTAATTTATAAGAAATAAATGCAGGCACTAACCTGACAGAGGTGACAGGCAAGTGTCCCATTCCCAGGGCTTCTCCCTAAGTCCTGCCAGAACCAGTAGTCACGTGGAGCCCTCTCACCAGGAGGGATGCCCCTTGACTGTCAGGCTCTGTTGGCCAGAGGGGAATGCATTTCCAAGCCTCACAGGTCTGAAACAACAGCAAGGCAGCTGAAGAGACAATAAAGATCCAGGACAAAGTTAAACAATAAGGTTCATCTCCTATACAAGGCCACTCCTTCAAAATTGGGAGAGAGCACGATCTTGCCTAACACACAGAAACAAATACAGAGTCAAGCAAAATGAGGAAACAGAGGAATATGTTCCAAATGAAAGAATAAGCTGAACTCCAGGAAAACAAAAAACAAAAAAACCTAAGGGAAATGGCGATAAGTCATTTACCTACTAAACAGTTAAAAGTAATAGTCATAAAGATACCAAACTTGGAAGAAGAAAGGATAAACACAGAGATAACGTCAACAAAGAAACAGAAAATATAAGAAAGCACCAACTAGAAGTCAGAGAGCTGAAGAACACAATGAATGAACTGAAAAAATACACCGCTGCTGCTGCATCGCTTCAGTCGTGTCAGACTGTGCGACCCCACAGGCGGCAGCCCACCAGGCTCCCCCGTCCCGGGGAGTCTCCAGGCAAGAACACTGGAGTGGGTTGCCATTTCCTTCTCCAACGCATGAAAGTGAAAAGTGAAAGGGAAGTCGCTCAGTCGTGTCCGACTCTTCCCGACCCCATGGGCTGCAGCCTACCAGGCTCCCTTGCCCATGGGATTTTCCAGGCAAGAGTACTAGAGTGGGGTGCCATTGCCTTCTCTGAAAAAAAAAAAAAAATACACTAGAGGGGTTCAACAGCAGACTAGATGAAGGAGAAATAATCAGTGTTCTAGGGTACAGGACACTCTGTGGAACTCACCAAAACAGAGCAGGAAAAAAAAAAGATTTTAAAAAGAGAAGACAGCTTAAAGGTCCAACGCTGCTGATGCTGCTGCTGCTGCTGCTAAGTCGCTTCAGTTGTGTCCAACTCTGTGTGGCCCCAACAGCATCAAATACAATAAAATTGACATTATAGGGGTCTCAGAAGGAGAAGAGCAAGAGAAAAAGGGGCAGAAAGCTTATTCAAAGAAATGATGACTGAAACTTCCCTAACTTAAGGACACAGACATTCAGGCATATGAATGTCAAATCATTATGCTATACATCTGAAATGAATGGAATGTTGCATGTCAACCATACTTCGTTAGAAATGACATCAAGAGATAAGGCAATTTAAAAAAAGCATTTATGAGATAATGTTAAATGGAAAAAGTTGACTACTATCTTTAATTTATCCTACATAAAAACAGCTGGTCATGAGGCTCAGGCTAAGGGCTGAAGTGATGTGAAGTTATGTGATTTGGGATGGGGACTGAGGTAAATTACTAACTTAAAAGTTTCATTGGAAAAACAAATCAATGAAATAGGAAACAAAAATGCAATTGGAAAAAAAGAAAAAACACAAAGCATTTATATCAGAAATTAAAAGGTGACCACCATTATAGATACAGACTTTTCAGATGTTTAAAAGGTAATAAGAATAATACTGCATAGGAACCTGGAATGTAAGGCCATGAATCAAGGTAAATTGGATGTGATCAAACAGGAGATGGCAAGAGTGAACATTGATATTTTCGGAATCAGTGAACTAAAATGGATGGGAATGGGTGGATTTAATTCAGATGACCACTATATCTACTACTGTGGGCAAGAATCCCTTAGGAATGGTGAAGCCCTTTATAGTCAATAAAAAAAGTCTGAAATGCAGTACTTGGTTGCAATCTCAAAAATGACAGAAATGATCTGGATTGGTTTCCAAGGCAAACCATTAAACATCACAGTATTCCAAGTCTATGCCCCAAGCACTGATGCTGAAGAAGATGAAGTTGAACAATTCTATGAAAACTTACAAGACCTCCTAGAACTAACACCAAAAACGATGCCCTTTTCATCATAGAGGACTGGAATGCAAAAGTAGGAAGTCAACAGATACCTGGAGTAACAGTCTAGTTTGGCCTTGGAGCACAAAATAAAGCAGGGCAAAAGCTAACAGAGTTTTGGCAAGAGAATGCATTGACGCATTGGTCATAGCAAACACCCTCTTCCAACAACACAAGAGGCGACTCTACACATGGACATCTCCAGGTGGTCAATACCGAAATCAAATTGATTATAGTCTTTGCAGCCGAAGATGGAAAAGCTCTATGCATTCAGCAAAAACAAGACCAGGAGCTGACTGTGGCTCAGATCATGAACTCTTTATTATAAAATTCAGGCTCAAACTGAAGAAAGTAGGGAAAACCACTAGGCCATTCATATGACCTAAATCAAACCTCTTATGAGTAGACAGTAGAGGTGACAAATAGATTCAAGGGATTAGATCCAGTAAGCATGCCTGAAGAACTATGGACAGAGGTTTGTAACACTGTATAGGAGGTGGTGACCAACAACATCCTCAAGAAAAAGAAATGCAGGGAGGCAAAGTGGTTGTCTGCGGAGGCCTTACAAATAGCTGGGAAAAGAAGAGGAGCGAAAGGGAAAAAATAGACCCAATTGAATGCAGAGTTCCAGAGAACAGGAAGGAGAAATACGAAATCCTTTTTAAGTGAACAATGCAAAGAAACAGAGGAAAACAATAGAATGGGAAAGACCAGAGATCTGTTTAAGAAAATTGAAGATACAGAGGGAACATTTCATGCAAAGAGGGCACAATATAGGACAAAAATAGCAAGGACTTAACAGAATAGAGAGATTAAGAAGAGGTGGCAAGAATATACAGAAGAACTGTACAAAAAAGCTCTTAATTACTCAGATAACCACAATGGTATGATCACTCACCTAGAGCCAAACATCCTGGAGTGTGAGGTCAAGTAGGCCTTAGGAAATGTGGCTATGAACAAAGTTAGTGGATCTGATGGAATTCCAGCTGAGCTAATTAGAATCCTAAAAGATGACGCTATTAAAGTGCTATACTCAATATGCCAGCAAATTTGGAAAACTCAGCAGTGGCCTCAGGAGTGGAAAAGGTCAGCTTTTATTCCAATACCAAAGAAAGGCAATGCCAAAGAATGTTAAAATTACCGTCCAGTTGCACTCATTTCACTTGCTAGCAAGATTATGCTCAAAATCTTTCAGGCTAGGCTTCAGCCCTATGTGAACCAGGAAATTTCAGATGTATAAGCTGGATTTAGATAAGGCAGAGGAACCAGAGATCAAATTGCCAACATCTGTTGGATCATAGAAAAAGCAAAGAAATTCCAAAAAAACATCTACTTCTGTTTCATTCACTATGCTAAAGCCTTTTACTGTATGGATCACAACAAACTATGGAATATTTCTGAAGAGATGGGAATACCAGACCACCTTACCTGCCTCCTGAGAAATCTGTATGCAGTTCAAGAAGCAACAGTTAGAACTGGACATGGAAAAAAGGACTGGTTCAAAATTAGGAAAGGAGTATGTCAAGGCTATATATTGTCACCGTGCTTATTTAACTTATATGCAGAATACATCATGTGAAATGCTGGGCTAGATGATTTTACAAGCTGGAATCAATATTGCCAGGAAAAATTATCAACAAACTCAGATATGCAGATAATACCAACCCTAATGGCAGAAAGCAAAGAGGAACTAAAGAGCCTCTTGATGAAGGTGAAAAAGCTGGCTTAAAACTCAGCATTCAAAAAACGACAATCATGGGATTCGATCCCATCACTTCATGGCAAATAGATGGGAGAAAAGTGGAAACTGTCAGATTTCATTTTCAGGCTCCATACTTGCTCCTTAGAAGAAAAGCTAAGACCAACCTAGACAGTGTATTAAAAAGCAGAGACATCACTTTACTGACAAAGGTCTGTATAGTCAAAGCTATGTTCTGTCCATGGGACTTCCCAGGCAAGTATTCTGGAGTGAGATGCCAACAGACAGGAAGAAAAGGAAGGGTGAGAAAATGCAAAATGTGTCTAACATAAATAGTAAATGGTTCTAGGTAGAACTCAGACCAAGGAAGAATAGAAGATCACAAAGGTGGTTTGGGGGCAAACAGTAGGTGTCTCTAAAAGCTATGGCAAAAGGTGAAACTTTATTGTATCTGTGGCAGATGGGTAGGTATGAAGGTTGTCACTGAAGTTTTATTTTAGCAGAAGTAGTGATGAGAATTAGGGTCCAAGAAAATTGGCTAGGAAACCATTTCTATAGACAAATCAGGGATTAAGAAGGTATGAGCTAACACAATGATTGTAAGAACACAGAGGGCTAGAAAGATGAGAGACCTACAGCAAAGGCAGAATTTTGACCTGACTACCAGACAAGGATTCAATGGCAGTTAAAGATGAATCAATGAGTGACAAAGTGGTCAGACTGTCAGAAAAAGGGAATGCAGGAAATAGTATGAGTTGGGATGGGAAATGAGTTTGCCTTTACATATATAGGCCAGATAGCCTATAGGACTGTATTAGAAACAGGGTCCTAAAATTATTAGAAGGCAATTATTTTTACAAAATATGATTTTAAACTTATCTGCCATTCAGTTTCACTGAACCCTTAGTCACCATATTTCTTCCTTTTTTCTTAAGGTCCCTTTTGTTCCTAGATGTGTATAAGAGACAGGTGAAATGCTGGGCTAGATGATTTTACAAGCTGGAATCAATATTGCCAGGAAAAATTATCAACAAACTCAGATATGCAGATAATACCAACCCTAATGGCAGAAAGCAAAGAGGAACTAAAGAGCCTCTTGATGAAGGTGAAAAAGCTGGCTTAAAACTCAGCATTCAAAAAACGACAATCATGGGATTCGATCCCATCACTTCATGGCAAATAGATGGGAGAAAAGTGGAAACTGTCAGATTTCATTTTCAGGCTCCATACTTGCTCCTTAGAAGAAAAGCTAAGACCAACCTAGACAGTGTATTAAAAAGCAGAGACATCACTTTACTGACAAAGGTCTGTATAGTCAAAGCTATGGTTTTTCCAGTAGTCATGTATGGATGTGAGAGTTGGACCATAAAGGAGGCTGAATACCAAAGAATTGATGCTTTTGAACTGTGGTGTTGGAGAAGACTCTTGAGAATCCCTTGGACAGCAGGGAGATCAAAGCAGTCAATCCTAAAGGAAATCAACCCTGAATATTCATTGGAAGGACTGATGCTGAAGCTGAAGCTCTGACACTTTGGCCACCTGATGTGAAGAACTGACTCATTGGAAAAGACCCTGATGTTAGGAAAGATTGAGGGCGAAAGGAAAAGGGCATAACACATACACAGTTTTAGAACTGTGCTGGAGAAGACTCTTGAGAGTCCTTTGGACTGCAAGAAGTTCACACCAGTCAATTCTTGACTATTCACTGGAAGCACTGACGCTGAAGCTCCAATACTTTGGCCATGTAATGCCAAGAGCCAACTCATTGAAAAAGACTCTGATGCTGGGAATGATGGAAGGCAAAAGAAGAAGGAGGCTGCAGAGGGTGAAATTGTTAGATAGCATCACTGACTCAATGGACATGAATTCGAGCAAATTCTGGGAGTGAATGAAGGACAGAGAAGCCTGACATTCTACAGTCCATAGGGTCACAAACAGTTGGACACAACTTAGCAAGTGAACAACAACAACAATATATATATTACTATATAGAAAATGCTGTGCAGTGCTTAGTCGCTCAGTTGTGTCTGACTCTGCAACCCCATGGACTGTAGCCTGCCAGACTCCTCAGTCCATGGGGATTCTCCAGGCAAGAATACTGGAGTGGGTTGCCATGCCTTCCTCTGGGGGATCTTCCCGACCCAGGGACTGAACCCACATCTCCCACATTGCAGGCAGATTCTTTACCAGCTGAGCCACCAGGGAAGCCCAAGAATATTGGAGTGGGTAGCCTATCCCTTCTCCAGGGAATCTTCCCACCCCAGGAATCAAACTGGGATCTCCAGCTCTGCAGGCAGATTCTTTAACAGCTGAGCTACCAGGGAAGCCCATATATAAAATAAATAAATATTAATAATGACCTACTATACAGCACAGGGGCCTCCCAGGTGTCTCAGTGGGTAAAGAATCTGCCTGCAATGCAAGAGATGCAAGAGACTCTGGTTCGAACCTTGAGTCGGGAAGATTCCCTTGAGGAGGGCACAGCAGCCCACTCTAGTATCCTTGCCTACAGAATCCCACGTACAGAGAGCCTCATGGGCTACAGTCCATGGGTCGCAAAGAGTAGAACATGACAGAAGTGACTGAGCATGCATACAGAGGCCAATGGAACTCTACTCAGTACTATGTAATGACCCATGTGGGAAATGAGTCTAAAAAAAGTGGGGATATATGTATATGTATAACTGATTCACTGTGCTACACAACAGAAAGTAACACAACATTGTAAATTAACTATACTCCAATTAAAAAAAATAGGGTTTCCCTGGTGGCTCAGTTGAAGAAACCGTCCACAGTCCAGGAGACCTGGGTTCAATCCCTGGGTCTGGAAGATCCCCTAGAGAAGGAAAAGGCAACCTATTCCAGTATTCTTGCCTGGGGGGTTACAGTCCATGTGGCTGCAAGAGTTAGACATGACTTAGCGACTATACCACCATCAATTTAAAAAATAACAATATTGAGCCACTGAATCAAAAAATGGTATATGTGACTCCAAACACATGCACACTGACACATCTGAAGCACAAGTTTAAAAATAATACTTACACTCATTATGTACTATTTTTTCTAATATTTTTTCTGTTCTTTTCATTAATTTTAAGACATGTCAATGAAAATAAACAGAATGTAGGATAGAAAAATAAAACTCAATCATTCCAATAAAGACAGAAAAGGTGAAGTTCAACTAACTGTATGTGTTTATAGACACACACTGGAAAATTGAAAGAAAAATGTATACTAGTCAAGTACCAAAACGGGAAGGCTAGTATAACACATTAATGTCAGTTAAATAGATTTTAAGACAAAAAATATTAGCAATGAAGAAGGTCACTATATCATGATAAAAAAAGGACACTTCACCAGAAGACCTGGAAGAGAAAATGGCAACCTACTCTAGTATTCTTGCCTGGAAAATCCCATGGACAGCGGAGCCTGGCAGGCTGCAGTCCATGGGGTCACAAAGAGTTGGAAATGACTGAGCATACATACACACACACACACACACACACACCCAGAAGACATAACCATTCTAAATTAATATATGCTTAATAACACTGCCTCAAATACATTCAGCAAAAATTAACAGAAATCATGGTATTAAAGATCCAAAATTAGTGAGAAATTTGGACATAATCCTTTAGTTACTGATAAATCATGAAGATAAAATTATTAAGGATAAGAGAGATTTGAACAGCACATTATAACAAGCCTGATCTAAAGTGTATACATAAAACTCGACATCTGTCAATTAAAGAATCCAAAATCTTCTCTTGCAGACACAGACCATTATTCTGTACATGAATCAGGCTCCAGAGCAAATCTCAACACTAACAAACTGATACCATGTAGTCCTCAACTTTAAAATATTAGCTTAAAAAAAAAGAAAATCACTGTGCTAAATAAGCAAATAAAGAAACCAGATAAGAAAAACCAAAGGATGCTGGTTTGAAAGTCCAAATAAGAAAAAAAATAGAGACAAAGGAAAAAGACCAATGTGTAAGAAAGAGTAAATTAAATTTGTAAAGCCTACTTCTTTATTGCCATTGTAGTATTTCTAAGTATTTTATTAATTTACTTATATATTTCACACAAGAAAAATATACTGACCACTGATTCAGAGATGAATCAACAATTATTTAAACTGTCATCTACCATGGACAAGGCAGTTTCCTAAATGGTAAGAATGATGGGGGATATTTATTGTAGAATAAAGAGTGAGTAAATATGTGATACAAAATATAAGGCAATAAATTCCACACATTTCTCTGTACAGAGAGGAGGAGATTAATTTTTATTTTTGATGAGGTGAGTGATTAGGAAGGAGGCAACCTTGAAATATAAGTAGGATTTGACTATGCACCTGCATTTTTACTCGGTCGCAAGTCAATTCCACTCTTTGTGACTCTATGAACTGTAGTGTGCCAGGTTCCTCTGTCCATGGGACTTCCCAGGCAAGTATTCTGGAGTGAGATGCCAACAGACAGGAAGAAAAGGAAGGGTGAGAAAATGCAAAATGTGTCTAACATAAATAGTAAATGGTTCTAGGTAGAACTCAGACCAAGGAAGAATAGAAGATCACAAAGGTGGTTTGGGGGCAAACAGTAGGTGTCTCTAAAAGCTATGGCAAAAGGTGAAACTTTATTGTATCTGTGGCAGATGGGTAGGTATGAAGGTTGTCACTGAAGTTTTATTTTAGCAGAAGTAGTGATGAGAATTAGGGTCCAAGAAAATTGGCTAGGAAACCATTTCTATAGACAAATCAGGGATTAAGAAGGTATGAGCTAACACAATGATTGTAAGAACACAGAGGGCTAGAAAGATGAGAGACCTACAGCAAAGGCAGAATTTTGACCTGACTACCAGACAAGGATTCAATGGCAGTTAAAGATGAATCAATGAGTGACAAAGTGGTCAGACTGTCAGAAAAAGGGAATGCAGGAAATAGTATGAGTTGGGATGGGAAATGAGTTTGCCTTTACATATATAGGCCAGATAGCCTATAGGACTGTATTAGAAACAGGGTCCTAAAATTATTAGAAGGCAATTATTTTTACAAAATATGATTTTAAACTTATCTGCCATTCAGTTTCACTGAACCCTTAGTCACCATATTTCTTCCTTTTTTCTTAAGGTCCCTTTTGTTCCTCCTGACTTCACCTTCTTCTAGTATGTTTAATAACTCCAGGGTATACCTTGTACACTGTGCGGCAAGTCCTAATCTCAAAGAATCTCCTGTGATCACGCAACATGGTGACCTTGCTTCCTTCCTAGCCATCATGAATTGTGGGGTGTGGCCTCAACTTCTTCTCAATTACTACACTATTAGGGTCTGAAATTAGGAAGAAATCAGATTCTTAAGCCTGGCATGAGTTCCCAGCAAAGCAGTCCATTCTCTTTCATTAGTCATTCTTTGAAAATAAACTAAAAATGCATCTATGTAAAATGCAAAAGCAGAGTGACAACCTAAGTGCTATGGACTAAACATCTGTGTCCCCCCACAAAATCATATGTTGAATTTCATAACCCTAATATGATAGTATTAGGAGGCAGAGGCTTTGGGAGGTGATTAAATCATGAGGATGGAACCCCTCATGAATGGGATTAGCAACATTATAAAAGAGGCTCTAGTGAACTCTCTCTTCCTGCCATGCATGGCATAATCTTCTGTAATTTTCTGAATATAACCCTTTAAAAAGCGAAAAAAAAAAAAAACCAACACACAACTTCTTAAGTCAAGGGTCAAACAAAAACAATCTGGCCTGTGGTTTGTAATTTGCTTACACCTAGAGGAAGGTCCTCCTCATTCTATCGTATGTTGCCTCTGCAGTCTGATAGCTGGTTCCTTACCAGCTCTTCCTGACAATAAATCTGCCAGTCAAAAGTTCTACCCAGGTACATCTGCAAACCAGGAAGCAGCCACTCCCCAGAAACCAACCAGGCTGGCACCCTGATCTCAGACTTGTGGCCTTTAGAACTATGAGGAATAGACTTCTCTTTCTCATAAGCCACTCAGTCTATGGTGTTTTGCTATAGCAGCCTGAACTAAAACACTAGATTTCTTCGCATTTCAATGACTTTCCATATTTCAATACTCTTTAACTCTTTCTTTCCACTTACTCAGTGCAGTATAACAGACAGTTAGTATACAGTCAGTTAATTTTTCATTTTCTCCTTATTTTTCTATTTCCTTAGGTCTCCTCTCCACCTTTTCTCTAAAGTTTTTCTGAGAATAAAACATGGAAATGTAAATAAAGAATATGGTCAGTAAAGAAATTCAACGGGATAATGGAAATATTCCATATTTTGTGGTGGTGGTGGTTTCACAGGTATAAACATTAGTCAAAACTCATCAGTTATGCACTTACATGAATGTTGTTTATCATACATAAATTATATTTCAGTAAATGGATTAAAATGTAATCTAATGTAAAGCACCTGGAGGGTGAGAAATAATTGCTAATTTGTTCCTCTATCCCCTTCTTTTTTCACTATTCTTAAAAATAGTCAGTCACTATTCCTTCCATAAAAACTTCTAAAAACTTCCTGAGATAATTATAAGGTTATTTCTCTGTCTCTCCTCCTCCACACTAAATCTCAACATTTTTCTCTTTTTCTGAAAATTTCACTTTCCTATTCCTTTATTTAATATGGTCTTAAATCTAGAGTCTATCTCTCTCATTTCAGTTAAATAACAAAAATAGAGTAATTGACACAGATGCTACAAAATATCTTTGGATGTCAGCTCTGCTAAAATCTATGAACACTGCTGGTAGTACTATGTTGTTAGTTCACATATTAAAAGAGGTTTATTATAACCCCCTTTAGTCCTATTGAACCAAACTCACATGAAGTCAGCTATACAAGTACTGTTTTCAAGTCTTTTATTATTCGCTGGCTATAACTATACTCCCAAAGTGAATCATAGTCTTTTAAAACAATAAAAACTAAGATCCTTTCTTTTCAAAATTTGTTCCCACTGTTAGAAAAATTTAACTCTCCATTTTCTTTTTAATATATCAAATGAAGTCTTGGTACCAACACAGTTGTCATGTACTTATATATTCTAAATCAAAGCAAAATATCTCACGGTATATTTTCTTACATTAGTGAATTCTCTAGCTGTTTTGCCAGAATAGTAAGTACAGACTGTCTTCCCTAATTTGTTAAAATTGTAGAGAGTTTACTAAAATGGATTATTAAAAAATACTAATAGACTTGAAACAACCACTACAAGTTTTCAAGATAAATGCTTTTGAGATGATTTGCCACTTTGCTTTGTTTTTTTAAAACCATATTTTTTCTATATAAATATGAAGTGTTCCTTACACGTTTTCATCTCACATTCTTTATTCAATATTTATCACTTCTTAAAGAAGTAAGATAATGAAAAATAAAATTACCCTCTCCCCCAGCTGATTTTACTCACCTACAAAATGGGCTGGGAATAGTAGGTATCACATAACAAAGTCCTCCATTCAAGCAGAATGACCTGTGACTAGGACCACAGGGCTCTTCGTGATCTAAAACATATACACAAATAAAAGACAAATTATAGTTTTCCTAATAAAATAAGGAAAAGGACTAAATATCTTAGATTCAAGTAGTAATTCTAAAAATTAGAATAAAGAATTGTTTCTTAAAATGAAGGACTTAGTCTTATTCTTTATTTGATAAGCGGGGACTTCTATCTCTTTGAGGGAAAGAAATTAATCTGTCTTAAGGATATGGCCATTAATTACAATGGAGCTTAAAACTGTATTGCAGACATAGGGACTCTCTATAATATATTAAGGGCTTCCCTGGTGGCTCAGTGGTGAAGAATCTACCTGCCAACCCAGGAGTTGCGGGTTACCCTGAGTTAAGAAGATCCCCTGGAGAAAAAAAATGGCCACCCACTCCAGTATTGTTGCCTAGGAAATTCCATGGACAGAGAAGCTGGGTGGGCTACAGTCCATGGATTCAGGAAAGAGTTGGACACAACTTAGTGACTAAACAATATAATAGATTAAAAGGAGAAGACCAGTATCTTAAAATAAATAGTGGCTTTTCTCATTCAGTAAGCTTTGCTTAGAGTTCTGTTCCAATAGTATAGTTAGATTCCTATCTTTCCTTTAAGGTTTCAGATACATTAAAGCCTGAAATTGCTGTGGGAAAATATTTTAGATTACTAAATAAATTCTGATGTTCAAAATCATCTTTAAGTATTTCTATATACGACAATTCTAACATCAAAAAACAAAAATATCTTATTAGGTTTTGATTTGCAAGGGGACATTAGGTAGTAGCTAGTAACTATAAAGACATATTTCAAGTCCTCAGTAAAACTGAAAACAGTAATACCATCATATGGGATACAGCAAAAAATTTTTGGAATATTAAGAAAATAAATCTCCGTGTCTCTCTTCACTTCTCTCCTCTTCCTCCTTCCTTCATTATCTTCGACCTTTCTGTTATGCTTCTTTCTCTGCCTTCCCTTTCTTTCTTGGTACCTATTCCTCCCTTCCAGACTCTACCTCCTCACTCACTCTTTGAAAAAAAATCCCCCCAAAATCATTAGACAGAAAAATTTAGAAATAAACATTTAGAAATAAAGTATATAGTATTATATATATTATGTACTTTAAGTATGTCTTTATATACTTTAAATACTCATTGAGTCATACTATTATAGACTACTATTTATGATTAGAAAAGTCAATTGCTGAATGCTTTATCTTTTGATCCTGAAGGGGGAATTATTTAATACATTGCTTTAAAATTGAACTTTGTTGGTTCCTGATCGTTTCTGTGCAGAAAGTGACGTAGAATCTTATGTGAAGAAGAAAATGGCATTGTTCCAATTTGGCATTTTAAAAAATATCACACTAATTTTTTTTAAGTTATTCTATATTTATTAGCCACTAAGATATTAATACCCTTAAGATATAACTACTATCGAACCAGATATCTTCACTGTCAGAATTTGAACTTTGCTTTTATTTTAAATTGTTTCACCCTCACATTACAATTATAAAAGTATAAAAATGTAAAGAGGGAAAGAGAACTTACAAAGAATTTAAGTGGAAAAAAGAAAAGTAAACTAACCAGAACTAATCTTCTAATTTTTTTCTTTTTTACACAATGTTATGCTTCTTTACTAAAGGAAATCAGTCTTGAATATTCATTGGAAGGACTGATGATGAAGCTGAAACTCCAATACTTTGGCCACCTGATGCCCAGAACTGACTCATTGGAAAAGACTCTGATGCTGGGAAAGATTGAAGGCGGGAGGAGAAGGCGACGACAGAGGGTAAGATGGTTGGACGGCATCACTGACATAATGGACATGAGTTTGAGTAAACTCTGGGAGTTGGCGATGGACAGGGAAGCCTGGTGTGCTACAGTTCATGGGGTCGCAAAGAGTCAGACACGACTGAGTAAATGAACTGAACTGAACTGATGCTTCTTTACAATTAGACAACTTCTTTTTTTCAAAACAACTTTTTATAAGATAATTCTAACAACTTTCCAGGAATAGTTTGGCTAACAAATAAAATCCCAGTTGACATTACATTACGTTAGAATCATGGACATCATCACATACGGTTTTCCATTGAGGGTGGAGTGTCAACTTTATCACAGAATGATTTCTGTAGCTGAAATTAATGTCCTTGTTTTTAATAGCATCACAACCAGTTATGACTCAACATCTGGGATTTTATCAGTAAGGAATACTCATCTAACCTGAATCACTATCTCTGAATCTATTTGTATTCTGATTTCATTTACTTATTTGTAAAGTTGATAGCAAATTTAGAGTACACCAGAATTAGTCTGTAAAAAGCAATAAAAATGTAGGTCTAAAACTACAGGCCTAAATAAAATAGTTCCATGTTATAAAGCAAGGTCTTTCAAAACCAAGGTATTTCATATTTCTAGGATAATTTTAGATGGAAAAAATACAGTCTTGTGTTGATATACATATCTTTTTTGTTTCTATTTCTATGACATAAATTTTTTGACACACATTGACAAAAGTATAAACTTATAAGAAATTACCTGTTGTCATCTTAACTTCCAAATAGTTTCATTCTTGGCTGAAAGTTTAGGGTTGAAAAACAGCACCTAAAATTAATAATTCAGGAAAAATTATCCTCTTTTGATAACATTACAAAATGTCAAATATCGTAACAATGATATTCTTTTAAATGATGAAAATAAGCATTTATAAGCTAGGGACAAAATTCTTTGGTTAGAACATCTATATTTTTAGATACTTATATATCAATAAAAAAATCTGAACAGGTAAATCTAAAAGATCAATAAACAGTATAAATGTACTAGATACAAATCACTGGCTAAGTAATATAATGCAATCTTAAATCTCTCTCTAAAGAAAAGTCTAATGTTTTACTTTTAATGAAAGTGAAAGTCGTTCAGTTGTGTCCAACTCTTTGCAACCCCATGGACTATACAGTCCATGCAATTCTCCAGGTGAGATTACTGGAGTGGTCCATGTCCTCCACCAGGGGATCTTCCCAGCCCTGGGATCAATCCCAGGTCTCCCGCATTGCAGACAGTATCTTTACCGGCTGAGCCACAAGGGAAGCCCAAGAATACTGGAGTGGGCAGCCTATCTCTTCTCCAGCAGATCTTCCCAACCCAGGAATCAAACAGGGGTCTCCTGCATTGCAGGCAGATTCTTTACCAACTGAGCTATCAGGGAAGCCCAATAAACACTGTTAGTTTAGTAGTATACTATATGAGTTTCTATATGAAAAATATGAGTCAATAAGTAAAAATGAATGACTTGAAATTGACACTTTAACTTTCTCATAAAGCCTATTTCTAATTTGACTTTTCAAAAGAACAACTTTCAATTTTTCGGTTTATTAAAAATGACCAAAAGGTTTGCATTTCTACAGAACCTTTAAAATTTTTACAAAAGTACTTTTAAATTTATTGTAGATTACATATTACATTTACCAATCTACATGTGCCTTTCTTTTGAAAAATGTCTGGCATCTGGCAAAACAAAGGAGTTATGTATGAAGTTATCTGCTTTAACAGAAACAAAGGAATTCCAAAAGACATTTGAAAAGATGATAGATTTATACTTACATTATGATTATATGCCCTCAATTTCATTTTATAAAAGAGACTTAACTTACTCTTGACTTAAGGAGAAAAACTTTTGTAACAGAAATCTCAATCAACAACTTCCTATTAACACAGGTGTAATAAGCAAGATCTTCTTTCAAAGCGAGTCGCTCTTAGACAGACAAGCAGTGAGAGAGAAAGACAGAAATTAAACCTATTTAATTTGAAATAATCACTGGCTCATTGTATGAGTTTCTTTTTCTAAAGAAACAGACTTACCTCAATAAAAACTTACACTCAAACAAACGATAAATTTTCTTGGATATGCAGCATTTCAAAAGTTTTTGAATAATGCAATCTACAGCAGCTGTGCCTTGCCCTTTATAATCTGTCAAAAATCTGATTTATATGGTTGCAATGTGCAGTGTGGGTGCGATTGAGAAAGACCAAGGTGTGCACAGAGGTCGGGCACCAGGCAAGGGAACCAGCCCTTTCAGTCCACATGTTCAGAGTTAGAAATGGAGCAGAATTTTGTTTAGAAAATAAGTTGTTCTAAGCTGCCTTCTCAAATCACTTTCCAAAATTTTCAAGTGATTAAGTGAACCACATTCATTTGGCTCCTAACTTATCTTTGTATGGCTGAATAATTCCATCATGTTGTATAACTTTGTGAAGAAAAGGAATTTTAACATGTAGTGGACAAGTATTCCACGGATTTTTTTTTTTTTTGGTCTGACCCAAACAATTTATTTTTAGCATAAACATATAACCTCAATACGAGATGTCTAACTAAAGCAAGCACCACCAAAAGACCAACACGGCACCTCCTCTTCTAAAGTCTAGGTTTTGCCCAGAATTCTCGATATAGGGAATAGCCCATACCAAGAGTCATTGCTTCACAACAAAGCCTTGAGCTGCCACACACATGGATCAGGTGAACAGACATTTTAGTATTTCCCCTGCTCTTCAACTTATATAATCCATATGCAACAACTGCTGCAAAACCTGCCATTCCAATGGGGACAAATGGTGCCTCTCTAGCTTTTCTTCATATGAAGAAACAGAAACATTTGTGTCACTTGACATAGTGATGGAAGAATCTTCAGACAATTACAAGACATTTCAGTTTCCTGCTGGCTTCTGACCCCACTCCTGTACCCGCCCTCCATGGATTTTTTAAAATTAATTAATTTATTTTAATTGGAGGCTAATTACTTTACAATATTGTGGTTGTTTTTGCCATACATTGACATGAATCAGCCACGGGTGTACATGTGTCCCCCAGTCCCAAAGCCTCCTCCCCCCTCCCCCCCCTCCCCTCCC
>SJYX01000805.1:411036-531437 GCA_006410675.1 Oreotragus oreotragus
GTATCATGCATTGAACTTGGACTGGTCATCTATCTTATGTATGGCAATATACGTGTTTCAGTGCTATTCTCTCAAATCATCCTACCCTCACCTTCTCCCACAGAGTCCAAAAGTCTGTTCTTTTTATCTGTGTCTCTTTGGTTGTCTCATATATAGGGTCGGTGTTACCATCTTTCTAAATTCCATATATATGCATTAATATACTGTATGGGTGTTTTCCTTTCTGACTTCACTCTGTATAATAGGCTCCAATTTCATCTATCTTATTAGAACTGACTCAAATGTGTTCTTTTTAATAGCTGAGTAATAATCCATGTCCATAGTGGTTTTTTAAAAAGGAATTTCCTTACAAAATATATAACATTTACATAAATAATGATTTGAAGTACTGAGAAAATTTAAAGAAGTTAACAGTTACAATACAGCATACATACAATACCATGTTCAGCTTGAAATGAATATAGGCACTGAGCATGGCTCATACTGATGGCAATATAACTATCTGGAAACTATAACAAAGCTGTAATATATTCATTAAGGAGAGTGATAAGGTTCAAAATCATAAATAACTTAATAAAGTAAAGCATAATTTTGTTTAAAATTGAAGTACAGAGTTCTTTGCAAGTAACTACCTAAAGTATGCCAACCATTCATATGGTTTTCTTTTCTAAAACAACTCAGACCTGACTACTTGTTTGATGTAAAACGTAGAAACTAGTACATTTGCTCTTTTAAGAAAATATTTAAATAAACTCATAATCCATATTCTGAGAAAAACTCTTTACATAAAGGTAACTTTTACATATTACAATCTTATAAACACACACATGCAAACATATATATACACATATATAAAATTTTGTTACCTTAGAGTTTGGATTTTAAAATGACATTTTTATGAAAAATCAGTAAATTTGACTTGAACTATGGTAATATATTGCTGTCCACTAACATGAAAATGACTACTAAACTGTATGTGAGAGATAATAATCTATGAGTTCAATCAGGATATTCAAGATGCTATTTATTAAGAGACATATCATGGCAGTTGGTTTGGTATTAATTTTTCACACAATACAAATAAATTTAACCTTTGAGACTACATGATTCTAAAGAAGAAGACTTAACATTTTTCAAGTTAACTTTCACTCTAAATAAAAACCATGATCTTCAAAAATAATTTGTTCATGCACCTATCGATAAATATGTGGTAAGTGACCTGCTATCATTAACAAATGATAGAAATATAAATAATAGCCAAGTAATTATAGAAATGTTTTAGGCTGACAATGCAATTCAACTTAATATATTTTCACGGACACCTATTTATGTCACTATATTAACACACACAGAAACAAAGCTTAACTATTAAGGAGAATCAGAGAAAAATTCTGAGAGGGAATTTTATTTGTGTTGAGCCTTAAAGAACGAGTAGGGGTTTGCTGTTTTCCGACAGAGGTAACAGCATGCTCAAAGGCACAGAAGAAAGAAAATCCTAATGTATTCAGATAACAGCAGACAGATTACAGGTTACGATGTGCTCAGGGTGTGCATGTGGCTTTATAAGAGGAGAGGATGGGGAGGGAAGGAATGGCAAGAACAAGCCTTGTAAACAAGCAGGGTTTACACAGTGGACTTTATCTAAAGGGCAATGGGGCTCCTTGGAAAGGTTTTTAGCAAAGAAGTGGCATGACCACACCTACATGTTAGAAAATTCATTTTGATAATGGTGTAGAAAAATAGACTGCAATCTGCAGAGGAACTACTATCAGAGAAAACCATTTGGAGGCCATTTTAATAATCAAAAATAGTGAAGAAATAAAGTAATGGGAAAGAGCATAAAGGAGAGAATTAAAGATACACTCACAGCATGGGACAGCAGGGTACAAAAAGAAAAATCAAGGCCAACCTTCAGGTACACTTTGTGCTGTGCTCAGTCGTGTCCCACTCGTTGCGCCCCAAGGACTGCAGCCTGCCAGGCTCCTCTGTCCATGGGGATTCTCCAGGCAAGAATACTGGAGTGGGTTGCCATGCCCTCCTCCAGGCAAGTACCCATCAGGGAAATGTATATGAAAACCACAAAGAGATGGGACCTCCCTGGTGGCCCAGTTGATAAGAATCTGTATTCTAATGCAGCGGACACAGGTTCGGTCACCAGTCAGGGAACTAAGATCCCACATGGCAGGAAGCAACTAAGCCTGCATGTGGCAACTACAGAGCCCACGCACTCCAGAGCCGGCACACGTCCCAGCTAGAGAGAAGCCCCTCTGCTGCAACAAAAGCTCCCACATGCCACAACAGCCAAAAATAAATAATTAAAAATATTTTAAAAAATCTACAATAAGGTACCATTTCACACCTTACTAGAATGTCTATAATAAAAATGGCAAACAATAACAAAGAGAAACTAGACCTCTCATTGCTAGTGGGACTATAAAATTGCACAGTCATTTTAGAAAATAATTTGATACCTTCCTAAAAAGTTAAAATATAAATTTTCCATGCATGCATACTAAGTTGCTTCAGTTGTGTCCAGTTCTGTACAACCCCACGGCCTGTAGCGTGCCAGGCTCCTCTGTCCATGGGATTCTCCAGGCAAGAATAATGGAGTGGGTTGCCATGCCCTCCTCCAGGCAAGTACCCATCAGGGAAATGTATATGAAAACCACAAAGAGATGGGACCTCCCTGGTGGCCCAGTTGATAAGAATCTGTATTCTAATGCAGTGGACACAGGTTCGGTCACCAGTCAGGGAACTAAGATCCCACATGGCAGGAAGCAACTAAGCCTGCATGTGGCAACTACAGAGCCCACGCACTCCAGAGCCGGCACACGTCCCAACTAGAGAGAAGCCCCTCTGCTGCAACAAAAGCTCCCATATGCCACAACAGCCAAAAATAAATAATTAAAAATATTTTAAAAAATCTACAATAAGGTACCATTTCACACCTTACTAGAATGTCTATAATAAAAATGGCAAACAATAACAAAGAGAAACTAGACCTCTCATTGCTAGTGGGACTATAAAATTGCACAGTCATTTTAGAAAATAATTTGATACCTTCCTAAAAAGTTAAAATATAAATTTTCCATGCATGCATACTAAGTTGCTTCAGTTGTGTCCAGTTCTGTACAACCCCACGGCCTGTAGCGTGCCAGGCTCCTCTGTCCATGGGATTCTCCAGGCAAGAATAATGGAGTGGGTTGCCATGCCCTCCTCCAGGGAATCTTCCCAATTCAGAGACTGAACCTGTATCTCTTATGTCTCCTGCATTGGCAGTCAGGTTCGTTAGAACTAGTACCACCTGGGAAGCCCACATTTGTCATAAATGAATCCAAGAGATATGGAAATATCGATCTACACAAAGACATGACCGTACGTTTAGAACATTATTCATAATTCCCCAAACTAGAAAACAACTCAAATGTCCATCAACTGATAAACAGATAAACAAAATACAGTACAGCCATACAGTGGAATATTATTCAGCAGTAAAAAGGGATGGTGTGTTGGTATGTGAATTTCAAAAACATGCTAAGTGAAAGAAGCCAGTCACAAAAACCATATATTGTATGATTCCATTTATGGAAATCTTTAGAAAAGGCAAATCAAGAGACAGGAATAGATTAACAATTGCTTGGGACTGGGGGTGGGAAAAGGAAATGATACAAATGAACATAAAAGATCTTTTTAGAATGATAGAAATATTCTACAATTGGACTGTTGAGGCAGTTGCAAATTTGATAAGCATAATTGACCAGGCTTAAAAAAAAGGTGAATTTTATGTATATAAATTATGTTTCAATAAAGCTGTTAAAGAAAATNATACAAATGAACATAAAAGATCTTTTTAGAATGATAGAAATATTCTACAATTGGACTGTTGAGGCAGTTGCAAATTTGATAAGCATAATTGACCAGGCTTAAAAAAAAGGTGAATTTTATGTATATAAATTATGTTTCAATAAAGCTGTTAAAGAAAATGAAATACTGAAACAGAGTTCATGAGTAAGATAATGATTTCTGCTTGGACATGTTAAATTTAAAGTGCTACTGGGACATGTAGAAGGAATTGCCTGAAAATGCAAATCTTGCGTGCAGGATAACAATTAGCTGAGCGATACAGGCAGTTCCCGAAGTCATTTAGGTGAACGAACTAGCTCACAGTGTGCGTGTTTGAGACAGAGGCCATGGACTGATCCCTGGGAAATGCCAACATTGAACATTTGTAGAAGGAGCCCATTAACAAATTATCAGAGGAATAAGAAAAGAACAAATGTGACCAACAGCAAGCTCTTCTTCCACAATTCAAAATGCTTATCCTATTTCTAAATTTAGCACTTTAGTCAACATCTAACCCCCAGCGATGGAAGATGAGGCTTCAGCTGTCTTACACTATTCTCTACTTCTTTGATTTGAATGTTTGATAAGTTACACTGTCTCTATTTCTTCTCTTGGTTATATCTGCAATTTTAAATAATACTTATTTTAAATAATTTTAAATAATACTTATACTTCTATGTCCTCATCAATGAACGTGAGTCAATTCACAGACCGGCTTAACTTTACAATAACTTTGCTCCCAACTTTTCTCTCCCCTCTTCCTCTTTCTGCCTTGGTAGCTGTACCTTGACTCCTACATCATGAAGGTTTTTAACATATTCATTCTCATCTGTGACCCTAAAAAAGTGTTTCATAAGTGTGCCTCTACATGTAAAAGTTGAAAACCAATAAACTACAGTTTTATCAATATTACTATAAATACTATTAACAGCAGATCCATGCCATGTGAATATTTCCTTCTCTTGTTTCAAGGCTACAATACTTGGGCTATTCGTAAGATAATATTCCCAACAGCAAGACAAAAAATAGATTCTCTTCAACTCTAGATTGATTACAATCATTCTGTATGTGAATATGCATTTTATTGTACCTTGTTTTTCTTAAACAGCTTGAGGGCTTGACAGTTGCCTTCTTTTTGGTGAGCTGGAGGGACAACTGAAGAACACTGTGCTTTATCATAACATCTCAAATATTTGGCTGCTTTTTTTGTAGTATAGGGATTTATTTATACCAATAGCACATGATCCAGCATAAAATCAAGTCTCTTGAAATGTTTACTCTGTGACTTCCTGATAATTCAGGGACAGGGCTACATCATCTAATCTCTTCACACACCAGGAGTCCAAGGTAGGAATTTCTTAAACCACAGGTATGACTTGACTGCACAGTGTCTGCACCAGTGCACTGCTGGTGCTCCGTCCTCAGAGGGGCTCTGGTTGTCCTCCAATGGGTCTTTCAAGAACTGTGCTCTGGAAGTCAGCATCAGTGAAAATGGGGTCTGTACCTGGGAGCCTGGCCATGGTCTCCAGGTCCTGGTAATGCCAGTGGTTCTGTCTGGATCATTCTTGGAGACAAAGGACTTCCTGGTTTCTGTCAGCCTCAGCATCATGACTAGGCCTGCTTCTCCCTCAATCTGGACTTCATACCATGTTTCAGGATTCACTTTCTTCCTGGGCACAAACACCCTGTTTAGCAGAATGGTAATTCCCAGGTCAGCACAGTGAAAGGGAGTGACAAGGTAGGCACCAGTAAACAAAGGGAGCCAGTAGGCCAGCCTCCCGGGCACGGTCCACCATGGTCCGAGGCATCATGTACAGCAACTTGGAGGTCAAAGTGCCTCCTGACCTTCACTGGCCTGTACTCCAGATGTTTTGGCTCCACTGGATCTGCTGGCAGAGAAATGGGCTTGGTAATCACTCTAGACTCTAGCTCTGCCATCAGCTTTAGCTTCCACTTCCGACACTGGATCTGCCATGTCCCTGGGCCAAAGGCAGTAACAGGAGCGAGAAGCAGAAACCACTAGAGGAAGGAGCTGTCTTCTGTTTCTGTGGCAGTTGCTTTGGCTTAACAGTTGCCCCACCTGCAGGGCCTAGAGGCCAGTCCTTGGGAGGAACATGCAAACTGCGTCGATTAGTTATGCTTTCCTTTAGGATCCGAGACCCCTGGGTTTCATTTTGGGGTTGGCTCCACATTAGCCCAAGGAGGCACCGGAAGTTACTGCAAGTCCACAGTCAAGTGTGTAATCCAGGAGTGCAGGAGGAGTCAGTCATGGGGCTGTCATGAGGACAGAATTCTCACCAGACTAGGCATGCAACCAGGGACTGATGGCCTGATTCAGAGGCTCAGGCAGCAGTCCCAGAGCGTATTGCAATGCCCATATCCACCCACCCACCCTCCTGGGCCAAGTGGAAGGCAGGGCCAGAGCAGTTTTTCCTAGGTGGATAGGGCACACTTGGATGAGTCCTTACCTGGGCCCAGGGCTACCTCAAGGATGCTCCTCCTGACAGTTGGCCTGGTGCCCACTACACACAGCCCCAGTCCCAGCTCTCAAATACTCAGTGTCTTAATCATGCTATTTATTGCATGTAGTCTTCTTTCATTTTGTTGGACATCCCTTCCAACACTCTATCTCTTGCTCAAATCTAGAACTACTACCAAATTCAGCATAACAATAATAACTACTGCTTTTTTTAACTTTTTTTTTTTTAACTGAAGTATAGGTGATTTATAGTGTTTCAGGTATACAGGAAAGTGATTTGGCTACACATATATGTCTCTATTCTTTTTTAAACTTTTTTCCATTATAGGTTATTGTAAACTACTGAATATAGCTCCCTGTGTTATATAGTAGGTCCTTGTTATTTATTTATATGTAGTAGTTGGTATTTGTTAATCCCAGATTCCAGAGTTATCACTTCCCCTGGTAACCACAAGTTCGCTTTCTATGTCTGTGAGTCTCTTTCTGTTTTGTAAATAATTTCATTCATATCATTTTTTAAATAGCTGGATTATTTTTTAATAATTTTTATTTATTTATTTAATTTCTGGTTGCACTGGGTCTTCATTACTGCACGTGGCCTTTCTCTAGCTGTGGAGAGCAGGCGACTCTACTCTCTAGTTGCAGTGTGTGGGCTTCTCACTGCAGTCACTTCTCTTGTTATGGAGCATGGCTCTAGGCGCATGGATTGCAGCATGCGGGCTGTAGAGCAAAGGCTCAGTAGCTCTGGTGCACAGGCTTAGTGCTCTGCAGCATGTGAAAACTTCCCAGACAAGGGATCAAACCCATGTCCCCTGCATTGGCAGGCAGACTCTCCCCCACTATACCACCAGTGAAATCCTCATGTTTTTAGATTCCATATATAAGTGATTTTGCTAAAACCATATGCAAAAATAAACTCAAAATGGATCAAAGGCCTAAATGTAAGACTGGACACTATAAAACTCCTAGACAAAAACACAGTCAGGACATTCTTTGATATAAATTGAAGCAATTATTTTTTTGGATCTACCTCCTTGAGTAATGAAAACAAAAACAAAAATAAACAAATGAGACCCAATTAAACTTAAAATCTTTTGCATACCAAAGGAAACCTTAAACAAAATGAAAAAACAATCTATAGAATGGGAGAAAATATTTGTAAATGATGCAACCAGCAGGGATTAATTTCCAAAATACACAAATAGCTCATAGAGCTCAACAGCAAAAAAAAATAAATGGGCACAAGACCTAAAGAGACACTTCTCCAAAGAGAATATACAGATGGCAAACACATGAAAAGATGATCAGCATCACTAATTATTAGAGAAATGCAAGTCAAAACCACAATAAGATACCACCTTACACTGGTCAGAATGGCCATCATAAAAAAGCCTAAAGATAATAAATGCTGGAGGTGGTGTGGAGGAAAGGGAACTGTCCTACACTTTTGGTAAGAACATAAATTGGTGCTGCTACTGCTGCTGCTGCTAAGTCGCTTCAGTTGTGTCTGACTCTGCAAACCCACAGAGGGCAGCCCACCAGGCTCCTCTGTCCCTGGGATTCTCCAGGCAAGAATACTGGAGTGCGTTGCCATTCCCTTCTCCAATGCATGCATGCATGTTAAGTCGCTTCAGTTGTGTCCGACTTTGTGCAACCCTATGGACAGCAGTCCACCAGGCTCCTCTGTCCACGAGATTCTCTAGGCAAGAATACTGGAGTGGGTTGCCATTTCCTTCTCTGATAAATTGGTGCAGCTACTATGAAAAATATATGGTGGTTCCTCAAAAACTAAAAATAAATTTACCATATCTTTTGGCAATCCCACTTCTGGGAATGTATACAGAGAAAACTGTAATCCAAAAATACATGTGCCCCAATGTTCCCAGCAGCATTATTTACAATCGCCAAGACATGGAAGCAACCTAGATGTCCATCGACAGATGGATGGATGAAGACGATGTGGTATGTATACACAACGGAATAATATTCAGCCATAAAGAAGAATGAAACAATGTCCTCTGTAGCAACATGGATCATACTAACTGAAGTAAGTCAGACAAATATGTGATATCACTTATATGTGGAATCTAAAAAAAATACAAATGAACTTTTTACAGAACAGATTCATATATACAGAAAACAAATTTATGGTTACTAAAGGGGAAAGGTGGGGGCAATAAGTCAAGAGTTTGAGATAAGCAGATTAAAAACTACTATAAATAAAATAGATAAAAAACAATATTCACTATTGTATAATAAACCATAATGGAAAATAATTCAAAAATAAAAATAATGGCCTAAAGTTGGCATATCTCTTTTCTTCATGGAAGTAAGCACACTCCTTTGATGATGGCTCAGATGGTAAAGAATATGCCTGCAATGCAGGAGACTCGGGCTCGATCCTTGGGTTGGGAAGATCCCCTGGAGTAGGGAACGGCTGCCCACGCCACTGGGTTTCCCAGGTGGCACTAACTGGTGAAGGACCTGCCGACCAATGCAGGAGACGTAAGAGACGCGATTCAATCCCTGGGTTAGGAAGGGTCCCTGGAGGCGGAAACGGCAACCCACTCCCGCATTCTTGCCTGGAGAATCCCCATGGACAGAGGAGCCTGGCAGGCTACAATCCATGAAGTCGTAGAGTCGGACATGACTGAGTGACTAACACTTGAATGGCTATCAGGTAGTCTAAGTCCTCCAGGTTTGTTCCTTTTCTAAATTGTTTCAGCTATTCTAGGCCCACTGCCTTTCTATATAAATTCTAGAATTAGCTGACCAATTACTATTTTTTTAAGTGCTGTTGGGATACTGATAGTGAATGTGTTTCATCTATAGATCAAGAACTATACACTTAGAACAAACCCTTATATTATTTCTACAAAAGTATGAAGGTAATTCAGTGAAGAAAAGGTAGTCTTTTCAACAAATGGTGCTGGAATATTTGAATATCCATGTGCAAAACAGAGAATTATACCTTTACCTTGTAGCATACAAAAAAGTTAACTCAAAATACATCACAGACCTATATGTAAGAGCTAAAACTATAAAACTTTTAAAAGATAATCTTTGTGACCTTGGGTTAGGCAAAGATTTCTTGTATATGACAGCAAGAGTACAGTTGGTAAAAGAAAAAGTTGCCAAGTTCATAAAAGAAAAAGTTGACAGATTATCAAAGTTTAACTTTTCAATTAAAAAAAATTAAGAAAATGAAAAGGCAAGCCACAGAATGGAAGAAAATATTTACAAATCATATATCTGATTAAAGACTTGTATCCAGACAATATAAAGAACTCTTATAAATGAAAGGAAGACAACCCAAATAAAAAACGGGCAATCATTTTTTTTCAACTTAGGGAAACTTAAATTAAAACCTCGTCAATATACTACTGCCTATCTACTAGAATAACTATAATAAAAAATACTGACAATACAGTTTCACAAGGATGTAGAGAAACTGGAAGTCTCATATAGTACTGGTGGAAATGTAAAACGGTACAACCACTTTGGAAAAGTGTGGCTGTTTCTTAAAAACATCAACATATGTTTACCATAAAACCCAGCAATCTTTCTCCTAAGAATCTGCCTAAAAGAAATGAAAACATATGTCCACTCAAAAGATTTGTACACAAATATTCATAGCAGATTTTTAAATTTAGACACTTTGGATAGATCAAAAATGAAAAAAATTCTACTAAAAAACCTGCATTAAAGTATGAATGGAAAGTACCTGAAGAATGAACACAAAAAAAGGAAAATAATTCTAGCTGTAAAAAGGAAATAAGGGCCAAGAAAGTTGTGAATATGGTGGCAAATCTAAATAAACACTATATGTCCTTTGGGTTCAGCTGGTAAAGAATCTGCCTGCAATGCAGGAGACCCTGGTTCAATTCCTGGGTCAGGACATTCCCCTGGAGAAGGAACAGGTTACCCACTCCAATATTCTTAGGCTACTCACTCCAGTATTGGGCTTCTCTGGTGGCTCAGACAGTAAAGGATCCGCCTGCAATGCAGGAGACCTGGGTTCGATCCCTGAGTTGGGAAGATCCCCTGGAGGAAGGCATGGCAACTCACTCCGGTATTTTTGCCTGGAGAATCCCCATGGATAGAGGGGCCTGGCAGGCTACAGCCCATGGGGTTGCAAAGAGTTGGATTCAACTGAGCGACTAGGCACAGCAAAGCAATATGCAAGTAGCATTAAATACCTGAAAACAAAAGCATGAACGTTAACAAGGGGTAAATTAAATGTGTCCTAAGATCCTTTTAGTTTGTGGGATGAGAGTAAAAGTTACACTTTTGACTTTGGAAGTGAAATTTTTTCACTTTTCCAAAGTGGCCATACCATTTTACATTTCCACCAGGATTGTATAAGGGTTTCAGTTTCTCTATATCCTTGCCAAAACTATATTGTCAGTATTTTTTATTATAGTTATTCTAGTAGGTAGGTAGTAATATCTTGTTGAGGTTTTAATTTCAGTTTCTGAAGACATTGCTGCTGCTGCTGCTGCTAAGTCGCTTCAGTTGTGTCCGACTCTGTGCGACCCCAGAGACGGCAGCCCACCAGGCTCCCCCATCCCTGGGATTCTCCAGGCAAGAATACTGGAGTGGGTTGCCATTTCCTTCTCCAATGCATGAAAGTGAAAAGTCAAAGTGAAGTCGCTCAGTCGTGTCCGACTCTTAGCGACCTCATGGACTGCAGCCTACCAGGCTCCTCCGTCCTTGGGATTTTCCAGGCAAGAGTACTGGAGTGGGGTGCCATTGAAGACATTCAGTTCAGTTGTTCAGTCGTGTCCAACTCTTTGCAACCCCATGAATTGCACCACGCCAGGCCTCCCTGTCCATCACCATCTCCCAGAGTTCACTCAAACTAACATCCCTCGAGTCAGTGATGCCATCCAGCCATCTCATCCTCTGACGTCCCCTTCCCTTCCTGCCCCCAATCCCTCCCAGCATCAGAGTCTTTTCCAATGAGTCAATTCTTTGCATGAGGTGGCCAAAATATTGGAGTTTCAGCTTTAGCATCATTCCTTTCAAAGAACACTCAGGACTGATCTCCTTTAGAATGGACTGGTTGGATCTCCTTGCAGCCCAAGGGACTCTCAAGAGTCTTCTCCAACATCACAGTTCAAAAGCATCAATTCTTCGGCGCTCAGCTTTCTTCACAGTCCAACTCTCACATCCATACATGACCACTGGAAAAACCATAGCCTTGACTAGACGGACCTTTGTTGGCAAAGTAATGTCTCTGCTTTTGAATATGCTATCTAGGTTGGTCATAACTTTTCTTCCAAGGAGTAAGCATCTTTTAATTTCATGGCTGCAATCACCATCTGCAGTGATTTTGGAGCCCCCAAAAATAAAGTCTGAAAGATTTCAGTAAATGAAGAATGCATCTGGTACTCTCTAGGGTAACTACCAGTACAATAGAAACAGTGTTTTAAGTTAAAACTTAAACTAGCAGAGGGAAAAGCTGAAAAAAAAAAAAAAAAATCCCTAAGAAGGCAAAAGGAGAGAAAATAAAACAGATGCGAGAGACAATCTATGAATCAAATGAGATAGAGTAAACAGGAAGATTTCCCCCATCTCCTCTTAGGAACTCAGCCAATAAGAAAGTCATGAACTCTTTGTTTATTATAGCCTTTCCAATTTGTTTCTCCCTGTACAAAAGTGTTCTCTTTAACTTTGCTGTGTGGGGACTTGCACGTAGATTACCATGCCTGCAGACACTGAACTGAAAATCTTTGCTGATCCCAAGTAAACCCACTTTTTAAAATTGTTGCTGGAAAAGTACCTGGAAGTTTATTTCTTTTAGGCAAAATGTTTGAACAATGATATAAGTTTGAACAATATAATATTAAAAAAAACACTTGAGCTAATAAAGATATGTAAACAATGCTCCTAACAAGTGCTAAACTTTTTTTTTCAAGCATACACAGATTTATAAAAAACATATCATTACTGAAAAGCAAGTCTCAGAAATGTTTAAATGACTGAAATCATATGGAGTAAGTACTCTGACCATAGTGAGAATAAACTAGAAATTTTAAATGGTTCAGCAAAGAAATTAAAAATATATTTTAACTCAAAACAATAAAATAAATGGTAATAGGATCATACATATCAATTTTGGAAATATTATATATTAAAATGTGGATGAAACTAAAGCAACATTTAGAGGAAAATTTACAGCCTTAAATACATATGTTAAGGGAAAAAGAGGTTTACAGATGTTAAGCTAAACACCCAACTAAAAAGAAAAAGAAAACAAAGAAAGTTTAAAGAAGGAAACAAAGAATAGAAACAACAACAAAATGAAAAGCAAACATACAATTCAGAGAATTAACAAGGCCAGAAGTTGATCTAATCTTTGAAAAGTTTAGAAAAATTGACTATCATTTATTAAGATTGAGCAAGAAAAAATTTTAAAATTACAGGTCAATATCCTGGATGAAATAGATGCAAAAATCCTCAACACAACACTAGCAAATTCAACCAATTTAACTACTACCAATTTAACAGTATTTTAGAAATCTTAAAGGTCACCTTACACCATGATCAAGTGGGATTTATTCCTGGGATGTAAGTGGTTCAACATACATGATTCAATCAATGAGATTCTCTTTATTAACAAAAGTGATTAGGGATAGAGTAAGATAATCAGTCAGTTTAGAAATCCCACTAGGAGACTAAAGACAGGAAATTTTAAGGCAGTTTGGGAGACTGTTGCAAGCTAATGACCACTCAAGAAGAGAATCCAATAAGCTAGCAACAATCTACACTACCTTGAAGGAAGACCAGGTGCATCCAAGCACCAGACACAAGTCACAAACCCTGACAGTTAAAATGCAAGACAACAGATATGGGTCTGAATCCTGTTACATTAAGTCAGAGAGTTAACAGTCTTTGAAGAGTAGCATTTCTGCATGTAACCAGGAAAGAAATATAGGTGAAAAGGGAAAGAAACTAGGTGAAAGGGGACATTATACCAAAACCTGAGATTAATTACCATATTTTAATATTTTTACCACCCTTTTGCTAATGTACATATGATTTAAATAGCACCATGACAGTCCTGGTGTCTGTCATAACACGGCCATGCAGGGCCAAAGGAGGAACTAATGATGTAAGCCTTGATGTCTGTCCAAGAATGAGGAAGAAGGTGGTCTCCTCCCCTTCCCAATTTTTCTTTATTATAAAAATGTAGCCCTCTTTGTTCCTGGGGCTGTGCTCCTTTGCCTGCCTACTTGTATCTTTCACAAGCATCCTATGCTGATAAACTCAGTCTTTGCCTGCTGCTGAATTCTTTCCACGATGAGACAAAAGAGTCTGAGCTTCAGTAAGTCCTGACACCAGGTGAGTGGTTTTAATCAAAAGGCAGGGGTTCAAGTCCCTTTCTAAGCCAGGGATTGTGGGTTCAAGCACAAGTCTGAGTTTCGGCTAGGTTCAAGTCCCACCCAAGAAGGAGTGCAGTGTCAAAAGGAAGAATTAAAATCCTACAATCATTTCAACAGTTACAGAAAAAGCACTGGATGAAATGCAACATCCTTTCATGATTAAAAACTCTCTCAACAAATTAGGTATAGATGGAACATACTTCAACATAATAAACACCTTATATGACAAGGTCACCGCTAACACCATTCCCAACAGTGAAAAGCTTTCAGCTTTTCCTCTAAGATCAGGAAGAAGACAACACAGTAGTGAAAGTCCTAGTCAGAGCAATTAGATTTAAAAAAAAAAAAAAGGAATAAATAGAATTCCCTCTGTCTACAGATACATGATATCACATATGGAATACCCTGAAGACACCACCAAAAAATGTAGAATTAATCAATGAATTCAGTGAAACTGCAAGATATAAAATCAATTTATAAAAAAAACAGTTGTACTTCTATACACTAACAACAAACTATCTAAAGAGGAATTAAGAAAACAATCCCACTTATAAAGGAATAAAGTACTTAGGAACAAATTTAACCAAGGAGGTGAACAAGGTATACAGTGAAAACCATAAAACACTGAAAAAAGAAACTGAGAATGACACAAATAATTAGAAAGATATTCCATGTTCATGGATTGGAAGAATTAATACTGCAATATCTTCATATTACCTTAAAAAAGATATAGGAGAGGATATAGGAGAGGATTCTGCAAACCATACATTTGGTAAGCAATGGCACCCACTCCAGTACTCTTGCCTGGAAAACCCCATGGATGGAGGAGCCTGGTGGGCTGCAGTCCATGGGGTCGCGAAGAGTCAGACATGACTGAGCGACTTCACTTTGACTTTTCACTTTCATGCATTGGAGAAGGCAATGGCAACCCACTCCAGTATTCTTGCCTGGAAAATCCCAGGGACGGCGGAGCCTGGTAGGCTGCCGTCTCTGGGGTCGCACAGAGTCGGACACGACTGAAGCAACTTAGCAGCAGCAGCAGCAGCAGCAGCAGCAGATATTTAGAATATATGAGGGACTCAAATACTCCACAGCAAAAAGATAGATGACCCGATTTTTTAAAAGGGCAAAGGACCTGAACAGATATTTCTCAAAGGAAGACATACAAATGGCCAACGAATATACGGGATGATGCTCAACATCAATGATCAATAGGGAGGTGCAGACTGAAACCACAGTGAGATATCACATCATACATGTTGGAATTGCTATTACTAAAAAGACACACACAAAAAAAGGTGAGAATGCGAAGAGAAGGGAGCCTTTGTGACAAGAAGGTAGCCTGGTACAAACATTCCAGGAGACGGTATGGTGGCTGCTCAAAAGACTGGAATCGGAACTGCCGTGTGATCCAGTGGCCCCCTGTCTAGGTATGCATCCAGAGGAAACGATATCAAAGCTCGAGGAACTATCTGAACTCCCACATTCACTGCAGTGTTATTCACAACACCCAAGATAGGGAGTCAATCTATGCATCTATCAACAAATGAACGGTTGGAGTCATTTTGGTGTAGTGTATTTAACAATGAGTTGTTATTCAGCTTTAGGGAAGAAGGAGATCCTGTCATTTGTGATAATGTGGATGAACTTCGAGGACACAGGGTATAGTGAGCCAGACACACAAGGACAAGAACTACGTCATCTTACTTGCATGTGGAATATAGAAAAGTCAAACTCTTGACGGCAGGGAGTGAAACAGCGGTTGCCAGGAGCTGGAGAATTCAAGACATGGGGTGATGTAGCTTAAAAAAAAAACCAATGGCTAAGTTCCCATCACAGAGCAAGAAGAAAAATGGTATCTTTCAAGTGCCGAAGAAAAAACAAAAATTCTTCTATCCTTAGAATTCTATACCTAACAAAAACATACACATACCCATGGTTGACTCATGCTCATGTTTTGCAGAAACCAACACAATTCTATAAAGCAATTATCCTTCAATTAAAAAAATAAATTAATTTTAAAAATATTCTTCAAAGAATGACACAAAATAGAGACACACTAACATGAAAGGTAAGTGTTTTTGTGGCTAATAGACCTAGCTTTACAGGAAACAATGAAGAAATTTCTTCAGGCTAAAGGTAAATGGTCCCTGACTGAAGCCTGACTCCACAAAGAACACTATGCAGTAAATTCAGTATCTACGTATGATGGAAACTCTCAGCAAAGCAGATGTAGATGAAGCGTACCTCAGCATAATAAAGGCCTCATATGACAAGCCCTATCAAAACTCCAATGGTATTTTTTATAGAAATAGAACCAATAACCCTAAAATTTGTATGGAACCACAAAAGACCCCCAAATAGCCAAAGCAACCTTGAGAAGGAAGAACAAAGCTGGAGGCATCACATTCCATACTCTCAAACTATATTACAAAGCTATAGCAATCAAAACTGTATAGTATTGGCATAAAAACAGACACATAGATCAATGGAATAGAATAGAGGACCCAGAAACAAACCTATGTATATATGGTAAATTAATCTATAACAAAGAAGGCAAGAATCTATGAAGTGACTAGGTGTTTTCAAGGGAGAATGAGGGAATAAGGAGGGGAGGTGAGTGGAGGCTTAGTAGAGTGAAGGACTTGAAAAATTACAAAAAGCAAGAAGGTGCAAAGGTTTTTCCGTGTGAGTCCCATCTGGGTTTATTAATTGGCAGTCATTCAAGGTAAGCTCCTACACTCCCATAGAGACTGGGAGATAGGAACTCTATCTTCAGGTGCTGGCTGAAATAAAAAATAAATTCTTTTGGCAGCCTTGATTTTCCTCAAGCAGGCACTTGAAAGGGGGTGGAGATGGGAGGGTAGGGTCATTCTAGGGATGTGGCGTCAGCTGTTAGAAGACATGGCTACTGTTGTGTTCAAGGTTGGTGTCTAGTCAAGAAGACAGTTTAGAGTACCCTGGCTAGAGACTGGTCAAGAAGAAAATCTTTGTTAGCCCCCAAATGTGAATCAGATTCAGATAATAGAACTGATTATTCAAGAAAGAATCTAAATTATATCTATGATATTCTGACTGTCACAGAACTGCTCTATGCCCTCTCAGTGAATGAACAAGAACTGTGGATATGAAAATCAAAGCCAAAAAAAAAAAGTTCAAATGTGACTGACACTAATATCCATGTGAGTTAATAATAAGAGCTACCATTTACTGTACACTCATAGCATGCCAGACAAAATAACAGAAGCCTCATATACATTATCTAGCCCTTAACAGTAATCTGGGGACACCTGGTGAGTCACAGCTAAGACTCCACACTCCCAGTGCAGGTGGCTCAGGTTCTGTCCCTGGTCAGGGAACTAGATCCCACATGCCGCCAGCTACAAACCCCACCACATGCCACAGCTAAGACCGGTGCAGCCAAATAAGTAAACAAATAAAATCTAAAAAACAGTCTTACAGTGTAGGGATTAGCTTCATTTTACAAAGGAAACTGACACCAAGAGAAGCGAAGTGACCTTTCTCAAAGTACAGCTTGTAAGTGGCAGAATTTTTTAAAAATTTACCATAGTAAATAGACTGTACATATTTAGTCTCATGAATTTACTTATGAATGGAATATGTAAATATAGTCTCAAAATCCCAGATATCGGATAGACAAAATTCTTTCATATCCCAGGTACAGAATGTTTATGAGATCACTTTCTCTGAAGATAATCGCTATTAGGGGGAAAAAAGGCTTTTAAAGTTAGTCTACTTAGAGACTTCCCTGGTGGTACAGCATCTGAACCATCCCTGGTGATTAAGACTCCACACTCCCAATACAAGGGGCACAGGCTCGATCCCTGGTCAGGGAACTAAGATCCCACATGTGCCACATAGCACAGCCAAAAAAAAAAAAAAAAAATCCACTTTAAACAGAGATGAAAATTTCATATAAAAACAGGGGTAAGAATTTTGATGCTTATTTCATCTTATACTTAAAGAGTTTGGGTTATAATTGCAATTATGTGCTAATTCTTCTTTGTAATTAATTTTTCTTGGAGTGTAGTTGATTTCCAATGTTGTTAGTTTCAGCTGTACAGCAAATTGAGTCAGTTATACACATACATGCATGCTAAGTCGCTTCAGTGGTGTCCAATTCTTTGGGATCCTATGGATTCCAGTCCACCAGGCTACTCTGTCCATGGGCTTTTCCGGGCAAGAATACTGGCATGCATTGCCATGCCCTGCTCCAGGGGATCTTCCTGACCCAGAGATGGAATCCGCGAATCTTATGTCTCCTGTATCGGTAGGCAGGTTCTTTACCACTAGCGCCACCTGGAAAGCCCATACACATACATATATCTTTTTTTATTAAAGATTCTGTTTCCATATAGGTCATTACAGAGTATCGACTAGTTCCCTGTGCTTTACAGTAGATTAGTACTAGTTATCTGTTTCATGTACAGTAGTGTGTATATGTAAATCCCAATTTCCCAATTTATCTCTCCCACTCCCAGCCTTCCCCCATTGGTAACCATAGTTTGTTTTCTACAACTGTGGCTCTATTTCTGCTTTGTAAATAGGCTCAATTGTACCACTCTTTTTAGACTCCATATATAAGTGATATCAATGTGTGTTAATCCTTAGAATGAACAAATCAAGTAGGGATTTGGGTATAATTTTTCTGACAAAGTTGTATCATATATAAACAGACTTCACCCAACGTCTATTTTCCATATGGATGATTGTAAAGACGGTTGTAAAAAATTTAACATTGCTGAAAAATTTCCCAAGGCCTTCTTTGAATCCTAATATTGAACTTTTTTAAGAGATGAGTTGTCATCATCATTTCACTTTCTCTATTTTTCAACTGTTGCGGCCTAAGTCTGCTACATCTTTATTTGCCATTGGTTTCATTTGTGATCTGAGTTCCCCAACATCATTTTCATCATCTCTCCTACATCTTTTCAAGATTCACAACTGTGCCCTAAAATCACCTGTATTGTATTTGTGTTTTATAGGAATATTCAACAATCATGAAAAGACTGGCTAACAATGCTCCTAAGCTAGACAAGAATGCATATATGAGGGACAGTCAGCTTTATAAGTGATTCGTTCATTAGTGAATATTATTATACCTTTGACTTCCCTTCGGAATCATAACTGTGGGGACTTAGACAGTAGTCAGATAACTGGGATATCTGTACTAAGAGAAGACTTATGCAGTTTGAGCAGATAGCTGGCGTAAGATGAGGCCAGAGAGGGAGGCATTCACCCAGCAATGCTGCATCTCAGAGTGAAAGATGGGCACATGTACGTCATACACAATTTGAGAAAAACCAGAAAACAGGGTAAAAAGTAGATAATCACCCAGCAGATAGACTTTATATGATAGTGATAAAAGCCACCACTCCAACAATACATGCTTACAAATAAGAGTAAATCAAGAAAATCCTCAAGCTTTAAGCTCTGTTTCAAACTCTTTCTATATAGAGTGTTCAAATCTTAGCTGAAGCAGATCAAAGAGTTTACATTGGTTGCTCAAAAATAGCCTTATCATATATTTGAGAATTTCCCACTTAGATGTTAGCCTGCTAGTCTTATAATATTAGTAGTTCTTCTATCAGGCCTGACTCAGGGTACATCAGGAAAGGAAAGCAAAATATTATGTATGAAGCCAGTAAGCAAGAAAATCAGCGGAGACCACTACCTCTCAATACCTCAAAATAACTTCATGTGTATTTAGACATGGTAACAATAAGATTTTCAGTGTCAGGCCTTTTCAGCTTACTTTAAAAACAATTTTAAAAGCTTTTGTTTTTAGAATTTAATGTATTTTTTAAAACCCCTTCAGACTAAAATAGATTTTAGGAAGTGAAAAAAAATGATTTGCATCACATTTTGTCAACATATGAACACAAATTAAAAAGCCAGTTTTTCTTGAAGCCAAATATAATTTTTCTACAGAATACATCCAAAGAAATATGCCTGTTCTCCTTAACTCCATATTTACCTTTGGTTGGTATTCAAGAATTTCCTTTTCATATAAAAAGCTGGCACGCATGTCTACTACAAACAATTAATGTTAAGAAAGGCAAAAAACAGAAAAATACAATTGTGAACCTCATACAGTTGAGTCAAAAATTAGAATAAAAAATTGTTCTAAAATGATGAAATGTTCTGAAAAACATTTAAAAGGACACTGGAATTAAAAAAAACGCATGCTCTGAAATAAAGCACAGAGAGTAAAACATCATTTTGGAAGTAGTAAACATTTGCTAGTAGTCAGTGATGCAGAACTAAAAGATTGTTCTATACAAAAGCCAAGACTTTATATTAAACATATTCTACTCCAGTCAGCAGTTTCTTCCTGAAGACTTTTATTTGATGGTAACAATTTTAGCTTTTCTTGCTGCATACCTCAGCATGGGAAACCAATTTCCAAAAGGTGTTCCCTAATTATATTAAATGTACAATGCTGAACTATACCCATATTCTATTTCAAAAAGGAACCAAAGTAGGCGGCCACGTTTGGAGAAGATGCCTATCCATAGTAACACGTCATTAATGCCATTTAAATGTGAATCAGCCTAATGTAAAGCTTTTTAAAAAATCTTTTTCTCACTTCATATAACTATTTACTAATAAGACTTCATGCTAAAAATGAACCAATAAACAAAAAACTATCTTTGAGGTTGTAGTATAGAAAACAGACATCTATACTGCATCAGTTTAAGATGCTTTGGGCTGTAGGCAACAGTGAACTCAGTTCACAAGAGTCTTAACAACATGGATTCACTTCTCTCACAAGACAAAACACCTTCAACTTGGTGATTGCTAAGGGTGGTTTACTATTCAATGATGCCATCAATATCTTCAATATTTTTGTTCTACCATCCTGAGTGTGTTTACTTTTTTTTAAGGTAAGAAATGGGTTTATTTAGAGAGAAACACACTCCATAGGCAGAGTGTGGGCCACTGCAGAAGGCAAGAGCAGGCCTGAGTGAGTTTACTTTTTCCATTCCAGTTTGTTGCCTAATGATTTCAAGATGGTCACTGCAGCTCCAAGCATTAACTCCAGCCCTGTCTGATTCTTTTATCAGTGAAGTCCCTCAGCAGGTTTATGGGCTACAATTGTATTATGTGACTATTGTAGCAATAGGGAAGACTGGAAAATCAAATATTTAACTTCTCTAATTTTTACAAAAGAGGTAAGAAATGAATATGGATTGGTCAGCCAACAGTGTCTGCAGTCCTCAACTCAATATGCACACACACACACACACACTTTTTACATGAGTGTTAAACACAACATACTCATCCTCTCTTCCAGGAAGACAGTCCCACTCTGTCATCCAGTCATTGCATGATGCAGGATCTCTGGTTGATTTTCTGTCTGCTCTATGAAGACTAAATACGACAACTCTTATCTGACCATTTGTATCGCTGAAAGAGAAGATGTCTCTAAACAACTCCTCTCACATATATACAAGGATGAAAAAGAAAGAACAGAGTGATCTCAATAAAAATTCCATTGAGAAAGGGAGATAATAAGAAGTACACAGTCAACCACAATCAACAATCCATATGATATCTTATTAGACAGAAATCACAGACTCCCCTGCAGGCAATAAATCCCTTGGTCAGTCAATCTGACAGCGCCTACTTTAAGTCTCAGGAGGATCTGCTTTGCCATTGTCCTCTGCAGCCACGTCTAAGGTAGGTTTTGAAGTGGATGACCTTTCCAGGGGATTCACAACTTTTGTAGCCTACTTCATCCTGGCTTGACATAGGGAGAAAAGGATGAGGATTGCTTGGAAGGTAAAGACAATCACAACTAATTGTGAGCTTTGTACTATAGTTCCCTCAAAAACATATCAAGCTTCTGGTCTCATTGCTTCAGATCAGTTCCTTGTGTGAGTGAAAGTCTAAGTGAAGTCGCTCAGTCGTGTCTTAGCGACCCCATGGACTGCAGCTCCTCCATCCATGGGATTTTCCAGGCAAGAATCCTGGAGTGGGTTGCCATTGCCTTCTCCAGGTGATCTTCCCGACCCAGGGACTGAAACTGGGCCACCCACATTGTAGGCAGATGCTTTACTGTCTGAGCCACCAGGGAAGTCCTTGCATGAGTAATCACAACCAAAAAATTGTTTCTAGAAATAATCTTGAGGCTTAGAGACTCTCATCTCTTAGCTGCCGACCATCATAAAAGACAAGACAAATCTAATGACAAGTCTTAGGTAAGAAGATACCACCCTCAATCCCAAAATTTCAAATTACAGGACTCTGTCAATTTAGAGTACAAGCTAAAGGTAGGTTATCCCCATAGCGAAGCTGTGTTCTTCTAGCTTCTCTGCTTTCATGCTGAGAAGCACTAATTTGAGTTCAAGTAACCAATATGCACATTATTCCAAATTTTTCCTTTCATTTCTCCTAACATGCAGTCTCAGTTTGCACAGTCAGCCTTCCATGGGATAGCAGGTATAGGTTAATCAAATGCTCTATGACCATGTAACAAGGGTTACAACTTTCCTCTCCTTAATTTTCTCCAGAAGTCTGGAAGTAGGCAGTCCAAGACTGGAAGAGCTGTTCAACAATGTTCCAGACTCTGTCAAACCTTCTTTTCCATGGTCCTCAGCTTGTTAAAATCATCTTTTCACTCTCATACCTGTCACCCCATGGTTACAAGATGGCTGCTACATCTCCGGGTTTCATGTCTGCATTTAAGGCACAAAGGAGGGGGAAAGAAGAGAGCACCAGCCACCTCTGTTCTCTTTATCAGGAAAGCAAAGGCAATCCCTAAGCTCAGCAGTCTTCCCTTTACGATCACCGGCAAAGGAGAATGGGATTGTCAAGACTGGCTTCAACTATTCAAGGTTTTTTGCTAGGAGCGGGAAACACTGCTGCCCCTAACAAAGTGAAGGTAAGCAATAGGTAATGGATAGAAGGGAGGTCACTAAGAATATCTACCACACAGAGACATTTATAGTTTTAAGAGAATGTTTGAAAAATAAAAAACAATCTCTATTTGGTGAAATTTGAACAATAGAAGTGAGGGGAAGCACCTCAGGCAATGCTATAGAAACACATTTTAGGTAAACAGAGCTCTACTCAGGCAAATGCAGCCTACTTAGGAGTCTGTCCCTGAAATTAACACCCTTAGTAACTGCTTTCAACAGACTCTTCCCTTTCTTCAATTCTGAACCCACAGATTCTCTAAAATACCCATGTTTATTAACAACTGTTTCTATGGCAGCAGAGCCCCTGGTGGAGGGCACAGGGCTGGAGGCTATTTATAAGTTAAGGACTGACAGTACATGCCAATAGCAGCTATTATTGATGAAATCCTTGAGGAATTTTTGAAATATAAATATTATGAAAAAAAACAAGAAATATTCAAAATATTCATGATGTCTGTTCAGCAAGAAACCTTTTGTAATTTGGTTTCCCATCTATATGCACCACCTGGAAGAAAATACACTGATCATACTGTTACAACTGGTTTTTGTAACAGTTTCATCTTATTATATTTAAATTAACTTGCATTCTGGCTCTACATCTTAAGCTGATGAGGTCGTCAGACTAATTTAATCCTCTCTGGGACACTTACTGTCCAGACCAGCTTTCTTAAGACCACAAGACTAAGAGTTAGACCCAGGTAAACTCATTAAGGTTACACCATTCAATCTGGTCTTCGGAATAACAGTAGCACTGAGTGTATTGGCAGAAACAAGAAATCAATTTTCATTCCATGTGGCAGCTCACAAAAGCCACTTTCTTTGATGTAAATTGTGCCACCTATAAATATACTTGTCACAATGTTCAAAGCAAAATAGTTTCCAAGTAACTTTCAAACTCTGCTTCTCTGATAGCTCAGTTGGTAAAGAATCTGCCTGCAATGCAGGAGACCCCCGTACAATTCCTGGGTCAGGAAGATCCCCTGGAGAAGCGATAGGCTACCCACTCCAGTATTCTTGGGCGTACCTGTGGCTCAGCTGGTAAAGAATTCGCCTGCAATGCGGGAGGCCTGGGTTCGATCATTGGGCTGGGAAGAAGGGAAAGGCTACCCACTCCAGTATTCTTGGGCGTACCTGTGGCTCAGTTGGTAAAGAATTCACCCGCAATGCGGGAGGCCTGGGTTCGACCACTGGGCTGGGAAGAAGGGAAAGGCTACCCACTCCAGTATTCTGGCCTAGAGAAATCCATGGACTGTATAGCCCATGGAGACACAAAGACACACGACTAAGTGACTTTCACTTTCAAATAAAAAATTTTATATATATACAAAGGTATGTGGTACAGGGATTATGAGCATGGGTCCACAGCCAGAAGGCCAGAGTGCAAATCCTAGTTCTCTTAATTAGAACATTCTACCACAGAATTGAGCAGAAATCTTTGTGCCAACTTTCCTCATCCATAAGTGAGGTTTGAGGTAGTGGGGACAAAATAATAGTGCCTACTTCNGTAGGCAGTCCAAGACTGGAAGAGCTGTTCAACAATGTTCCAGACTCTGTCAAACCTTCTTTTCCATGGTCCTCAGCTTGTTAAAATCATCTTTTCACTCTCATACCTGTCACCCCATGGTTACAAGATGGCTGCTACATCTCCGGGTTTCATGTCTGCATTTAAGGCACAAAGGAGGGGGAAAGAAGAGAGCACCAGCCACCTCTGTTCTCTTTATCAGGAAAGCAAAGGCAATCCCTAAGCTCAGCAGTCTTCCCTTTACGATCACTGGCAAAGGAGAATGGGATTGTCAAGACTGGCTTCAACTATTCAAGGTTTTTTGCTAGGAGCGGGAAACACTGCTGCCCCTAACAAAGTGAAGGTAAGCAATAGGTAATGGATAGAAGGGAGGTCACTAAGAACATCTACCACACAGAGACATTTATAGTTTTAAGAGAATGTTTGAAAAATAAAAAACAATCTCTATTTGGTGAAATTTGAACAATAGAAGTGAGGGGAAGCACCTCAGGCAATGCTATAGAAACACATTTTAGGTAAACAGAGCTCTACTCAGGCAAATGCAGCCTACTTAGGAGTCTGTCCCTGAAATTAACACCCTTAGTAACTGCTTTCAACAGACTCTTCCCTTTCTTCAATTCTGAACCCACAGATTCTCTAAAATACCCATGTTTATTAACAACTGTTTCTATGGCAGCAGAGCCCCTGGTGGAGGGCACAGGGCTGGAGGCTATTTATAAGTTAAGGACTGACAGTACATGCCAATAGCAGCTATTATTGATGAAATCCTTGAGGAATTTTTGAAATATAAATATTATGAAAAAAAACAAGAAATATTCAAAATATTCATGATGTCTGTTCAGCAAGAAACCTTTTGTAATTTGGTTTCCCATCTATATGCACCACCTGGAAGAAAATACACTGATCATACTGTTACAACTGGTTTTTGTAACAGTTTCATCTTATTATATTTAAATTAACTTGCATTCTGGCTCTACATCTTAAGCTGATGAGGTCGTCAGACTAATTTAATCCTCTCTGGGACACTTACTGTCCAGACCAGCTTTCTTAAGACCACAAGACTAAGAGTTAGACCCAGGTAAACTCATTAAGGTTACACCATTCAATCTGGTCTTCGGAATAACAGTAGCACTGAGTGTATTGGCAGAAACAAGAAATCAATTTTCATTCCATGTGGCAGCTCACAAAAGCCACTTTCTTTGATGTAAATTGTGCCACCTATAAATACACTTGTCACAATGTTCAAAGCAAAATAGTTTCCAAGTAACTTTCAAACTCTGCTTCTCTGATAGCTCAGTTGGTAAAGAATCTGCCTGCAATGCAGGAGGCCTGGGTTCGACCACTGGGCTGGGAAGAAGGGAAAGGCTACCCACTCCAGTATTCTGGCCTAGAGAAATCCATGGACTGTATAGCCCATGGAGACACAAAGACACACGACTAAGTGACTTTCACTTTCAAATAAAAAATTTTATATATATACAAAGGTATGTGGTACAGGGATTATGAGCATGGGTCCACAGCCAGAAGGCCAGAGTGCAAATCCTAGTTCTCTTAATTAGAACATTCTACCACAGAATTGAGCAGAAATCTTTGTGCCAACTTTCCTCATCCATAAGTGAGGTTTGAGGTAGTGGGGACAAAATAATAGTGCCTACTTCTAAGAACTGTCTGAATATAAAATTAATTTATACATATAAAGTGCTTGAAATATAAGAAGCACTCAACAAGTGTTAGCTGGAAAATCTAACGGTACATGGTTGCATTTTTATGCACAGGTAAAATGACTTGATAATTAAGATTCACTTTATGTGCACATTATGAAATAATGCAAAATTCCCTCCAATTAATAATTCATTAAGAATCACAGTTTCAAAACTGGCTGGTGAGTGATTTATAAACTCTTTTAAGCTACCGCCACAAGGCAATGGCAAACTTTCCATTCTTTGCTGCCAGGAATAGTCTTGAATTATGCATGTCTCCTACAAAAGGCTACAGCTCTATACAGGGATGTGAAGCAGATAAATATCACAGCACTTCCAACCCCCTGACCTCTCTATATTGATCCTGGTCTTCCTAGAGGTTTTCTATGTCAATGTCACTAGAGCCTAGAAACCCTACAGTCAATATCCAAACAGAATTAAGTCTTTGAACACCGTCCCAGAAAACTTTTCCTGAAATAAGATGTCGGTCATCCTGGTTATTTTCACATGCATGTGCCATTCTCAGACCTGGAGTAATTACTATCCCCTCCCATTTTCCTTAGTATAAATAACTGTTCATCTTTAATACATCCCTGCTCATAAAGAATTATTATCCTAATGGCCCTGATTTTCCTTTAACCTGTGTCTACTTTACTCAAGTATTTCTTTTATTTGTTTTATTTACTCACCTCCAACAGCACAATTCTTTTTTCCCTTTTGCTTCTGACTGCCAGGCACATCTCCCAAACTCCCCCAACCATGCTCATTTCACACCCAATTCTTCCACTTCCGTCATTCTTTACCATCTTGCCCTATCTGCCAACTACTAGCAGATCCATTTATTTGAGGAAAAACTCTTTTACCAAAGCTATTTTTCACTTCTCTGCAATTTACTCTTAAAAAAAAAAACCTGGTTCCCCCTAAGGTCACAAGGTACCTTATAAGTTTCCAATATAACTTATTTAGTCCTTACCTTCTGCTCTTTCTCTGAATCAATAGGAAGAAATGAGGAACAAATGCCATCTTCAGATTATCACAGTGTGGTCCACTCTCCTTTGAAATCTTCACCTTGTCTCACATTTCACAGAGCTGTCCTAAACAATCCTATCTGAACAAACTGTTCTTTAAATTTATCCTCCCATCCTTCTCTCCAGACTTGATAGAGGTCATTCATTAAGAGTCACAATTCAATTTCTACTAACATTAACACATGTATTTGAAGAGTATTATATGAACCAGAAAATTTAAACATGTTAATGATGATCACACGGTCAACAATGGAAAAACTGAATAAAATACATGAATATATCTTTGGTCCTAAATTAACTCTATAAGTTTCCACAATACTCCTAAAGTCAAGTTCTACTAGTTTATATATTCTGTCATTAGAAATATATCATGTCACCTACTGCCTTAGACACACATCACCATATGTTTGTCAAAATAAAACCATAGCAACATAAAATTAAAAGGCCTTATGATGGATATATAAACTGTTCTTGGCAGACGATCAGACTACTTAGAAGACTTTCCAGAAAAAGGATTCTACAACTTCCCAAGGTCAATCATTCTAATCTTAAACATCCTTAATTTCAAAAGCTTTGACTTTTCTCATCTATATTTCTTCTGCTATTTTTCCTCTATGGAGATGGGAAAAGACAGGCACCATTCTCACTCTCTCATCTGCTTGAAAAGCAGTATCATCCCTTAGCCTTCACTCTTCTAAACTCAACAACTTGAACTGTTTTCTAGATTCTTGCTCTCCAAGACCTTCTTAACCTTCTTTAACTCATATTATTTTTAAATTACTAAGACTAGACTTGGACTTAACCAGCATACAAATTTTCTGTTTTTACTGTTTTATGAATAGTTAATACATACATGAACATGGTTCTATACATACTACAGGCTTTTCCAACATTAGAATTGAGCTCTAAGCTTCTGTAAATTAAAAGTTAAAGAATCCTCCATATTATGGAACCTATTTCTATTGTTTCTTAGTTGAACTAAACCAATAATCTATGGCCATAGTTGACAAATTATGGCTCCACATATTGGCCCCAAAACATTACAAAGAATGAATTAAACAATTACTTACCTGATTTGTCCTTGGGAGAGTTTTTCTCCTAGATTGCAGAGTAGAGAAGAAACCAGCTTTACAGTTCACTTTATAGTTCACCTCTATTTCTTCTGCTTTGATAGAAATTGTAGCTACCATAAATAAAAACAAAATATTTTATATAGCAATTTTAGTAACACACGGAGAGAAAGAAAATAGCATCTGCTTACACATTTCATAAGCTTTTTCATTTCTTTAGATATACCTTCAGAGAACTTCATAATAAGTAACAGAAACTTTAATATGCTTAATTTCTCCTTCTTCCTCTTTTTTAAGCCCCAGGAAAACTATTCATTGTTAATACTTCAAATACAAAGCTAGAAGGTGGATTAAGAAGGACACAGAATTTTATTAGATTATTGGGTGGGAGAAAGAAAACCCTTTCAGAAACTTTAGAAGATGGCAAGGCTTCCCTGGTGGCTCAGATGGTAAAGAATCTGCCCACATTGTAAGAGACCTGGGTTCAATCCCGGGTCAGGAAAATCCTCTGGAGAAGGAAGTGGCAATCTCCTCCAGTATTTTTTTTTTTTTTTTGTGTTGATTTTATATCCTGCAACTTTACTATATTCATTGATTAGCTCTAGTAATTTTCTGGTGGAGTCTTTAGGATTTTCTATGTAGAGGACCATGTCATCTGCAAACAGTGAGAGTTTTACTTCTTCTTTTCCAATTTGGATTCCTTTTATTTCTTTTTCTGCTCTGATTGCTGTGGCCAAAACTTCCAGAACTATGTTGAATAGTAGCAGTGAAAGTGGGCACCCTTGTCTTGTTCCTGACTTTAGGGGAAATGCTTTCAATTTTTCACCATTGAGGAGAATGTTTGCTGTGGGTTTGTCATATATAACTCTTATTATGTTGAGGTATGTTCCTTCTATTCCTGCTTTCTGGAGAGTTTTTATAATAAATGGATGTTGAATTTTGTCAAAGGCCTTCTCTGCAGCTATTGAGATAATCATATGGCTTTTAAAACCCTCCTGTATTCTTGCCTGGGGAATTCCATAGACAGAGAAGCCTGCTGGGCTACAGTCCATAGAGTCACAAAGAGTCAGACACCACTGAGCGACCAACCCTTTCACTTTCTTTCAAGGAATTTTATTTCCTTCTCTATAAAAATTACTTGTTACGTTATGTCTCCATCTAGAAAAAATTTTACATGCAATATTATGGACAGAGAGTTAATAATGATCATTTCAATAAAGTGGTAACCTTTATGAGAAAGGAGGGGGGAAACTGGTATACAGTATGATTTATCTTCCACTTTAAAAGTTCCTTTTTCCAAAGAGCTTTATTTCATATGGAACTAAGAAAAGATCAAGGCTCAGAACACCTTAATTATATAGAAGTGGCATATATAATATAAATTTTTATATCAAGCCAATTATCAGAATGCATAATTAATTCCTCAGAACTTTCATGGTATTTCTAGACCCACATGCTGAAAACTAAAACCCTGATAAAGGAAACTAAAGATGGTTCAAAGAAACAGAAAGATATTCTGTGCTCTTAGAAGAATTAATATTGTTAAAATGGCCATACTACCCAATGCAATCTACAAATCTGGCATGCTGCGATTCATGGGGTCGCAGAGTCGGACATGACTGAGCGACTGACGAGAGTAGATCTTAAAAGTCCTCATCACAAGAAAAGAATTTTTTTGTTACTGTGTACATGTATGGCTGTGAGAGTTGGACTGTGAAGAAAGCTGAGCACCGAAGAATTGATGCTTTTGAACTGTGGTACTGGAGAAGACTCTTGCGAGTCCCTTGGACTCTTGTGACTCCCTTGGACTGCAAGGAAATCCAACCAGTCCATCCTAAAGGAGACCAGTCCTGGGTGTTCATTGGAAGGATTGATGCTGAGGCTGAAACTCCAATACTTTGGCCACCTCATGCGAAGAGTTGACTCACTGGAAAAGACCCTGATGCTGGGAGGGACTAGGGGCAGGAGGAGAAGGGGACGACAGAAGATGAGATGGCCGGATGGCATCACCGACTCAATGGACATGAGTTTGGGTGAACTCTGTGAGTTGGTGATGGACAGGGAGGCCTGGAGTGCTGTGATTCCTGGGGTCACAAAGAGTCAGACACGACTGAGCGACTGAACTGAACTGAAAATACCCATGAACTTTTTCACAGAATCAGAACGAATAACCCTGAAATTTATAAGGAACCACAGTATTCAAACTGCCAAAGCAATCCTGAGAAAAAAAGAACAAAAACTGTAAAGTATATCCCTCCCAGATTTCAGACTATACTGCAAGACTACAGCAATCAAAACAGCATAGTATTGGCACAAAAAAAGAGACACATAGATCAATGGAACAGAATAGAGGGTTCAGAAATAAACCCACTAACCTACATTGCAGAGAAGGTAAGGGCAACCCACTCCAGTATTCTTGCCTGGAAAATCCCACGGACAGAGAACCCTGGTAGGCTGCAGTCCATGGGGTCGCTAAGAGTCAGACACGACTGAGCGACTTCACTTTCACTTTTCACTTTCATGCATTGGAGAAGGAAATGGCAACCCGCTCCAGTGATCTTGCCTGGAGAATCCCAGGGATGGGGGAGCCTGGTGGGCTGCTGTCTATGGGGTCGCACAGAGTCGGACACGACTGAAGCGACTTAGCAGCAGCAGCAACCTACATTGAACTAATCTACAACAAAAAAGGCAAGAATATACAATGGAGAAAAGACAGCCTCTTCAACAAGTGGTGCTGGGAAAGCTTACAGCTACATTAAAACAATGAAATGAGAACACTCTCTTTCACACCATATACAAAAATAAACTCAAAATGCTTTACAGACCTAAATCTAAGACATGACATCATAAAACTCCTAGAAGGAAACAGAAGCAAAACATTCTTTAACATAAACTGCAGCAATATATTCTTAATCTCCCAAGACAAAGGAAATAAAAGCAAAAATAAACAAATACTGCTGCTGCTAAGCCGCTTGGCAGTGGCTTAGATGGCCAATAGGCACATGAAAAGATGCTCAATAATGCTGCTGTTCCTGCTGCTGCTGCTGCTAAGTCGCTTCAGTCTTGTACGACTCTGTGTGACCCCAGAGATGACAGCTCACCAGGCTCCCCCATCTCTGGGATTCTCCAGGCAAGAATACTGGAGTGGGTTGCCATTTCCTTCTCTAATGCATGAAAGTGAAAAGTGAAAGTGAAGTCGCTCAGTCATATCCTACTCCTAGCGACCCCATGGACTGCAGCCTACCAGGCTCCTCTGTCCCTGGGATTCTCCAGGCAAGAATACTGGAGTGGGTTGCCATTGCCTTCTCCAGCTCAACAATGCTAGAGAAATACAAATCAAACCCACAATAAGGTGTCACCTCACAATGGTGGAATGGCTATCATCAAAAAGTCTACAAATAATAAATGCTAGAAAGGGTTTGGAGAAATGGAAACACTCATACAATACTGGTGGGAATGTAAACTGGCACAACCACTATGGAAAACAGTATGGAGGTTCCTTTTAAAAAACCCTGAAAACAGATCAACCATATGATTTGGCAATTCCCTCCTTGGTATGAAAAAAGTGAAAGTGAAAGTCGCTCAGTCATGTCTGACTTTTTGTGACCCCATGGACTGCAGCCTGCCAGGCTCCTCTGTCCATGGGATTCTCCAGGCAAGAATACTGGAGTGGACTGTTATGCCCTTCTTCAGAGGACATTCCCGACCCAGGGATCAAACCTGGATCTCTTATGTCTCTCCTGGATTGGCAGGTGGATTCTTTACCACTAGGGCCACCTGGGAAGCTAGTAACAAAAAACAAAAACTCTAATTTGAAAAGATACATGCACCTCAATGTTCACAGAAGCACTTTTTATAATAGCCAAGACATGGAAGCAACCTAAATGTCTATCAACAGATGAATGGACAAATAAGTTGTGGAATATATATATGTGTGCCATGTATCAGTTCAGTTCAGTTGCTCAAGTTGTGTCTGACTCTTTGCGACCCCATGAATCGCAGCATGCCAAGTTCACTCAAACTCATGTCCATCAAGTCAGTGATACCATCCAGCCATCTCATCCTCTGTTATCCCCTTCTCCTCCTGCCCCCAATCCCTCCTAGCATCAGGGTCTTTTCCAATGAGTCAACTCTTCGCATGAGCTGGCCAAAGTATTGGAGTTTCAGCTTCAGCATCAGTCCTTCCAATGAACACCCAGGACTGATCTCCCTTATGATGGACTGGTTGGATCTCCTTGCAGTCCAAGGGACTCTCAAGAGTCTTCTCCAACACCACAGTTCAAAAGCATCAATTCTTCAGCACTCAGCTTTCTTCACAGTCAAACTCTCACATCCATACATGGCCACTGGAAAAACCATAGCCTTGACTAGACGGACCTTTGTTGGCAAAGTAATGTCTCTGCTTTTCAATATGCTATCTAAGTTGGTCATAATTTTCCTTCCAAGGAGTAAGAATCTTTTAATTTCATGGCTGCAATCACCATCTGCAGTGATTTTGGAACCCAAAAAAACAGTGAGTCACCGTTTCCACTGTTTCCCCATCTATTTCCCATGAAGTGATGGGACCGGATGCCATGATCTTCGTTTTCTGAATGTTGAGCTTTAAGCCAACTTTTTCACTCTCCTCTTTCACTTTCATCAAGAGGCTAAAAAAAAAAAAAAAAAAGCAGCACGCTTAAAAGACCCAGGTAAAAGACACTAGCATATAATTCCCACGGTCTTCTCTCTCTGGAGGGTCTTCCATGATAGCTGTTACAGGAAAAAAGCTCCCTTGAAGTAGTATTACACCTGAATGTAAAAATGGTATTAGACTACAAAGATTCCAGGCAAACCAAAGTGGTGTTCCAATTTTTCTGTCTGAAAGTTTCAAAACACGTGTCCTGCTGTTTCAACTAGCATTGTAACTGGACGCTTTTAATCAAGCATTTGGAGTTCTACTGAGTGTAGGGGGCGGGGAATGGGGTTGGAAAATAACATGAACAAGCTATGCCAAGGCTCCTTTTTCTTACACTTTTTCAAGTGTAGTTGAAATGTTGCCACCACCTGTCAGAAAACTACCCATTCCCCATCCCATCCATCCTCCCAACCTTTCCCGACTCATCCCCACTTTCTCTTTTCAAGTCTACATTAAATGGAGAAGAAAAAGCCTCTGGCAACTCAGGTAGCTTCTACAAATATCACCTCCAAGGGCGTTGTGTTCCTCTCAAATTTCATTAGAGTTGGGTTAAAGATGAGGGAGGACGTGAAGAAGGAATTTTACTTATTTCCCAACTTGCCAAAAGTAGATACACACTCTCGATCTAGATATTTCTTTGTCTAAGAAACGTATAATCCAAGCCCCTGGGGCAATTCTGTGACCCTGTCTCTTATACACATCTGTCACCGTTTCCACTGTTTCCCCATCTATTTCCCATGAAGTGATGGGACCGGATGCCATGATCTTCGTTTTCTGAATGTTGAGCTTTAAGCCAACTTTTTCACTCTCCTCTTTCACTTTCATCAAGAGGCTTTTTAGTTCCTCTTCGCTTTCTGCCATAAGGGTGGTGTCATCTGCATATCTGAGGTTATTGATATTTCTCCTGGCAATCTTGATTCCAGCTTGTGCTTCTTCCAGCCCAGCGTTTCTCATGATGTACTCGGCACAGAAGTTAAATAAGCAGGGTGACAATATACAGCCTTGACATACTCCTTTTCCTATTTGGAACCAGTCTCTTGTTCCATGTCCAGTTCTAACTGTTGCTTCCTGACCTGCATACAGGTTTCTCAAGAGGCAGGTCAGGTGGTCTGGTATGCCCATCTCTTTCAGAATTTTCCACAGTTAGCAACCTAAATGTCTATCAACAGATGAATGGACAAATAAGTTGTGGAATATATGTGTGCCATGTATACAATGCCATAAAAAAAAAAAGAATAGAATATTGCCATTCGCAGCAACATGGGTGGACCTCGAGAATATTATGCTTAGTAAAAGAAGTCAGAGAAAGACAAATACTACATGGTATCACTTATATGTGGAACCTGAAAAATAATACAAATGCATCTGTATACAAAACAGAAAACAACTCACAGACATAGAAAACAAACTCATGGTTACCAAAGGGGAGAGCGAGAGGGTAAGGAATAAACTAAGAGTATGAGATTAACGGATACAAACTACTATACATAAAAGAGATAAACAAGGATTTACTACATGACATGGAATTATACCCAGTATCAAAATACCCAATATAATAACAACAACGGAATATTTTAATAATTTTATAATAATCTATAACAGGATATAATTTGCAAAAAAAAAAAAAACCATTATGCTATATATACGAGTTGTTTCTCGTGCTCTGCAGCAGGAGAAGCCACCACGATGAGAAGCGCAAATAGAGAAAGCCTGTTTGCAGCAATAAAGACCCAGCGCAGCCAAAAATAAATAAGATTAAAGAAACAAATAACGAACTGGAGGTGAAACCCTGGAACCCAGAATGCTTTTCCCACTACATCATGATTCCTCAAACTAACTGAGGCACCATTTTGATATGTGATGCGGCAGGGTTGAACGTACCACGATGAGAAGCGCAAATAGAGAAAGCCTGTTTGCAGCAATAAAGACCCAGCGCAGCCAAAAATAAATAAGATTAAAGAAACAAATAACGAACTGGAGGTGAAACCCTGGAACCCAGAATGCTTTTCCCACTACATCATGATTCCTCAAACTAACTGAGGCACCATTTTGATATGTGATGCGGCAGGGTTGAACGAGAGGTCTCTGAGTCATACTGTCCAGGTTTGAATTTTGGGTTCCTACACGTGCTATCTGGTGATCTTGAGCAAATTACTAAATCTCACTGTCTCAGTTTTCTCATCTGTAAAATGAGATATCAACTATACTTTGCCAATAGGACTATTATGAAAAAATGAATACAAATAAAGCTCATAGAATGATGTCTGACACATTGCAAACATTTAATAAATGTCAGAAATCATTTGGAGTCTACTGATAAACACATGGACATGTATTTGCTAGATTTTAAAATAGCCTAAATATACTAGAATTAGAACACTAGATCATTTTTATGTTTTAAAATATATATACAACCACTGGTATTTCATTTGCCATATAAACAGTACCCCCAAAATGGTTTCCTCATGAAGTATATGCAAAATTCCAGATATTAAACACATAATAAAGCTCACTTAATTTGAGCATCATTCATTTTGTAATCATTTGAGTCCAGTGGTATTCTCAGAATACCTAGAGGGATCTTTGTTTTAAACATACCCTTCTCTGTGTGACAAAATTATTTTCAGTAATGATCATGAAACGAACAAATAATAATAGTCAGGAATGAAACAGTGAAAATTCTTTGACTCAACTCCACTTATACGCCAATATAAAATAAATATTATAGTACAAAAAAGAAAAAAGTAATGGAATTAATGTTTTGAAAAAAGGCTAAACTTAAACCTATACATTGTTTTGTGGAAGTACTAAATAATAACATTATATTTCCTATTCTCTTGATTCCTTCTTCAGTTTTGGAATAAACAATAATTTTAAAAGAATACATTTCAGAGTTAAATATAGTTTTAATTATTCAAAAGGATAATTTCACATATTAACTAAAATTTGTACTTATAAGTCAAAAAGATTACACCTCAAGGTTTATACTTTGTTTCACTCTTAAACACAAATGAAAACTCTTAGGTCATCACATGGAATGAAATACTGAAGTAATCAAGCTGTTTCTTCACCTTACAGTCTCTGTACTATCACTGCATAAGAATCTACTATTTAAATACAGGGATATGGACCAAAGGGGTTGCAGACATGAACTGCACCTGAAGCCTTGCATTATCCTGAATTTTTATGAATTTATTTGGAAAAATGTCTGTAGAGCTGAGTCTAGATTTATTGAAGGCCAGCTATATAATTGAGAGTTCTCTGATTTAACGTCTCTGTAGAATACAATATTTATTAAAGGATCAATAATTAAAATGTGCTAATTTGAAGCTTACACTGTTGTTTGTTTTTCAGTCCCTAAGTCATGCCCAACTTTTGCCATCTCATGAACAGGCTTCCCTGTCCTTCACTACCTCCCAGAGTCTGCTCAAATTCATGTCCACTGATACCATCCAACCATGTCATTCTCTGTTGCCTCCTTCTCTTGACCTCAAACTTTCCTAGTATCAGGGTCTTTTCCAGTGACTTGGCTCTTTGCATCAGGTGGCCAAAGTATTGGAGCTTCAGCTTCAGTCCTTCCAATGAATATTCAGAGTTAATTTCCTTTAGGATTGACTGGTTTGATCTCCTTGCTATTCAAGGGACTCTCAAGAGTCTTCTCCAGCACCACAGTTAGAAGGCATTCATTCTTCAGCACTCTGCCTTCTTTATCGGAGAAGGCAATGGCATCCCACTCCAGTACTCTTGCCTGGAAAATCCCATGGACGGAGGAGCCTGGCAGGCTGCAGTCCATGGGGTCACTAGGAGTCGGACATGACTGTGACTTCATTTTCACTTTTCACTTTCATGCATTGGAGAAGGAAATGGCAACCCACTCGTGTTCTTGCCTGGAGAATCCCAGGGACGAGGGAGCCTGCTGGGCTGCCATCTATGGGGTCGCACAGAGTCGGACACGACTGAAGCGACTTAGCAGCAGCAGCAGCAGCAGCGTTCTTTATGGTCCAATTCTCACATCTGTATGTGACTACTGGAAAAAACATAGTATGGACCTTTGTCAGCAAAGTGATGTCTCTGTTTTTTAATGTTGTCTAGGTTTGTCATAGCTTTTCTTCTGAGGAGCAAGTGTCTTTTAATTTCATGGCTATAGTCACCATCTGCTGTGATTCTGGAGCCCAAGAAAAGAAAATCTGTCACTCTTTTCATTGTTTCCCCATCTATTTGCCATGAAGTGATGGGACCAGATGCCATGATCTTAAGTGTTTTGAATGTTGAACTTTAAGCCAACTTTTTCACTCTCCTCTTTCACCTTCATCAAGAGCACTTTAGTTCCTCTTCACTTTCTGCCATTAGAGCAGTATCATATGAGGTTGTTGATATTCCTGCCTGCAGTCTTGATTGCAGCTTGTGATTCATCCAGCCTGGCATTTCAAATGATATACTCTGCACATAAGTTAAACAAGCAGGGTGACAATATACAGCCTTGATGTACTCCTTTCCCAATTTTGAATCAGTCTGTTGTTGAACCTGTCTGTCTGGTTCTGCCTGTTGCTTCTTGACCCTCATACATGTTTCTCAGGAGACAGGTTAAGGTGGTCTGTTACTCCTATCTCTTCAAGAATTTTCCAGTTTGTTGTGATCCACACAGTCAAAAGCTTTAGCACAGTCAATGGGGTAGATGTTTTTATGGAATTCCCTTGCTTTCTTCATGATCCAATGAATGTTGGCATTTTGATCTCTGGTTCTTCTGCCTTTTCTAAAGCCCGTTTGTACATCTGAAAGTTCTTAGTTCACGTACTGCTGGAGCCTAGTTTAAAAGATTTTGAGCACTACCTTGCTAGCATGTGAAATGAGCACAATTGTCCAGTAGTTTGGAACTTCCCTGGTGGCTCAGACAGTAAAAAAATCTGCCTGCAATGTGGGAGACCTGGGTTTGATCCCTAGGGTGGGATGATCCCCTGAAGAAGGAAATGGATACCCATTCCAATATTCTTTCCTGGAGAATTCTATGGACAGAAGAGTCTGGAGGGCTAGAGTCCATACGGTCACAAAGAATCAGACATGACTAACTAACACTTTCACTTGAACTTTTTTTAGGATTGGAATGAAAATCAACATTTTCCAGTCCTGTGGCCACTGCTGAGTTTTCCAAATTTGCTGGCATATTCAGTACAACTCTTTAATAGCATCATCTTTTAGGATCAGAAATAGCTGGAATTCCATCAGCTGGAATTCCATCACTTCCATTAGCTTTGTTCATATTAATGCTTCCTAAGGTCCCCTTGACTTCATGCTCCAGAATGTCTGGCTCTAGGTGAATGACCACGCCAACGTGGTTATCCAAATCATTAAGACCTTTTCTATACAGATCTTCTGTGTATTTTTGCCACCTCTTCTTAATCTCTTCTGCTCCTGTTAGGTCCTTATAGTTTCTGTCCTTTATCGTGCCCATCCTTGCATGAAATGGTCCATGATACCTCTAGTTTTCTTGAAGAGATCTTAACCTTTCCCATTCTACTGTTTTCCTTTATTTGAATTGCTCATTTAAGAAGGCCTTCTTCCTCTTCTTGCTGTTCTCTGGAAGTCTGCATTGGGTATGTAGTTGTTGTGTTAGTCACTCAGTTGTGTCCCATTCATGCAACCCCATGGACTGTAGCCTGCCAGGCTCCTCTGTCCATGGAATTCTCCAGGCAAGAATACTGGAGTGGGTTGCCATTCCCTTCTCCAGGGGATCTTCCTGACCCAGGGATTGAACCTAGGTCTCCTGCATTGCAGGTTGCTTACTTACTGTCTGAGCTACCAAGGAAGCCTTCAGTTGGGTATATCTTTCCCTTACTCCCTTGCCTTTTGTTTCTCTTCCCCTTCATGGATCACAGCCTTGTTATGGTGAAGGGCCTTGCATAATTCAGGGACACTACGAGCCATGCCATGTAGGGCCGCCCAAGATGAATAGGTCATACTGAAGAGTTCTGACAAAACATAGTCTACTAGAGGAGGAAATGGTAAACCACTCCAGTATTCTTGCATGGAGAGCCCCATAAACAGGCAAAAATACTTCCCTGGTGGTCTGGTAGTTAAGAATCCACCCGTCAATGCAGGGAACAGGGACTTGATCCCAGATCCAGAAGATTCCATGTGCCACAAGGCAACTAAGCCGTTGTTCCCCAACTACAAAGCCGGCGTGCAGCAACTACTGAAGCTTGTGGGTGCTAGAGCCTGTGCTCCACAAGAGAAGCCACCGAGGTGAGAAGCCAAAGCATCCCAACTATAGAGTATGCTGAAACTAGATAAAGCCCGTGTGCAGCAACAAAGACCTAGCACAGTCAAAAATAAAATAGATTATATATGTATATATAAAGTAACTACGGAACTTGTCTAGAAACTAGGTTCATAAGAAATTTTTCAAGGAAGAATATTTTATCACTGACATTGTTTAGAATTTCTGGTACATAAAAACTGCTGGTAATGAAAATCAGACAGGCTTCTAGTGGGTATATTATAGTTTAAATTCCCTACAGACAATGAGAACATTTTTGCCTACACCCCAAGGGATGTTCTCACTGCCCCATTCTTGGCATGCCACCACTCAAGGTAAAATCTGCCCCTCCTGTCCTTGAAAATGGGCTTGTTACATTAAGTGCATTTAACGTACTTATGAAAAAGTATTTTTTAAAAGAATATTAATTGAGGACCTAGTCAGTGCACAGTACTGTACTTTGCTTTAACCACAAAGAATATATGCACATGAATTTTGCTAATTACAAGGCAATCACATTTATTCATTAAAGCACTCAGCAGGATTTTGAAAGCTATTTTGTTAGCAGGTATTATGTATACTTAAATTTTTAAATAATTATCCCACAAATTCATACATATTCCATTTTTCAAGCTTTTCATTGACTCAGATTGGCTTTCTCCCTGTGTGTTCCCAAAAGTGAGGCTGCATCCCAAATCAACATGCAGCAAAGGTTTTAAAATATTAACATTTAGATAAACATTAACAACTTAAAATCTCTTGATATTATTTAAATTTCACAAATCACATGGCATCAGAGTTCACACGTTCTACTTTTTCAAGCAACTACCTCAAGAGAACAAATTTTAACTCTAATAGCAATCTTTTTCAGACATTCATAGGATCAACGTAATCTCCAGTCTGCGTTCTCCTAATCTTGCAGCTGCATACATGCACAATTTTTCTGATTATGTGATTCTGGTACTCTTGAAAAGACAGTCTTTTTAAATAAAAGAAAATCTGACTTACCTCAAAAGATATTTTGGTATGGAAGAGCATGGTAATTACAGCCACATTAGAAGCAGATATATCTGGCAAGAAAGTGACACACAAGCCTTAAAACTACAGTTAATTTCTTCTATTTCTGCTGTATAGGGCCTATTTTCCTTTTGCTGTGGGGTACCATCACCCAGAAAATCCCTTCTCTAGTCACCAACATTCTACTGAAGCGGGCACCTGTCCTATTTATAGCTCCAGTGTTCCTCAACCTCTCCTGTTGATAAGCATCACCTGGGGCAGTTAAAAATAAAAATAACAGGCCACACTTGTGTCGATTCAATTTTAATGGATTTGAGGGGAGCCTCCAGAATCTGATTTTAATCAAGCATCCTCAAGAGATTCCTATAGACACATTTAAGAATAAGCTAAAGAGGCCTGCCAGAGTTCTTCACGGTTCCTCCAAATTGATCACCCTCAGGGGCTAATCCTCCTCCAGGTATTAGGACTTAGAAATTTGAAAACAGAGCAGGAAAAGTTTGGAGAAAGCAGAATAGCATCTTGTCTACACAGCTGATTTAGGTTTTCAACATCCCTAAAGACTTGGGGTGGAGGGGGGAGAATTTACTTTGGGTAGGTGATATGAGGTACACACCACCAGGGTGCAGCATAGAGCTGATAAATTACAGGTGTTAGGGGATTTTTTTTTTTTTTTTTTGGACTACACACTACCACACAAAATAGGTGCACCTACATTTTCCATGAACTCAGATTACAAAAAAAAAAAAAAAAAAAAAAGCAGCACGCTTAAAAGACCCAGGTAAAAGACACTAGCATATAATTCCCACGGTCTTCTCTCTCTGGAGGGTCTTCCATGATAGCTGTTACAGGAAAAAAGCTCCCTTGAAGTAGTATTACACCTGAATGTAAAAATGGTATTAGACTACAAAGATTCCAGGCAAACCAAAGTGGTGTTCCAATTTTTCTGTCTGAAAGTTTCAAAACACGTGTCCTGCTGTTTCAACTAGCATTGTAACTGGACGCTTTTAATCAAGCATTTGGAGTTCTACTGAGTGTAGGGGGCGGGGAATGGGGTTGGAAAATAACATGAACAAGCTATGCCAAGGCTCCTTTTTCTTACACTTTTTCAAGTGTAGTTGAAATGTTGCCACCACCTGTCAGAAAACTACCCATTCCCCATCCCATCCATCCTCCCAACCTTTCCCGACTCATCCCCACTTTCTCTTTTCAAGTCTACATTAAATGGAGAAGAAAAAGCCTCTGGCAACTCAGGTAGCTTCTACAAATATCACCTCCAAGGGCGTTGTGTTCCTCTCAAATTTCATTAGAGTTGGGTTAAAGATGAGGGAGGACGTGAAGAAGGAATTTTACTTATTTCCCAACTTGCCAAAAGTAGATACACACTCTCGATCTAGATATTTCTTTGTCTAAGAAACGTATAATCCAAGCCCCTGGGGCAATTCTGTGACCTGGGTTTTGAAGTCTTTCAACTCCACAATTTCCAACTTTTAGCTAGAAAAGCTGAAGTGGGAAGAGAAAGAGACAGGGATGACTAGACTAAGACATTCCTGCTTATCAAACAGGCCTAACCAAAACAAACAACAAAACCTTTATAAGAGATATGAGAACCAGAAATCAAGGCTGTCTGTAGAGCTAGAGCTCACCCTGGAACTTGGTCTAGAAGAGAGAGTTTGCGATCTTTTCAAGTACTTTAGCAAAACTATCGGGACTCTACTGGAAAATGGCTAGATTTTTAGCATGAATTGAGACTACAAGTGACAAAAGCCACTCTGACTCCAGAAGGTGCTCAACTGATTGTATTATTCCACTGCTCACAGCAACCCGTACAAACGTCAGAAACAGGGAGGATGTAAGAACTTAAATCTATAGTCTTCTGGGTGCACCCAGAGCCCTCACCTAAGCCATTTGCCACACCCGCTAACCAAGAGCCACTGTCCTAAAGCAAGCATTCTCTACGGGGAAGATGTTTTACCTCCAAAGGGTGAGATCTTACTCCTTTTATGTGTAAAACACGATACACATACGGTACATAAGCAGCTATCTGGTATATGAACGGTATCAGAATTTCATGGCGTCGAGGGGGAAGAGATTGAGGGGCAAAACGTTTAAAAAGGCTTAAGAGAAAGATAATGAAAAAAGAAAAAAAAAAAAGGTTGAGAAACACTGACCTACAAGGGTCCCGAGGTCAACTATGAAATGAAGGTTCTGACAAGTAATTTTTTCCCCAGACAGCAGCCTGAGAGTCGGGGGGGGGGGGGGTTTCTGACTCTGGTTCTACCTCGGCCAGAAAGGGGTTCATCAAAGCTCAAAGAGCAATCCATGCCCGCCGTTCGCTGCCTCATCGGGTGCCGTGTGTGGATGTAACCAACGGCTGGCAAAGAGCTTTGGAAACTGCAAGGCGTTGCACCAAAGCCAGAGAAGGTTTCTATTCTCGGTTGCACGAAATACCACGAATGGGGCCCCCTCACTTGTTGCTTCCCAGCCCTTCTACCTCAGACCTTCTCTCCACGACCCCTTCCTGATTCCACACGCGCACGCGCAGCCCCCACACACCCGACACGTCCCCGCGACCCCCTCACCCACGCCACGAAACCTGCGCGCTCCGTTCGGGCCCAGGCGCGAGCCGCGTCCCCAGCCCCCGCCCCCTGTCCGGTTCCCGCCGCCCGCCCGCCCCGCTAAGGGGGCCGGTTTCCTAGACAGCCGCGCGGCCGCTCCGCAGCCGCCTGGGCGCGCGCGCCGAAAGAGGAGGCGAGGGCGCAGGCGCGGGCCCGGTCCTGCCGCCAGCGCGGGGCCGCGCGCGCGCCCCCGAGCGCGGTGGGCGGAGGAGCGGAGGAAGCCGCGGGGCCGCGAGGGGGCGGGGGGGCGGAGAGGGGAGCCCCGGGAGCGCGAGCCGCGGCCGGCGCCGCTGCAGAGCCGAGCGAATCCCCGGCCCCGGCAGCAGGTATGTGTCCCCGCAGCCGGCCGTGGCCGGGGCTTCCCCTGCCACGCTGCCCGGGTCCTGTGGCCGGGGCGGAGGTGGGGGCCGGTCAGGGTTTGCAGGGTACGTGCCCGGGAGGGCTGGGATCTTACCACTGACCTTCATCCCCTCTGGCCGGGGTAGCAAGGCGAGGGTGCCTGGGGCAGCCCAGGGCTTCAGCTGCAGCCTGGAGATCTGCTTCTTGTCACATGCTTCTTATTTATTTTTGCAAACTGCCCTGGTTCGGGTCCAGCTGCAGATGCCTTACCTCCCATTCTTTGCCTCCGTGTGCCATCTTGCATTTATTAATAAAACATGCAAGCTGGGGGTGGAGGGGGATTGCTGCTGGGGGGAATCCCATTGCAGTATAACAAGCGAGCGCCTGTTTTCGGTTTTCGAGTGTGGTATTGAGGTGGAAATCCCACACCCCGGGGATTTGTGGCTTGGTTGGTCGTAACCGCTTCCTAGTGGGCTTCCCCCATTTGTCTGGAGGCGCCACAGCGGCAGAATGGACTGGCAAGAAAGGATGGTGGTTTTTCACTGTCAGGCCAGAATCCCGTTCTAGGGACAGGTGCAAGCTACGGCAGACAGTTGCCCTGCTTGCTAACTTGCCAGGGTGTCTTAAAACCAGAAAATTGTTTCCCTTGATTGCCGAGAGGAGGCCTTGAACAGAATCCCTGAGACTTGCATACTCAAACTCATTAAGGTTTTGCATCTGAGGATGACTAAAGCTTGCCACCTGTTGGAAGTTAGACCCCATGCAATTCCCTGTAATCTAGCCCACCAATCCCTGTTTCAGACACTAATACTGAGATAGCAATAGGCCCATATTGATTCCTAATGTATTCTTTAATACTGCTTGGCTTTTGTCTCTTTTAAAATAAAACCTGACTATGATTTGATGCCCCATATGTTATAGATTGAGATGAGATGATTTGTTTATATTCCATACACATATAACATCATATCCTAAAGACTAAATTTCTCTTCAGTTACCTATTTCCCCAGCTTTTCACCTTGCTTCAAGAAACAGTTGCAAAAGTGGGACGTATGAAACTACCTCCCCCACCCCCTTGAAATGCTATAGTGAAAAAATAGCGAAAGCTAGAAGTATAGAATAAAAATGGTTATCACAAGATGTTTGGATATGGCAACAGGACTATACTTGCTTCTAAAATATATAGTAGAGTGTCACATTTAATCATGAGAACACATTTTTTTAATGGTCATATATACCAGATACTGAGTTACAAGCTATTGGTGCATGATCTCATTTAATCTTCATAACAAACCTATTATCTCCATGTTGAACACGAAGAGGCTAAGACTTAGGTTAGCTAACTTGCCCAAGGTCACACAGTCAGGGACAGGATAAGGATACAAACTGTAGTGCATCTGATTGCTGGGGAAGGCGGGGGCGGTGGTTAGTGTGTGGGTAAGGGGGTGGGAGCAATGTTTAACCCTGGTACTGCCACTCCATCTACATTTCATTAAGATCAAAGCTTATGAATGAACATACAGGCTTGGATCTGATTTTCCATTTCATAGATTCAATTCAACCTTTGTGACTTTCCAGTAATAGAAACTGTTGTTTCAGAATGGATTTGTGTGGAATTTTTTAAGGTGGCACTGAGCCTATAAACATGGATTTGAGACATGTTTCTTAAACTTGCAGAGAATGCACTTATGGTTGCCAGATGGGGAGTGGATGGAGGGAAGGGATAGTTAGGGAGTTTGGGATGGACATGTGCACACTGCTGTATTTAAAATGGACAACCAACAAGGACCTACTGTCCAGCATATGGAACTCCGTTCAATGTTATGTGGCAGACTGGATGGGAGGGGGGTTGGGGGGAGAATGGATACATGTATATGTATGGCCCAGTCCCTTCGCTGTTCACCTGAAACTATCACAACATTGTTTGTTAATCGACTATACCCCAATACAAAATAAAAACTTAAAAAAAATTTTTTTTAAGACATGTTTCTGTTCAACTCTCCCAAAACAGTTTTAAAAAGTTGTTTCCCTTCACATTTAAATCTATAAAATGTATATGCATCAGGTAGAATGAATCATTCACATTTTTCATGGTCACATTCCAGTCCTATCTTCTCCCTACACTGCACACCATTTTCTGGTCTCACTGCCAGTCATTAAAACATTGACACACTTGTGTGTATGTGCCTTAACCAGGTGAAGAAATCTATGCAAGCTGTAGACCATAATCTAGTCTCTCTGTGATTGTAGCAGCTCTTCATTAGAAAAATCTTGGAATTTGCACATTTAACAATGGATGTAAATTTAATATTTTTATATAAATGCATTATTATAATGCAGGTATTAGATCTTGCTACACATTCCTAACGGTTTTCACTGTAGTTGCATCGATGGGAAATTCATCCATGGGGGGCTACAAAGTTTTATACTCAGGTCACATATTTGAGATGGTGGTGAGAAAAGTATAGATAAGCATAAGGGATTATTTGAAAATTATATCCCATGGAAGTTGCAGCTTTAATGTTGGATTGGTGAATAACATTAGGTCAGAAATAAAAGACTCTTGTAAATTCTATAAGCTCTGTTTTCTTTCTTGGGCAATATGACTGGTTTTAGAACATCATGATGTTACTTTTTTCGTTATACTATATTCTGTTGATAGTAAAGCAATTTGTTACAACCGTTTTGCCTCACGGAAGTCACTTGGTTTTGGAAGCACACAGCTCTGGTGCTTATGGAAATGCTGAGATGGAGCCTTTCTGCCCTGGGGATTTCCAGTTTCTGATCAGATAAACTCAAGATAAATCCTGATGTTACTGAGCGGGAAGTGGAAAGCAAAGAGAGGCATTGCTTGATTCTGGGGAGTAAATGGGTTTTCTGATGGGAAGCACCTCTATCTTCAACAGTCAGTTGTCTCATAATTAAAAAGCATCCAAGAAGTCTACTTTCTTCCATTCAAGCAGGATTTTATTTACTGCAGGCCTGAGCACCCTTTTTTGGTGCAGTGGTCAGTTTGAGGAACATTAAAATGTTTCTGACTACATATTTGTTTCCCTGAAACATATGTTTACACTGGGAAAAACCATATGGGCAACTGTGGATGCTTAAGTGTTTTGTTTTTTCTTTTTTCCCCTTTACCAAGGATTTTTTTTTTCTTTTTTTGGAAGTGGGGAAGCAACTAAAATTTTTCCAAGCAGTGACTTATTGTAATGCACATTTTAATGTATTGTTGAGTAAGACGCTGGGAACTTGCATATTTGTCTTTCCTTGACTGACCTTGTAGGCTACTTACTTGTGAAATGCTTTGTTTTCTTACACTTAACTTAGTATTCTCTAAAATGAGATATTTGTTTCTGTGTCAGCAATCTGGAATCACAAAAGTTCACAGTCAGTATACTCTGAAATACTCGATTTTCACCAGTCTTCTTTTTCTCTCCTTGGTTGAAGCTATAGCAAGGGTTTTAATTTTATTTAGAAAGTGGTTCACAACCTGCTAGTTAATCCATCCCCTTTCCAAACTGAACCAGAGTTCACAAATGCTGGCCAGCACACCCACCATAGGACTTTCTCCAATAGCCCTGATCTTTTGAGAGACCTAGACCTTTGGTTGAGCTCGTATGCACTCAGTTACCCCATAAGGAAGATGTAAGGGTTCCTAAAGTGGGCTCACATATGTGGGCTTTGGGCGCAAGGGAGGATGGAGGCTGCTTATAGGAAAGGGCCAGGAAATCAACTCTCCTGTACCAACATTAGTATCTATTGTGATTTCTACTTGCAAATATGTATGTGTTGTAAAATGTTCAATCATTACATAAATATAGAAGGTAGAGGTCCATGGTTAGAATCTTTGATAGTCTTATACCTTCATGAGACCACCATTAATAGTTTGGTATGGATTTCTCTGGATTTTTTAATGCGGATACTAAAATGTTACTGTCCACCAACAATACTATACATAGATGCATACTGCTTTGCAGTTTCTTTTCTTGCACTTGGCAGTATACTTTGAACCTCTAGAAAGCCCTTGAATGGCGTACTTCTAGACACGGCCACAATGGGAGCTAGATGAGAGGAGCCCTGTAACCAGGGCTGGAGAAAGGGAACTGATGTGTGCTGTGACCTGCCATAGGTAGTTTCACATTCGTGTCTCCTTTAGCCCTTTGCAAGGACCCTTTGTGGTCAACTCTTTCTAGATTAGAAGAGAAGAGTCCGAGGTACATGAGGCCCTGGTCAGTATGGCTCAGAATCTGGGCTTTTTCCTCCTCCTCACTCGCACTGCAGGGTGGAGAGTGCCTCCCACCCTCCTCTGCCTCTGCCTGTTCACACGGGGCCCCCTCGCTGTTCCTCTCCTGGACCATGCTTCCTGCAGATTCCTGCATGGTTTGCTCCCTCACCTCCTTTTGGCTCTGCTCAAAGTCTCATCACTCCTTTAAAACTACACACCCTCCCACAGGCATTCCCATCCCTCCTCCTGCTTTGCTTTTATCCACAGCCCCTCCAAACACACTCTATAAAAATCAGCCCCAGGGAATGAATGCTCCAGAGCACAGGGATTTTGTCTATTTTGTTCATTCCCCTAACCCTGGTGCTGTGGAAAAGAACTGACAAGTCACCGTGGCATCCTTGAGTCTTTCTAGCCTCCCACACTTCTTGTTTTCTTGTAGCCCTTACAGTTCCCCGTTGTGAGAAGTGAAACCTCTCAAATGCAAAGGCTGTATATGTGTTGGGGGTGGGGGAGAACAACAAGGAAAGTGGAGAAGAATCGGGGGAGATCTTGCCTTACTTTTGAGCTGCTGTTGGCAAAAGGGGAACCTCCCAGACAGAGTCAGCCCTTGGAAAGATGAAAAGACAGTCTCCAGAGGGCTGCAGTGTATAACAAGGAAGCAAAAGGTACATGGGAATATGGCCTGGGATGGAAAGGAGACCTCTGTGAGTTCCCTTCTATTTGGAGTGCAGAATGATTTTGAAGACTTCCAAAGAAGGATGCTCTAGAGTCCACCAACGTTCCCATGGCCTGAGTCACTAGAAAGGAAGAGGAATCTGTAGACACTCATACAGGCAGGTTAATCATGGCACTACCAGCTTCATCCTTTTTTTTTTTTTTTTTAAGGTTGAATACCTGTTGGTGTCTTTCTTGCTTAAGCGAGGGTGTGATCTTTCCTCCTTAAGCCAGAGTGTGAAAGTTCATTGCCAAAGCATTTATCTCACGAGTCTGAGTTTTGCAGAAAGAGTACCCCAACAGCATCCCAACCTGAGATTATTTTGGTCCCAGCAGTCTCAGACGCCAAGTTACCGTTCATTCATCTATTGTTTGCAGTAGTTCTTGGGCAGCAGCAAAATGATGGGCATTTGGGACACAAACGTGACTCAGAACACTAGAACTGAGTACGCTGGAGTGCCAGAGGTAGGGAATGGCTATGGGATGGAGTCTCGGTGGAGCCTCTCCTCAGCCACAGGGAAGCCTCCTTCTCCTTCTCTCCTCCTCAGTGCCTTTAATTGCTGCCCTAGGCGGTCCGAATTATCTACCAAGAGAGAATTCCCCTCCAGGAAAATGCAGCCTGCCTGAAACTGCTTTTGATTTGTAATGGAAACTACTCAGTAGCTAGGACAGGGCCGATAACTCGGGCTCCCACAGCTCATTAAAACAAAGAATTTTAATAAGTATTTCTGCCCTTTGCAGTCCAGGTTTTTGGAAGTGCATGCCGCTATCAGGCAGCTCTTCTCTGAATTTCAGCCTCAAGCCATAAGGCATGCAGTGCTTTCTGCTACTCTTGGCTTGAACTAAGAGTTATTTCATCCATGATTTTCTGACAGTCCCCCATCCCAGTTACAGAATTGCCATCGTGTCCAGCCAATGCAATATGGAAATAAGTTTAAGTAACCTTTCTCCCGTAATGATTTCCCTTCAAACAGTTAAATCTTTGATTTTACCTGAATTTGATGCAGTTTAAAAAAAAAAAAAAACAATTTCTGTGACACCTGCTAATTCTCCTTTAACCATGGCTACTGAAATGTATTAGTTATACCCTTCAAAACAAAAGAACAAGGTGAAATATATTGTAATTGTGTTCCACTGTTTGGTAGCATAGCTTCAAAAGAAAAGCCTGGAAGAGTCTCTTTCGTTTCTCCCTGTCCTTTCATTATCAGTTTCTACCAGGGACTCTCTGCATTTTCACTCCCCACTTCCTGTCTTACTGGAACCCCTGTCCCCACCCTTCTACAGAACAGAACTCTTAAAGGTCACCCCTGATTGCCTAATCACAAATCCAATGGCCCTTTCTCAGATTTCGTTCCTGATGGCTCAGCAACATCTGACCCCATTGACTTCCACTCCTTGAACTGCTCCCTGCTGGCAGCATCTTCCTAACATGTCTGATCTTTCCTCAGCTCTCAACCTTCCTTGTCTATCAAGAGGCAGCCCTGAGAAGAAATTAGAGTGTGGGCTCTGCCCAGGGGGTGAATCCTGGCTCTAGCTCTTCCTAATCGTGTGACTTTGCACAAATGATTTAATAGCCCCATGCCTCAGTTTCCTCATCAGTCAAATGGGAAGAAGAGTAGCTTTGTCATAGGGCTGTCAGGAAGAAGATGAAATGAGTGTGCCTGGTAAACAGCAAGCACTCAGCAAATGTCACCTTTTATCTCTGTAACTTCCTGTTTGGATGCCTTCAGAGTCTTGTAGCTGCTGGATAAAACCTTAACTTTAGCACCTGATTAGCTTGCTCCCTGCCCCAACCCTTTCCAGCCTGTGCCCACTTCCTAGCCTTTGCTCTGATCCTCCTCGCCCCCTCCCCCCCCATCCCGCCCCGNTGTCCAGCCAATGCAATATGGAAATAAGTTTAAGTAACCTTTCTCCCGTAATGATTTCCCTTCAAACAGTTAAATCTTTGATTTTACCTGAATTTGATGCAGCTTAAAAAAAAAAAAAAACAATTTCTGTGACACCTGCTAATTCTCCTTTAACCATGGCTACTGAAATGTATTAGTTATACCCTTCAAAACAAAAGAACAAGGTGAAATATATTGTAATTGTGTTCCACTGTTTGGTAGCATAGCTTCAAAAGAAAAGCCTGGAAGAGTCTCTTTCGTTTCTCCCTGTCCTTTCATTATCAGTTTCTACCAGGGACTCTCTGCATTTTCACTCCCCACTTCCTGTCTTACTGGAACCCCTGTCCCCACCCTTCTACAGAACAGAACTCTTAAAGGTCACCCCTGATTGCCTAATCACAAATCCAATGGCCCTTTCTCAGATTTCGTTCCTGATGGCTCAGCAACATCTGACCCCATTGACTTCCACTCCTTGAACTGCTCCCTGCTGGCAGCATCTTCCTAACATGTCTGATCTTTCCTCAGCTCTCAACCTTCCTTGTCTATCAAGAGGCAGCCCTGAGAAGAAATTAGAGTGTGGGCTCTGCCCAGGGGGTGAATCCTGGCTCTAGCTCTTCCTAATCGTGTGACTTTGCACAAATGATTTAATAGCCCCATGCCTCAGTTTCCTCATCAGTCAAATGGGAAGAAGAGTAGCTTTGTCATAGGGCTGTCAGGAAGAAGATGAAATGAGTGTGCCTGGTAAACAGCAAGCACTCAGCAAATGTCACCTTTTATCTCTGTAACTTCCTGTTTGGATGCCTTCAGAGTCTTGTAGCTGCTGGATAAAACCGTAACTTTAGCACCTGATTAGCTTGCTCCCTGCCCCAACCCTTTCCAGCCTGTGCCCACTTCCTAGCCTTTGCTCTGATCCTCCTCGCCCCCTCCCCCCCCATCCCGCCCCGCCAGAGGAAGGGAAGAGAGCTGAGGGGTGTGCCTGCCTGGAGGCTCTGAGCACAGAGGCCTTGTAATGAAAGACATCCTCCCTTGGGCAAGGAGCCTATCTCTCTCAGGCAGATTATAAATTACTTAAGGACACCAGCTGTGATTTATACTCTTAAAAAACATTGCCTCAGCATTTAGCACTGTACTTTACACATAGTAGGAATTTAACTCATATCTTTGAACTGCCAGAACTTTATAGGTTTCCTTGGTCCTCCTAAAATTCTTTCTCCTCCTACACTGAAACAGCTATTGATTGGTCCTAAAGCCCATGTAAGCTTTATATGGGGAGATTGACTCGACACCACAGGGCGAGTTAACGACCTAAACCTTTTTGGAATGAGGAGGGATATACAGAAATCATTAAAATAATGGGAGCACAGGGAGTTATTTAATGCTTTTTAAAAGAAGTTTGAAATCCTACCAACCCATGAAGCTGTTAGGATTTTATAAAGTGGAGCTTTTTTCTGTCCTCATGCCATCCATCCCAAGTAAAATGAGCTCTGAGGGTTTAAGTGGCAAATCTTTAGACCTCGTCGCAGGCCTGCTCCTGAGCCGCTGTGTTCCAGTCCTGTTTTCTTTCCCCTTACTATGCAGGTGAGAGGACAGTGAAGCTGAATGAAGTGTCCCCTCTCTTACCCTGGCAACCTTACAGACCACGTTCTTTGCATCTCCAGATTCTGTAGCAGGATATTTCCGCTTCAGCATTATTGACAGTGGGGCTGAATAACTTTGTTGTAGGGGGGCTGTCCTGCGCACTGCTTAGTAGCATCCCTGGCCTCTACCTACTAGATGCCAGTTGTGATGACCAAAAAGTGTCTCTACATATTGCCAGATGCCCCCTGGGAATCTTTGGCATCTCTCAGTTGAGAACCACTGCTCTACAGAATCAAACACGGAAACTCAGCATCTTACCATTTTGTAAGAATACCAGAATTTGGACAGTTGGGGGCAACTGAAAGTGAAGATTTTAATAGCTGTGAAAGGTGAATTTGTGTTTGAAATTACTACACAGGAAAAAATTTAGTGTTATAAGCAGTCATAGATTTTGTCATAAATAAGGAGAAGGAAACAAATAAGGTAGTCATAGAAGTTGAGCCCATTTTACCTCTAATGGCCTTGGATCTTAATACAACACCTCATTCTAGGGCTGTTTCAACCATCCTTGGACTACTTTTATTGGAATTGTATTTAAGGCCTTTGGCAGTGAGTATATAATTGTTTTTAGACCTTTGACAATAAGTATATTAAACCAAAAATAATTAATATTTCTGGAGAAATCCTGGTTAATTACCATTGGAGAAAATTATATTTGACCTAAGGTTGGCTGGCTCTCTTCACCAGAGGCTGCTTCTGACCACAAAGATGCTTGAAAACTGCACTTGCAGGTGCTTCAGGGGTGGAGGAGGAATGGCCAAGGCATTTGGGGCTTTGGTGAAGGGCCACAATTGATCAGTACTGTCCATGGCAGTCAGAAAATGTAACTGTATACGTGTGATTTGAAACCCAATTGAAACCCAACTCCAATTGACAGTCACCATTGTGTTCTTTCTAAAGAGAGTAGCTAATTTTCATGTCACACCCCCAAACTGAAAGTAACAGTAAATATACTGCTTTCTGAAAAACATTAAGGCTCCAGCCTCAGGAGAGACCTGCTTTGGCCAGAGATCATCTCTCGTGTGTTAATTTCCTTTGAAAAGGAAACGCATAACACAGAAGACCCCAAGATGCTCACTACCCAAGAGTTGAGAAATGAGCCTTGTGCAATGTCTTGAATCAAGGAAGCCAGTAGACTAACTGATTCCATGGACAACTGTGAGCATCTTCAATGTTCCAGACTTGTGCTAACAGGTGGAAGGAACTCCAAATGTCATGTCCGTGCTGTGGGCTGAACTGTGTTCCCCCAAAATGCATGCGATGAAATCCTAACCCCCAGTGTGGCTGTTTGTGGAAAAAGAATCTTGAGGAAATAATTAAGATTAAATGAGGTCAATAATTAAAAAAAAAAAAAAAGATGTATCCCATGTTCATGGCAGTGCTATTTACATTAGCCACGACACGGAAGTAACCTAAATGTCCATTGACAGATGACTGAATAAAGTAGATGTGGTACAAATATACGATGGAATATTATCAGCCATAAAAAAGGGATGAAATTGGGTTATCAGTAGTGATGTGGATGGGCCTCGAGTCTGGCATACAGAGTGAAGTAAGTCAGAAAGAGAAAAACAGATTTGCTTATTAATGCATATGTATGGAATCTAGAGAGATGGTACTGATGAACCTATCTGCAGGGCGGGAACAGAGATGCAGACGCAGAGAACACACATGTAGGCGCGGGGGAATGGAGGGTGAGATGAGCTGGGAGAGTGGGATTGCCATACACACACTACCATGTGTAGAATAGGCAGCTAGTGGGGACCTGCTACATAGCACAGGAGACTCAGCTCCGTGCTCTGTGATGACCTAGAGGGGTGGGAGGGAGCTTCAAGAGGGAAGGGATGTAAGTATACGTGTAGCTGATTCACTTCATTGTACAGCAGAAATTAACACAACATTGAACAGCAATTACACTCCAATTTAAAAAAAAAAGACTGACTGAGGTCATAAGGTTGGGGCCTTAATCTGCTAGGACTATGTCCTTATAAAAAGAGGGTGTTCTCTCTAGCTGTCTCTCTCTCCCTCTCTCTTTTTCCCCACCCCTGGTGTGAAGATATAGCAGGGAGAAGAGCTCTCACTAGAACTAGACTGTACTGGCACTCTGATCTTGGACTTCTCATCTCCAGAACTGTGAGAAGATGTTTGTTATTTAAGCCATGTAGTCTAAGGAATTTTGTTAAGGCAGTCTAAGTTGACTAGTACATCCAGCATCCTCACTGTACAGATGAGGAGACTGGATCCAGAGAGGTCAAGGTGCTAAGTCAGTGGTGGAACTGGAGCACAAAACGTGTTTCCTGGCCCCTAGTCCAATGCCTGTTCCTCTTTCCCCACTGTCTGGGGTCCTTGTTCCTGTTGTTGTTCACTCATGCAGTCGTGAAGTGTCTGACTCTTCACGATCCTGTGGACTGCAACACACCAGGCTTCCCTGTCTCTCGATGTCTCCCAGAGTTTGCCCAGGTTCATGTCCACTGAATCAATGATGCCATCCAACCATCTCATCCTTATCTCTAGAACCCAGCACTCCTCACAGACCTTGTGCTTGCCCTGTTTAGCTCAGCATTGCTGTGAGGATCAGTGAGATGGTACAAAAAATGACAGTTTAAGTTCTAAACTACAAAATATTTTAAATATCATGCTCAACTCAGATTTTGCCTAGGACACAGAAATCTGGGCTTCCTTGGGAGCTCAGCTGGTAAAGAATCTGCCTGCAATGCAGGAGACCCTGGTTTGATTCCTGGGTTGGGAAGATCCTCTGGTGAAGGGATAGGCTACCCACTCCAGTATTCTTGAGTTTTTCTGGTGGCTCAGACAGTACCAAATCTGCCTGCATGTGGGAGACCTGGCTTTGATCCCTGGGTTGGGAAGATCCCCTTGTCATCTGAATTAAATTCACCCATTCCCATCCATTTTAGTTCACTGATTCTTAAAATGTTGATATTCACTCTTGCCATCTCCTGCTTGAGCAGATCCAGTTCACCTTAATTCATGGATCTACCATTCCAGGTTACTATGCAATATTGTTCTTCATAGAATCAGACTTGACTTTCACCACTGGACACATCCACAACCAAGTGTCTTTTACATTTTGGCCCAGCCGCTTCATTCTTTCTGGAGCTATTTCTCTGCTCTTCCCCAGTAGCGTTTTGGACACCTGCCAACCTGGGGGCTCATCTTCCTGTGTCGTATCTTTTTGCCTTTACATACAATTCATAGGGTTCTCGAAGCAAGAATACTGAGGTGGTTTGCCATTGATTTCTCCAGTGGACCATGTTTTGTCAGGACTGTCCACCATGACCCATCCATCTTGGGTGGTCCTGCACGGCATGACTCATAGCTTCATTGAGTTATATAAGACTGTGATGTGTGTGATCATTTTGGTTAGCTTTCTTTGATTGTGGTGAGGCAATCAAGATGGCAAAGTAGAAGGATATGTATTTATCTTCTCTTTTACAAAGGTCAAGAAAGAATCAATTCCTTGGTTCTGTTTGGCTGAAGTATGATAATGTTTTTCTCCCACAGATTCTGCATACAACTCTGCTTCTTGAATGAAAACATGTCTCTCCTTCTCCAAGTCTAGTTTATTACCTGTATGTGTGTGTTAGTCACTTAGGTGTGTCTGACTCTTTGTGATCCCATAGCCTATAGCCCGCCAGGCTCTTCTGCCCATGGAATTCTCCAGGCAAGAATACTGGAGTGGGTTGCCATTCCCTTCTCCAGGAGGTCTCCCCAACCCAGGGATCAAACCTGGGTCTCCTGCATTGTAGGCAGATTCTTTACTGTCTGAGCCACTACATAGATTCCTACTATACATAAACAGATTTCATTTCCCAACATTTTCCATAATTATTTCACCCAGTTTTTAACCTTCCAAAGGTCTGTTATATCATAAACTAAAATAGTTCCATTTGAATCTCTGTAGCAAATTGGACCCAATGCATGGAATCTCTTCTGACCTGCTGTATACCATGCAGCAAGATTTATTCTCTCACCAGTATTTAACTTCTAAAAGTGGTGGTCTAGGCTTGTCTTGCTGCTCAGGGATGCCATCAGAGGCTAGGATTCCATTTAGCTTTTTGCTTCTCATGGTCATGAGCAGATGCTTCACCTCCAGGCATTTCATGTGTATTCCAGGCAGGAAGAAGGAGAGGGACGAAGGTGAAGTAAAAAAGCTTTTTCCTCTCCAGGTTTTACCTTCATACTGGGGAAGGGACTTATTGTTTTATTTTATTAATCAGGGCTATATCACATTACCACTTCTTAATGCTACGATGTCTGGGAGTTCAAGTATTTTGCTTTCTAGCCTCTACTGTAGAGGGAGAAAAGGGTTGAATGGGGCTTGTGAGCCAAGTTAAGGTAGTTATCACAGAGAACATGACATCTCTGCAGAATCATCGGGGGCTGGAGAGCCAGGCTCAGAATATAATCAGGGTGGCAAGGCACAGCTCAAAGGCACTGGGCGCTGCTGTACTTGTCTGGGCTGATGACTTGCAGTCGACATTCATGCCATACCCATGGACTCTCATTCCACCAGTTACACTTTTGCATTCTTATTTAGGATTCAAAGTCTTTGGATGAGCCTGAATCACATTTCCATCTGTAATATATGGGAAGGGTAGGGAGTGAGACTGTATGGCCTCCTCTTGGGCTTCCATAATGGCCAAAGAGGGAGTCTGCCCACCACCCATCTTGTAATTCCTCCAGCGGAGATGGTGCTACAATGCTATGCAGCCAAAAATGACAAATAGTCACCATCCCCCTATTTTATAGATGGGGAACCCAGAGTTCAGAGGAGGGAAGAGCTCAGTCTATTACCACCGAGTGGGTGAAGGGCAGAGGCAGGATTTTATCTTATGCTGATGCTCCCAATCTGCTTGGTCCCAGAGAAGCAGCTCCCCTCAGAGTCTTCTCAGAATCTTTGACATTCCCTATGATGAGGGAGGGTTGTCTTTGGAGGCAGTCCCTCCATTTTCCAGTCCGAGAGTAATTCCCTCTCTCCCTGTAGGATCTTCCCAACAACTGCTTCCTCTTTGTCTTCCTTACCAAAAGTAAGAACAAACTTACTGACACTTAGGACTCCCATAAGACAATATTGAATGGAATTTTTTTTTAATGAAAATGCTTTGTGGTAAGTACCGTATACTTCTGAAGAGGAATAGCTAGGCAAAACCCCTCAAGATTTATATAAAGGTGGATAAACTTTTCTAGCTGCCATCACCCACCAGCCTGTGTGAAAAAAAGACTAGACAGGGATTTCCCTTGTGGTCCACTGGATAAAGATCCCATGCTCCCAGGGCCGGTGTCACGGGTTCAATCCTTGGCCAGGGAACTAAGATCCATATATGGCCATGTACAGCGTGGCCAAAAACAAGTGAATAAAAATACTCTACAAAATAAAATATATATGAAAAATAAAACATAATTCTCAACTTAACCGTGGGGTCGCTGACAGTCGGACAGACTGAGCGACTTCACTTTCACTTTTCTCTTTCATGCATCGGAGAAGGAAATGGCAACCCACTCCAGTATTCTTGTCTGGAGAATCCCAGGGATGGGGGAGCCTGGTGGGCTGCCGTCTATGGGGTCACACAGAGTCGGACACGACTGAAGTGACTTAGCAGCAGCAGCAGCAGCAAGAAGATTTGATTCACTGGGCAGAGTTTGAGGGACAGTGTGATTGGAGATGGGCAGGGAGAGCCTTGGTTCCTCCCAGCCAAGGGAGAGGGCTCCCACAGCACCCTCACTTTGGTGCCCCTGACTCAAATCCTATGGAGATTCCCATAAGGCCTTTTCAGAAGCCATAGCTGCATCCCAAGGTATGTTCAATCTTTGGACACCAACCCAGAGAATGCTGTCAGTCAAGGGAGCTTAACACTCAAGTGCAAAGACTTTAGCCCTTTTTCTTCAATCCTTGTCAACTCCTCCACCCCTGGCCCACCACTGATCCTGGGAAGAGAGAGCAATAGAAGAAGGGAAGTCTCCTTCCCCATTTCCAAGACCTCAAGCTGTGAGTCAGTCTGAGCCATGTGGGGAGAAAGAACTTTGAGCTAAAAGTGAGATTGAAGATTTGATTTAGACCAGATGAATTTAAAACAAAAAACGACACCTGAAAATTAGTCTTAATTGCTGAAATTAGGTGGTCCTTGAAAGTGTGAGTAATCAGAAAGCTATGGAGTCTATTTGAAGACAAAGGTTGGGGAGAGATAAGGCTATTTCTCGTTGTAACCACATTCAGACTGTTGTTACTCTCCTTTTCCAAAGATAACATTCCAACTTTTGAGAAAATGCATGGAACTAAGGCATAAGGATTTCTGGAGTCGAGCCCCCCCCTATTCCACACACTAGGAGGGTAACTCTGAACCAGTCACTTTGTCTTCTGGGTCTTGGCATCCTCTCCCCAAATGATGGGATTGTACTTTGTGATTTAGGTATCCCAGAATAATTTCTTTACTCCTCTGAACTTACTTAAAACAGCAGGACAAAATAATTCACACAGTGAGCTTGCTTTACAAATTGTACTTCAGTTATATTTGTTGGAAGAGTCAAGCATAGATGAATGGCATTGGCAGGAGAAAACCTTAGTATATCCGAAACCCTTAATTATGCACGATAGGCAGCTCTGTAGCTTGGTCTATGTTAAAAGATGCCACATTATCAAATGACACACTGTAGAGATGTGTCAGAGTTTTTGCAATAGCTTGTTCATCTGTAGCGTGATTGTCCTGTGTCAGACAGGTAGCATCCATGTTGTCACCTGAGTCTGCATTTGAAATCTAAGTGCTCCTATATTTAAAGTCCTCTTGTCTAGTTCCTGTGGAGATGAATCCATTGAAATTGATGACACTACATAGGAAGTTTAGTGATAACATTTATTTCCAGAGTTTGTATGTAGTTAAATATCACCATACTAGGTATAAATTTTGTACACAGCTTTTTATGAATTTTATTATATATGAAATATATAAAAATCACACATAAGTAGTACATATATTAGAAGCACTTTTCCTGCAAAAAGAAAATCATATGTAATCCTCCTACCCTAACAGGCTTCCCTAGTGGTTCAGACTTGGTAAAGAATCTGCCTGCAATGCAGGAAATTGGGTTTAACCTTGCTGGTTCAATCCTTGGGTCAAGAAGATCCTCTGGAGGAGGGCATGGCAACCCACTCCAGTATGCTTGCCTGGAGAATCCCATGGACAGTGGAGGCTGGTGGGCTACAGTCCATGGGGTCGCAAAGAGTCAGACACAACTGAGCAACTAGCACTGCTCTATAAATAGTTACTATTCCCCTTTTGTGCTTATGCTTTCAGGCCTGTTTTGCAAATATACGAATATTAATGATTGTTTTCTTTTTTTATTATTTATTTTGGTAGAATACACAGAACGTAGAATTTACCCTTTTGGGGAACTTCCCTGTCAGTCCAGTGGTTAACACTCTGTACTCCCAATGCAGAGGGCTTTGAAGATTTGATTTAGACCAGATGAATTTAAAACAAAAAACGACACCTGAAAATTAGTCTTAATTGCTGAAATTAGGTGGTCCTTGAAAGTGTGAGTAATCAGAAAGCTATGGAGTCTATTTGAAGACAAAGGTTGGGGAGAGATAAGGCTATTTCTCGTTGTAACCACATTCAGACTGTTGTTACTCTCCTTTTCCAAAGATAACATTCCAACTTTTGAGAAAATGCATGGAACTAAGGCATAAGGATTTCTGGAGTCGAGCCCCCCCCTATTCCACACACTAGGAGGGTAACTCTGAACCAGTCACTTTGTCTTCTGGGTCTTGGCATCCTCTCCCCAAATGATGGGATTGTACTTTGTGATTTAGGTATCCCAGAATAATTTCTTTACTCCTCTGAACTTACTTAAAACAGCAGGACAAAATAATTCACACAGTGAGCTTGCTTTACAAATTGTACTTCAGTTATATTTGTTGGAAGAGTCAAGCATAGATGAATGGCATTGGCAGGAGAAAACCTTAGTATATCCGAAACCCTTAATTATGCACGATAGGCAGCTCTGTAGCTTGGTCTATGTTAAAAGATGCCACATTATCAAATGACACACTGTAGAGATGTGTCAGAGTTTTTGCAATAGCTTGTTCATCTGTAGCGTGATTGTCCTGTGTCAGACAGGTAGCATCCATGTTGTCACCTGAGTCTGCATTTGAAATCTAAGTGCTCCTATATTTAAAGTCCTCTTGTCTAGTTCCTGTGGAGATGAATCCATTGAAATTGATGACACTACATAGGAAGTTTAGTGATAACATTTATTTCCAGAGTTTGTATGTAGTTAAATATCACCATACTAGGTATAAATTTTGTACACAGCTTTTTATGAATTTTATTATATATGAAATATATAAAAATCACACATAAGTAGTACATATATTAGAAGCACTTTTCCTGCAAAAAGAAAATCATATGTAATCCTCCTACCCTAACAGGCTTCCCTAGTGGTTCAGACTTGGTAAAGAATCTGCCTGCAATGCAGGAAATTGGGTTTAACCTTGCTGGTTCAATCCTTGGGTCAAGAAGATCCTCTGGAGGAGGGCATGGCAACCCACTCCAGTATGCTTGCCTGGAGAATCCCATGGACAGTGGAGGCTGGTGGGCTACAGTCCATGGGGTCGCAAAGAGTCAGACACAACTGAGCAACTAGCACTGCTCTATAAATAGTTACTATTCCCCTTTTGTGCTTATGCTTTCAGGCCTGTTTTGCAAATATACGAATATTAATGATTGTTTTCTTTTTTTATTATTTATTTTGGTAGAATACACAGAACGTAGAATTTACCCTTTTGGGGAACTTCCCTGTCAGTCCAGTGGTTAACACTCTGTACTCCCAATGCAGAGGGCATGGGTTCAGTCCCTGGTCAGGAAACTAAGATGCTGCATGCTACTAGCTGTGGCCAAAAAAAAAAAAAAATAGAATTTACCATTTTACCTATTTTGGTAAAATACGCATAACATAGAATTTACTATTTTGACTATTTTTAAATGTATAGTTCAGTGACATTAAGTGCATTCACATTAAGTTCTGGAGATCTGCTGAATGAAATAGAGCCCGCAGTTAAGGAAATCCACATTGCTGTGCACCCTCACCACCATCCATGGCCAGAACGCTCCTCATCTTGCAGAATCAAAGCTCTGTACCTGATAAACACAAGGACTTTTTTTTTTTTTTACAGCTGCACAACCCCACTACACACACTTTGTGTTATTGATGACACAAATTTTCTTGTTATAGCTTATCTCATATTTTGAGGCATATGTGTTCAGTTTAATAACTTACTGAAGACAACAAGGAGGCCTGTGTAACAAAAATAGGAAATAAACCTGGAAAAGAGCATTTGCAGGGCCTTGTGGACTATGGTGAGCATTGAATTTCACACAAAATTTACTGGGGCATCTTTGTATACTTGAGGGCCGAGGAGTAACATGATTTAGTTTGTCTTACTGGGCTGCTTCCTAGAGTTTGACTAGCAGGGGGTGGGAGAGAAAGCAGACAAGCAGTGGGGAGTTGCTTTCAGGTGAGAGTTGATAGTGTCATGGACCAGGTTGCCCTCAGTGGAAGCAGTGGCAAGTGGTTGGATTCTGGATATATGTGGAAGGTAGAACCAATAGGATTTGTTGATGGATTGGATGTGGGGTGAGAGAGAGAGGGGAGTCAAGGTTGACTTCAAAGTTCTGGGCTTGAGCCACTGAATGAAATTGCAATTTCCTGAAGTGGAGATGGAGGAAAGTGAGTCATTCAGCCGTGTCTGACTCTGCGACCCCATAGACTATACAGTCCATGGAATTTTCCAGACCAGAATACTGGAGTGGGTAGTCTTTCCCTTCTCCAGGGGATCTTCCCAACCCAGGGATCAAACCCAGGTCTCCCACATTGCAGGTGGATTCTTCACCAGCTGAGCCACAAGGGAAGCCCAAGAATACTGTATTGTGTAGCCTATCCCTTCTCCAGTGGATCTTCCCAACACTGGAATAGAGCCAGTGTCTCCTGCATTGCAGGCAGATTCTTTACGAACTGAGCTATCAGGGAAGCATGAGATAGAGGAGGAGGAGATATTAGGTGGGGTGAAATGAGGAGTTCTGTTTCGGTCATTTTCAGTTTTACAATCTATGAGATGTCTCATTGAAGATGTCAAGTAGGCAGGTGGATATGCAAGTCTGGAGTTCAAGGGAAAGAATGGGGCCAGAGATAGCATTTTGGAGAAAGCATGTGTGAATGACGTTTTTAAGTCGTGAGGCTGAGTGAGCTCACCTAGGCCCTGAAAGAGAGAAGTGTATAAGATAAGAGGTCTGAGTAATGAGCCCTGGGGCATATTAACATTTAGAGGTCAAGAGGAGGCAGAGGACCCGGTGAAGGAAACTGAGAAGGAACATCCACTGAAGGCAGAGATAAAGAGTACAAAATAGTTCAAGGAGGAAGAGTGAGCCCATGTGTCTGAGAAATTGAGTGCTGCTTTAGCAACATGAAGGTCATGCCTCGTACTTGGGATGTGGCTCTCGTCGCCAGGTTCAGTTAACGGGTGATGTCAGGGACTCCTGAATCAGGCAATTCTCCTTCCTTTCACAGCTTCTGAGACTTAGAGTCCTGCTGCTGCATATTCACACACATTTTGAAATTGGGGCTATTTTGTCTGTACAAATTCTTCACCACATCCTGTCTGGGAGGAGAGGAAGACACTTTGCGCCCTCTAACTTGCCTTCCTGAAAGGTCTATGCTGTCTTCCTTTCTTTCTTTGAAATCTTTAGTTGCAGCACACGGCATGTGGGATCTTAGTTCCCTCATCGGCGATGGAACCCATGCCCCCTACACTGGCAGCTCAGGGTTTTAACCACTGGGCCACCAGGAAAGCCCCTTTATGATATATTCCTTGATAGAAAATCACAGTCCCTGACCGTCTTAACAGCTGTCTGCGTGTGTGCTTGCTCAGTCATGTCCAACTCTTTGTGACCCCCATGGACTATAGCCCGCCAGGCTTCTCTTGATTTCTCTGGGAAATCAAAAAATCTGTCTTGATTTCCCAGGCAAGAATACTGGAGTGGGTTGCCATTTCCTACTCCAGGGGATCTTCCTGACCCAGGGGTTGATCCCCTGTCTCCTGCATCTCCACCACTGGCAGGCAGATTCTTTACTGCTGTGCTACCTGGGAAGCCTTTTTAACAGTTACCACTTATGTAAAAGAACTTTATCTTTTAGCTGAATGTTAAACATCTCATCCTCCAGGAGATAATTATCTAATTTTCTAAATCAGTTGATCCTGAAATAAGTATTCTGGCTTCTCTTGGACCCTCCAAGCAAATAGGTATTTTTTTTCCTGCCTCAGAGTGAAGTCTTGTTTTAGTGTGATCTGTTCTTTAGCTCACTGGTTTTCCTTACATTCATCATCCAACAATTACTTTAAAAAGTCCCAACAACATACTATACTATATACATTGAGTCTAATTTGAGAAAGAAACTCTTAGAAAGAGTTTACCAAGTCCCAAGGAGAAGGAGAAGAGGGCATCAGAGGATGAGGTGCTGGATGGCATCACCGATGCAATGGACATGAATGTGGGCAAACTTAAGGAGATGGTGAAGGACAGGGAGGCCTGGCGTGCTGCAGTCCATGGGGTCGCAAAGAGGCAGACATGGCTTGGCGACTGAACAGCGACAAAGCAGAAGTGATTCCCATGGGCAGGAAGGGCAGGAAGACCTCAAAGGAAAGCAGGATTGTGAAAAGGTGTGGAGGGTAAGAAAATGTCACGTCCTGGGAAAGTAGAGCATTAGCTGGGCCTCAAAAGGTAGAAAGGATTTGAATAGGTAGAGCAAAAGATAATCATGCAAGATATTGAACATCACAGTCAAAGTTAGTGCTGACTGCGATTACTGTTATACAGACAGGTTGGCCTAAAGAGATGGGTTCCTTGTAAGAGATAATTCACATTGATTCATGAACCCATGAAACTCATTCACACTGGCCTGTGCTTGAGTGGCCAATAGTATAAAGATTCTAGATTACCTTTCAGAGAGATAGTGGTGGTCTGTGGTGGCAGTGAGGCACCTTAGAATTTAGAAATAAGATTGCCTTAATTATCTATTCATTTGCATTCATATGTGAGACACTGAAGAAATATGAAGACAGATGGGTCCCAGTGTTAAAAGCCTTGAATGGTGACTGCCAAACCACAGCCCCCACAAACTGCAAAAGGTATTCAAACCAAGTCCCTGGAACCTGTAAGTGTTATTTTTGGGGGGTGGAGGGGAATGTGATTTGAGGTAGATGTGATTAAGTTAAGATTCTTGAGATGAGATCATTCTGGATTATCGTGGACACATGGAGAAGAAGTGGAGGCCAAGACTGGGGTGATGAGGCCGCAAGCCAAGGGACACCTGAAGTGACGAGGAGGTGGAGGCGGCCAGGACCAGAGCTCCCCCTGGAGGGGGCACAGCCCTACCAATGCAGTAATTTTGGAACTTTGGCCTCAAGAACTGTGAGAGAATAAATCTATACTCTTTAAAAAGAATATCTCCATGTTTGTGATACTTTGTTACAGTTAAGAAACAAACAAATGTTTACACATAAACACACGTGTGTATATATCAGATGGTGAGAGGAGAAAAATAAAGTACAGCGAAAGAGAGAAAGTTGAAAGGGCTCTGTTTCAGACAGGGAGGGGAAGGAAGCCTGGTTGGAGGAGGCAGCGCTGACGGGAGACCTGAGTGCATAAGTGAGCTGCTGAGTCGGATGCCCAGAGAAAAGCCTTGCAGTCAAGGGAACCCCAAGTACAAAGGGCCTGAGGCCAAAAGGAAAAGCGTCATCTCTCTCTCCCTCCCCCGCATAGCATCCTGAGAGCAGGGATTCTGTCTGTTCAGGGCTGTACCCACTGTTTCCAGAACACGTGTGGGCTCGTGAGTGTTTGCTAGTTGAATAGAGAATGAGCGGGCATCCGACTGGCAGTCAGTCAGGGTCTGGCTCGTCACTGCAGCCCTTCCGGTGAGCCTCCCAAGGAGGGGTCAGAGCGGCAGAGACGGTTGGGAGCAGCTTCAGGACAAGGGCCACCTGGCGGGGACAGGATGGGTTACCTTAGTCATCTCCGGGTGTCAGGAGGATGAAATTACTGACTGTCTGTACATTTCTCAGCACCACGGGCAGAGTGTGCTCTAAAAGGTGGCTATTATTAATATGACTCCTCTTCCCAATCAATAATAAACCATAAACCTACGTGTCTATGCCCTCTTGGACTCGGTCTATTGTTTCTTTGTATTGAATTTATAAATTGCTGATCAAATATGCATGTTATTTATCTGCCAGGGAGCAATTACAGACAGGCTCATTTACGATACTACCGCTTTTGTTTAATCACTAAGTCGTGTCTGACTCTTCAGCGACCCCATGGACTGTAGCCTGCCAGGCTCCTCTGTCTGTGGGATTCCCCAGGCAAAGATACTGGAGTGGGTAGCCATTTCCTCCTCCAGGGGATCTTGCCAACTCAGGGATCAAACCTGTGTATCCTGCATCCCCGGCATCGGCCGGTGGATTCTTTACCATGGAGCCGCCAGGGAAGCCTACAATACCGTTACCCTGCAGTTTATCTGGCAGGAGCCTTATCTCGATCCCCCTTTCCTTGATGCATGATTAAGGGGGTGGTCTCTGGCCCCCCAGGCGCTTGTTGATTCCTTTGGGGGATGGGAAATAGAATCCACCATGGAGCTTCCTCAGTGAGGGTCTGCCCCATCTCCGAGCCCCAATCCCGTAAAGTTAGGGACTCAGATGGAGGCAGTGATCACAGGCATGGAGGTGGGTTCATGGTTCCAGCTCTGGTCCCCCTCCCCTCCTCCTCTCTCCCTCAGGTCCTGACTGTCTGTGCTTCTCATTTGCACCCGGCCCCTGCCGTGACCTTCTCTTGGCCTGGGAAACTATTCCCCAGGAGAAACCTCCACCCGGCACCTTGTACGACTGCCCGCCTTGTTCACTACGCATTCGGCCAGGGGGAAATGAGGTCAAATGAAACGAAACTGCCAGTCAGTGTCCATCACCTCCTCTCCCGCTGTCAGACACCCCGCTGACCCTCAAGTGAACCGACTCTGAAGCCTTCTCCTGTCTTGACAACCGGTCGGTTTTCCTGGCCTGGGAGGTGTGACCTTTCACAAACATGATCCCCGGGGCAGGCTCAGGGGAGCGCCTTCTTCCCCGAGTGCCCCCTTCAACCAGGCAGCTAGAGCCAGGTCTCCAGGCAGAAGTGGTTTATTTAGATAGCACATGCTAGATTAACTGGCAGGTTCTCCCCTGATGAGGACTCTATATGCATTGCATGTAGGCATTTAAGTTGGTATAATAGCCTTTGGGAGGGCTATTTGGCAATACATATAAAAAGCCTTAAACATATAGATTCCCCTGACTCAGTAATTCCACCCCTGGGAGTTTATGCTGAGAAAATACTCAGAGATGCAGGCAGAAATGTATGTATAAGAATGGTTACTGTGGTTCTAGTTATAATAGTAAAAAAAAAAAAAAAATTCGGAAGGAATCCACAGGGACTGTGATAAATAATTTATGATACTTTCCTATAGAGAAATACTAGCCATTCTTATTTTGAAAGTGTACTTAAAGCATATATGATGATACGAATTGTGGCTTCTCTCCTTTTTTTCCCTGATTCTCTCCTTTGCCCTCTGGATCACTCTGCACCCTCCAGGTGGCCTGCCCTTGCCCTCCCTCTGGGTTTGTCCAGTGTGGGCACAGCAGGAGGGGAGTGAAGGCAGGGCTTTGATTCCTGGGCAGCTTCCACTGTGTCGGGTGGTTCCTGCCACCCCTCCCTCCAGCCCTCTCTCCTCAGGTCCCTGAATGTCCTTCTTGCAGCCTTACCCAGAGGACTTCTTCCTGGCGCTCCATCTAGGTCAGCATGCCTCCGAGTCCCTTCATCAGTCCTCGGGAGGTCAGAGGGAAACCTGTTTCCTGGAGGACCCGCACTGGTACAGTGCAGAAAAGAAGATGTGACAACACGAGGTTAAGGAGCTGAGTCAGGCCAGAAAGCAGCACAACCCCAGCTCTGTACAAAAACAAATACGTTCAGAAAAGGAACTGAGCATAACAGTTCAGCATCTGCACTTAGCAGGGAAGAAAGGACTGGAAGGAAATATACCAGTGATTAACTCTTCACCTCTGGTGGTGAGATTGTAGGTGGTTTTTCTGGTCTTACATATACAATTCTGTATTTTGTACATTCTTGAAAATAGCCATGTATCGCCATTATAACCCTGAATATTCACTGGAAGGACTGAAGCTGAAACTCCAATACTTTGGCCACCTGATGCGAAGAGCCAACTCTTTGGAAAAGACCCTGAGGCTGGGAAAGATTGAGGGCAAGAGGAAAAGGGGATGACAGAGTATGAGATGGTCGCATGGCATAACCAACTCAATGGACATGAATTTGAGCAAACTCGGGGAGATAGTGAAGGACAGGGAAGCGTGGTGTGCTGCAGTCTGTGTGGGTTTAGAAGAACCCAGTAGTTTAGCGAAGTCACCTGCTTTGTGATATTAGGGAAGCAAGTCCAGAAGGTAACTATAATATAGCAAGTTTAAACACAATTATTGGGACTTCTCTGGTGGTCCAGTGGCTAAAGCTCTGTGTTCCTAACGCAGGGGGCCCAAGTTCAATCCCTGGTCAGGAAACTAGATCCCACATTCCACAAGTAAAGATCCAACTGAGACTTAATGCAGCCAAATATATAAATATATAGTCTCTGATCAGCTTTTGGTGTGCTCACTCTGGGCCCCTGGTAGTGAACTTGAGCATTTTGGATCCTGAAAGGGAAGCTTTCTCTCTTTCTCACACATGTACCACTGAATACATTTGCAACCTGGTTTTTATTTCTCGGGAGTTTGATTAGCATGATTTAGCTAATCATGCAAAGGTCGACTCAACCTTGAGATTGACAGAACTAGACACCATATTCTGACGCTTAGTGAATTTGCCTGCTAAAGCCACATGATCAGACTTTTTGAGATACAGGCTTGGAGTCTCCCAGATACTATCTACTGTTACTGTTGATCCCTCTACGCGCCTCAGGGAACATCATGCTTCCCCCTCAATTTAAAATCTGGGAAATGTATTTATTCAGCAGACATTTTTTTCTTGGTGCTCACATATAGGGGTAAAGTAAGGGGCTGCTGAGGTCTGGAGAGCTCACTGATGTATCTTTCAGGAGAATGACCTCAGTTCCTGTGTTAGTTTCCTGGGGATGCTGTACCAGACCCTCAGTGGCTTGAAAGAACAGAGGTTTATTCTCTCACAGTTCTGAGGCTGAAAGTCTAAGATCAAGGAGTCAGCAGGGCTATATTCCCTCCAAAAGCTCTAGCGGTGAATCATCTTTGCCAGTTCTGGTGGATGCAGGTGTTTCTTGGATTGTGGCCTCATCACCAGTCTGTGCCTTGGTCTTCACATGGCCTTCTCTTTGTCTCTTTTAAGGAAACCTGTTATTGGATTTAAGGCCTACCCTACTGTCCTTAATTAATCACAGAGACCTATTTCTAAATAAGGTCACACATGAATTTTGCAGGGGCGCTGGTCAACTGACTATATCTCCTTAAGTTGGAAAATCTGCAAGGGCTGGAATGAGTCTTAGGTTATGCTAAAATAAATATGAATTGAGGACTTCCCTGTTGGTGCAGTAGTTAAGACTCTGTGCTGCCAATGCAGGGTTCAGTCCTGGTTGGGGAACTAAGATCCTACATGCCATGTGGAATGAACAAAAGATAAAAAAAAAAATTTTTAGTATGTATGTCAACTACAGCACAGACTAAGTAGATCTCAGTCTGCAAGTGCATGGGCAATAAGATGGCATGTGTGTGTGTGCTCAATCACGTCTGACTCTTTAGGACCCCATGGACTGTAGCTGCCCAGCTCCTCTGTCCATGGAATTTTCCAGGCAAGATTTCTGGAGTGGGTTGCCATTTCCTGCTCTAGGGGATCTTCCCTACCCAGACATGGGATCAAACCCACGTCTCCTGCATTGGCAGGCAGCTTCTTTACCGCTCTGCCATCTGGGAAGCCCATAAGACGGCATGTGTGCCTCTTAATCACTCAGGCATGTCCAGCTCTTTGTGACCCCATGGACAGTGGCTCGCCAGGCTCCTCTGTCCATGGAATTCTCCAGGCAAGAATACTGGAGTGGGTTGCCATTCCCTTCTCCAATAAAATAGCATAAGGAAGCTAAATAATGATCAAGANCTCTTAATCACTCAGGCATGTCCAGCTCTTTGTGACCCCATGGACAGTGGCTCGCCAGGCTCCTCTGTCCATGGAATTCTCCAGGCAAGAATACTGGAGTGGGTTGCCATTCCCTTCTCCAATAAAATAGCATAAGGAAGCTAAATAATGATCAAGAGACCACGCTGGCGGGTGGCAGCAGTGATGCACAATGTCTCCTGTTAAGATCCCTAAAGGCGCCTCTCCAAACGAGGAACCTGCCCATCTGGCTCCCTTTCCCCCTCTAATTCAGATCACTCCAGCATACTGCTCTCTCCAGATGGAGCCAGTTCCCACATCACCTGCTGTTCTCTGTTGGTGTGGACACCTGTCTCCTGGCCCAGGGTCTTCACAGCTTTATAGCTTTCCGTGGACACTCTGGCACTTATTCCAAAGGCTTTCTTTCTCCTGTTGGGATAGGTTTGTCTTCTAAGGGCTGCCCCGCCCATAGTCACTCTAGTTACCCAAGCTATTGCCATCTTGGCATTTGTGCCTGAAGCTTAAAAGGCCGCATGAAGGCATGTCTCCATGACATTCCTGGACTCATGGCACCCTGCAGAGAAGTTACTGACCTCATCCTTAGTTAAGTTAACCTGTGGCATACTCCAGTGTTGGTTTCTTTATGATTCTTCCCATCTCGGTTAGAGGACAATGGATTCTAGGCCAGAATGTTGCATTCTAGCTTCTCACACTGTGTTCTTATTCCTCATTCACTCATGAGGAGACCCTGGAAAGCACATTGTCAAATTAAACCAACCCTATAGGCAAAAACTGCCTCTGCCGCCTTGCGCTGTGCCCGTGTTCCAGCTGTATTGGAACAAAGCATCTGAAACCAGTGCACAGGGAGCAGCATGGCCAGTCTACCAAGTTGCCGCAGAACTAAAGTTCCAATTCCAGGTCATCCACTNTCTGTCTCTTATACACATCTAGATGTGTATAAGAGACAGGCCTTGCGCTGTGCCCATGTTCCAGCTGTACTGGAACAAAGCATCTGAAACCAGTGCACAGGGAGCAGCATGGCCAGTCTACCAAGGTGCCGCAGAACTAAAGTTCCAATTCCAGGTCATCCACTCACTGGCAGTGTGGATCCAGGAAAGGCTTTCAACCTCCTTGAACCCAAGTTGTGTAAATTGTAATTCCTCTGTAAATTGGGCCTAAAACTATATACTTTGAAAAATTGTGAACTGTGAAAGTTTACTGAGATGGCAAATGTATGTGAAAACTTAGTGTCGTGCCGGTTGCGAGTCACCACTCTATAAATCTGCTGCCATGACTGTAGGCAGAATCCACAGCACAGCTGACAAAGAGTGGTCGTCTGATGGCACCATGCAGATTCACTGAAATTTCCAGCGAACCCACATGACTGTGATAACACTCCTATCTTTCCCTATTTTTCTGCCCTTTTCTCATACCTCAGTGGAAGAATTATTCTTCCTTTTCAAAAGTGATAAGCTCTGTATTTGTGATTCAGAATTCTATTTACATAGTCCATCCCTTTATTAGCTGTATTCCTGCAACAAACCCAAGTTGTGCCCTTGCTTAAAAACACTATTCCTTAATTCTGCAGCCCACTCAAGATACATGTGGTCCCTCCTTCCCTTTAGCTGTCAAACTTCTTGAATGCTTCTAAAATTAATTCACAAATGTCTGTTTCACATGACCCCATGCTGCATACAGTGGTGGACAGTGGGCATCCGTCATGGCTGTCAGCGGAGGACGATGCTACCAGGTCTCCTGCAGATCCGTCTTGAGCAAAATGGTGACCAAATCTGAGCAGCTTCTTGTCTGGTCCTTGTCCAGCTCTATCCATCACACAGTGCCCATCAGTCTCTGTTCTCAAATCTCACCAGCTTCATTTCAGTTTCTTGAACTATCTCAGGTTCTCTCACCTGATTAATCCCTAGATTCCAATTAGATTATCTGCTCAGGGAAACCTTCCATGCCTCCTCCTCCACTGTATTTGGGACAGATGTTTTTTCTTTTACATACTCATAGACTCATCATCCCCTTTGTCCAAAACACTTAACTCAGTACCTAATTCTCCATTTATGAGTGTGGTTACCTCGCTTTCTTTTCTACTCTACCCTAAGCTCTAGGGGAGCAAGGGCCATGGCTATTTTTACTTACTTTGTGCACAACTGCTAGTAATGTTGTCTGGCAGTAGACCATCATTAAACAGTGATAGAAGTGTCTTTCAGGAGGTAGTCAGATAGCAAGAAGAAAATAATGTGTTCTAATGCTTTGGCTTCAAATGGAGTATTCTGATGAAATTATATTGTGTATGTTAAGGGGGTACAGAAGAGCAGCCATTAACTGTGTAGGCACAGGTGTGAAGTAATCAGCAAACACCTTTGAAAAGATGAGTAGACATCCGTTATGCAAATGAGGGGAAAATGGCAGACGGAAGGACTTATACGAAGCAGATGAAAAGACTTCATGAGTTGAGGGAACTGAGTGACGTTTCTATGACTGGAATGAAGGGGACATGTGGAGAAATAGTAAGAGGTGAGGCTGGACAATTGGGGCACAGATCATGGAGAGCCTTGCCTATTTCCTGTGGAATTTGAGCCTGTGTGGAGACAGAGATGATCTCTTAAGTAGGAAAATAGCATGACATATTTGCATTTGAAAAAGACTTATTTTGGCAACTGGACCGCTCAGACACGCCTTGTGGAAATATAAACTAGTAGAACCATATTGGAAAGCTGTTAGACAGTTTCTTACAAAATTTAACATACACCTATCCTATGAACTGGCCCTTCTATTCCTATATATTTATCTAAAATTGAAAATATATGTCCAAAAAAGACATATGAAAATGTTCATGACAGCTTTTTCATAAGAGCGAAAACTAGAAACAACTCAGTTTTTCATCAACAGATGAATGGAAAAATAAGTTGTATATCCATACAATTGTGTACTACTCAGCAATATAAAGGACTTACTCAGTGGCTCAGCAGTAAAGAATCCACAATGCAGGAGACTCGGGTTCAGTCCCTGGGTTGGGAAGATTCCCTAGAGGAGGGTGTGGCAACACACTCCAGTATTCTTGCCTGGAGAATCCCATGGAGAAAGGAGCCTGATGGGCTACAGTTCAGAGTGTCGTAAAGAGTTGGGCGTGACTGAAGTGACTGAATGGACTTCCCTGGTGGCTCAGACGGTAAAGCTTCTGTCTACGATGCGGGAGACCTGGGTTCGATCCCTGGGTTGGGAAGATCCCTTGGAGAAGGAAATGGCAATCCACTCCAGTACTATTGCCTGGAAAATCCCATGGACAGAGGAGCCGGGTAGGCTACAGCCCATGGGGTTGCAAAGAGTCGGACACGACTGAGCGACTTCACGTTCACGAAGTGACTGAGCATGCATGCAAGGCAACATAAAGGAACAAACTAGTGAAAATGCCACAGCCTGGATGACTTTGACAGACACTGTGTTGACTGAAGAATCCAGACACGAGATAATCCATACCATGTGATTCCATTTACATATCGTTTGCTGCTGCTGATAAGTCGCGTCAGTCTTGTCTGACTCTGTGCCACCCGAGAGACGGCAGCCCACCAGACTCCACCATCCCCGGGATTCTCCAGTCAAGAACACTGGAGTGGGTTGCCATTTCCTTCTCCAGCGTGTGAAAGTGAAGTCGCTCAGTTGTGACTGACTCTTTGCGCCCCCATGGACTGCAGCCTACCAGGCTCTTCCATCCATGGGATTTTCCAGGCCAGAGTACTAGAGTGGGTTGCCATTGCCTTCTCCGACACTCAGTTGCCTCTGGGCATCAGGGGCTTGACTGGAGGGAGTCATAAGGGAACTTTCTGAGGCTGTGGAAATGTTCTGTTTCTTGATTGGGGTGGTGGTTATGTTTAAACCTGTCAAACTTGACACTTACAATTTGTGTGTTTTATTGTATGTAAGTTATGCATCCTTTTTTTTTTAAGTACTAGAGGAAAAAGACTTGTGGAAACAGTGTGGAGAATGCTCAAAGAGGAATTGAGAATTGACTTGGGGTGATTGTAACAATGCGGTAGAAAAATTTTAGAATGCTAGAATTTAAGCAATGGCTTTGGAAAAAGAGGGAAGGAATTTCCAGAGTATTGAGGTAAGAGGATTATTTTTTTCTTCTTCCTCCAACCCCCTCCCCTCTAGCGACCACCTGTTAGTCTCTGTATCAGTGACTGTTGTTTAGTTATGTTTGTTCATTTATTTTGGTTTTTTAGATTCCATATATAAGTGAAATCATACAGTATTGTCTTTCTCTGTCCTTATTATTTCACTTAGTACCTCTTGGTCCAACCATGTTGTCACAAATGGCAAGATTTCATTGTTTTTCATGGCTGAGTAGTACTCCATTGTGTGTATATGTGTATCTATATATATGTATATCACATCTTCTTTATCCATTTTTCTATTGATGGGCACTTAGATTGCTTCCATATCTTGACTATTGTTAATAAGGCTGTAATTAACATAGGGGTGCATACATCTTTTCATTTTCTTTGTATAAATACCCAGGAGTGAAATTGCTGGATTGTATGGTAGTTCTGTTTTTAATTTTTTGAGGGAGGCTGCTATGCTCCTTTCCAGAGTAGGTGCACCAATTTACATTCCCACCAACAGTACGTGAGGGTTCCCTTTCCTCCACATCCTCACCAACACTTATCATCTCTTGTCTTTTTGATAATGGCCATTCTGACAGGTGTGAGGTGATATCTCACTGTGGTTTTGCTTTGCATTTCCCTGATAGCTAGTGATGTTGGGCATCTTTTCATGTGTCTTATTAACCATCTGTATGTCTGCTTTGGAAAAATGTCTATTAAGCTCCTCTGTCCATTTTTTAATCAAGTTTTTTGTCTTCTTGATGATGAGTTGTGTAAGTTCTTTGTGTGTTTCAGATATTAACCCCTTATCAGATATATAATTTGCAAATATCTTCTCCTATTCAGTAGGCAGCCTTTTCATTTTGTTAACAGTTTCACCCTGCAAGAGCTTTTTAGTTTGATGCAATCCCATTTGCTTATTTTTGCTTTTGTTTCTTTTGCCTGAGGAGACATCCAAAAAAGTATTGCTAAGACTCATGTTAAAGAGCATATTGCCTATGTTTTCTTCCAGAAGTTTTATGGTTTCAGGCCTTACATTTAAGTCCTTAATCCATTTTGAGGTTATTCTCATATGTGATGTGAGAGAGTAGTCTAGTCTGATTTTTTTTGCTTATAGTTGCCTCAGTTCAGTTCAGTTCAGTCACTCAGTTGTGTCTGACTCTTTGTGACCCCATGGATTGCAGCACGCCAGGCCTCCCTGTCCATCACCAACTCCTGGAGTTCACTCAAACTCATGTCCGTTGAGTCAGTGATGCCATCCAGCCATCTCATCCTCTGTCTAGTTTTCCTTTATTTCCTTTATTGAAAAGGCTGTCTTTTCCCCATTGAATATTCTTGCCTCCTTTGTCATAGATGGATTGACCATATCAATGTGGGTTCCCCCCCCGACCCCGGATTCTCTATTCTGTTTCCTAGATCCATGTGCCTTTTTTTGTGCCAGTACCATGCTATTTTTTTTTTTTTTTAATTTGGCCGCACCAGGTTTTAGTTACAGAACACAAGATCTTCATTGTCACGTGCAGGATCTTCAGTTATGTCACACAGGCTCTTAGCTCCAGCATGTGGGATCTAGTTCCCTGATCAGGGATCGAACGCAGTCCCTCTGCATTGGGCATGCAGAGTCTTAACCGCTGGACCACCAGGGAAGTCCCAGTACCGTACTATTTTGATTACTGTAGATTTGTAGTTTGAAATCAGGGAGCAAGATACCTCCAGCTTTGTCTTCTTCCTTAGGACCGCTTTAGGCTATTCAGAGACTTTAGTGTTTCTCTACAGAATTATTTGTTCTAGTTGTGTGAAAAATGCCATTGGCATTTTGATAGGGATCGTATTGAATCTGTAAATTGCCTTAGGTTGTATGTTCATTTGAACAGTATTAATTCTTCCAGTCCATGAGCAGAGTGTCTCTTCCCATTATGTTTGTATCATCTTCCGTTTCTTTCATCACTTCATCATTTTTCTGAGTATAGGTCTTTTACCTCCTTAGTTAATTAGTAGGCATTTTATTCCTTTTGAAATGATTTGTAAATGGGATTGTTTTCTTAATTTCTCTTCCTAATTTGTTTTTAGTGTATAAAAAGGAGATAGTAGGATTGACGGAACTTAAAAAATGAGGAGGAAAGAGTTAAGTCTTTGGATTGTACCCTTTAATAGGTTGATATAGTTGCTGAAAATTTGGAAGCAGGTTTTGAGGGGGAATTTTTGGTGGTGGCCGGTGAGTTGGGTTCCAGAAAGGTGGAGCTTGTTGTAACCCTGAGGAATCTCCATGTGCAACAGGCAGAGCTAAAGACGGGTCTGAAGCCTGGGGAGAGTCCAGGGCTGGAGGGAGATAAGAGTGTGGGGTCAGCAAGAGGTAGGCATCGTTGAAATCATCACGAATGGGAGAGTTTAAGGATTAAGCAGAGACAAGGGCTAAAAACAGAACCTTGGAAACCTTGACATTTAAAGGTCAGTAGAGAACAAGGAGCCCATGAAGGAATCTGAGGAGATGTAAAATGTGCTTCCTAGGAGACAAAGAAGGGGAAAGTGATTCAGTAAATAGGGAGGGTCAGTGTCGAGGGCTGGAGCTGTCAGGTCAGAAAATAACTGCCTCCACGCCCCTTCTTCCCTCCCACACCTTTCGGATCTCATCAGCTCCTTTCTCCGCTGCTGGAGTGTTTTTCCTGAACGTGGCCAGAGGCCTCCAAGCCTCCAGATCTAGTGGCAGCACCGTCTCCAGCCTCATCTTCAGCCTCCTGCACATTTGAGGTCACCAACCACGCCCTCCTCCTTGAGATTCTCTCCCCTAGGCCCCTGTGACTCTGCAGGGTTCTTATTACCCTCACAAAGCCTTCACCATGGCTCCTCTTTCTGCTCCTGAACATACTCATTTCCTGAGGTTTTGCTGTCTTTTCTTCCCTTGACATCAAATCAAATCATCTTGTGGTTAGACCTGTCATAGGTGCCGATGAGACCAGTAAATATAACATGGGCCAGTAAATATAACAGCATAGCCACAGAGGAAGAAGAAAATAGATCTCAACAGTATTGTGTGCTAGACAGTTCTTAGCAGGTTCTCTGGGATTGTGGAAGGAACAACTGAGCCTGAAACAGTAATAAGAATGCATAGAGTCTAGGGAGGGATGGGATCCATGGAAATTTCTGTGGCTGAAGTGTCTATAGAAAAGGTGGGGCTGAAGGGTGAGAGAAGGATTCGAAATATAAATGTAGAGAGGTAAATTGCAAAGTGTCATGTATAATTCTTAGAAGTTTGAGCATCGTTCTATGTATATATAACCAGTAGGGAGCCAGTTGGGTCTTAAATAGAAGAAAGATGATCACACACAGGCTTCCCAGGTGGTCCAGTGCGTAAAGAATCTGCCTTCAATGCAGCAGACTCAGGAGACGTGAATTCGATCTCTGGGTTGGAAAGGTCCCCTGGAGGAGGGCATGGCAACCCACTCCAATATTCTTGTCTGGAAAATCCCATAGACAGAAGAGCCTGAAGGGCTACAGTCCATAGGTGCACAAAGAGCTGGACGTGACTCAAGCAACTTAGCACACACACATGCTTTATCACACAAAAAATCTTGGAACATAACTAGCTGAATGAAGTCTAGAGAGACTGGGAGGAGGCTGGGGGCAGAGGGGCTGACAAGGAAGTTGTATCCGTAGTCCGGGTGAGAAATGATGAGGATTTGAATTAAGGCAGCAATGAGAATACACACTCTGGTACTCTTGCCTGGAAAATCCCATGGACGGAGGAGCCTGGTAGGCTGCAGTCCATGGGGTAGCGAAGAGTCGAACATGACTGAAGCGACTTAGCAGCAGCAGCAGCAGCAGCAATGAGAAAGGGGCTTCCCTAGTGGCTCAGTGGTAAGGACTCTGCCTGCAATTCAGGAGACCCAGGTTTGATCCCTGGGTGGGGAAGATCCCCTGGAGGAGGGCATGGCCACCCACTCTAGTACTGTTGCCTAGAGAATCCCATGGACATAAGACCCTGGCAGGCTGCAGTCCTTAGGGTCACACAGAGTCAGACATGACTGAAGCGACCAAGCAGAAGCAGGAGCACTGAGAATAGGGAAGATGATGAAATTTCAGAGATATTTCTGGTATAGACTTGAATTGGTGAGGCAACTGGTTGGGAGATGCAAAAGGAGAGGTTGAGGATGACTGCACAGTGCTTAAATGGGGAGATTTGGGTCAGTGATGACTCCATGACCCCAAATTAAAACCACAAGAATGGAAACAGCCTTTGAATGGAAGTACATTAATGATTAAGATTTAAACATATTTGGGAATTCCGTAGGGGTCCACCAGTTAGGACTCTATGCTTTCACTGCCAAGGACGCTGGTTCAGTCCCTGGTCAGGGAACTAAGATCCCGCAAGCAGCGTGGTGTGGCCAAAAAAAAAGATTTAAACATACTAATTTTGAAATTATTATACAGTATTCAGTTAGAACTCTGTTTCAACAGAGAGACCGTGGCTGAAGCCCTAGGGTTAGATGAGCCTTCTTTGAAAGCCCATGTAGAAGAAATCATGAGTTTGGCAGAGATGGAACATCAAAGAATATCAGCACTGGGACTCCTCTGGTAGTCCAGTGGCTAAGACTCCATGCTCCCAATATGGGTTCGGGCTCTGGTCAGGGAACCAGATCCCATATGCTGCAACAAAGATATCACGTGCTGCAAATAAGATCGGGCACAGTCAAATAAATAATAAATGTTTTTTTAAATGAGTATCAGTATTGTAGAGTTGAGAAGGGAAAACCTCGAAATAAACAGAGAAAGAGGAAAAGGACAAAGAATCCTCAAAACTAAGAGAATAAAGAGTTTTAAGAATCAGAGGGTTATCAACAATGCCAAAGGTCATAGAAAGGGTTAGGGCTCAAAGTGTCCATTGTGTTTGGTAATTAGGAGATCCCTGACTAACACATCAAGAGCATTTTTATTGGAGGGCAGGGATGGAAACCATAGTTGAGGAGAATTTAGGAGAAAAAATAGAAGAAGCATAGTGTAAAATAATGTCATATTCCGGCATACAAATACTTGGAACATTTCCTTTCCACATAATTTTACTCAGGAAAATTACTTGAGGGTGTACTCCAGAAAAAAATGAAAGAAACTCAACAAAGAGGAAACATGGGATCTGAGCCATGTCAGATTGATAGAGGTGGAGCAGAACCATAGAGGAATGTGTCCAAAACTGATCATTTAACAGGAAAATTAGGGATCTTGACAGTCTTACCGTAAGATGAAAAAAACATATAGTTCTACTTTCTATAAGAAAAAGGGCAATGAGAAACCTCAGAAATGTAGAGAAAAACCTGTGGAAGAAGTCCGGGCCAAACATGAAGCAAACTGAAATATAATCTGATTTTGAGCAGTTTGATGGCAGATAAGAAATGAACAATACATCTATATATTTGAATTTTTTCCCATCCAGTAACTTGGCTGGAGATAGTGTTATAGCCTATTCTGTCATGATTTATTCACCCTACCTGATTCTGTGGTGTATATAATCGTAAATATAAATATTGCTTATTGTTCTTCAAGTTTTAGATTCAATTTTTGTGAAGTTTGCAAAGCATGCAAAAATTCATGTAGCTCCAAAGCAGGATCTGAATGATTTAAACCTTGACATGTAAAGAACTACTTGAACAGGTAATCAAACTTTGGAATGTGGAGGAGTATTAGTAATAAAATAGCTCCCATTCATTGAGTCTCCACCATGTCCCAGTCACTGTCCTAAGCCTGTTAAAGGTTACTGAATTCATGACAAAGCTATGAGTTAGGTGCTATTTTTATATCCATTTTCCAGCTAAGGAAACTGAAGCACAGAGAGGTGAAGTAACCTGCCCAGGGTCACACAGCTAGCAAATGGAAGCAGTGAGATTAGCACCTCAGCTGTCTGGCTCCAGAGCCTACATCTGCATATACGCCACTCCACTGTCCTGTTTCCTCAGGTGAGGCAGAGAGAAGTGCCCAGGTGCCAGCAACCTCATCATACTTCCTGGAAGGGGGAGGGGGAGGAGAAACTGACCCAAGTCAATGCAGCTGACGGGAAGCTTAAAATATATATTTTACAAGTCACCTGAGGTGGTTGCCTCAGTAGGCTAGGACTGAGGGGTGGGAGGCTGAGAGGAGAACTACTGTCATTTTATATACTTAACGAACCATTTGAATCGCTATTACTATGTGCATGGATTACTTTCATCATTTAAAAATCCTACCCTTCTTCCAAGGCCATGTTTAAAAATTTCCTCCCAAAGCTTCCCTAATTCCTTCAGTAAAAAATGGGCTCTCGAAAAAATGAGCTCCTGCAAGACCATGTCTGTTTCTGCCCTCTTTAGAACCCACTACTTCTGACTTTACATTGCTTTTGAAAGTGCCTTGGGGACAGCGTCTTTGTCAGATTTACCTGATTTACCTCCGTGGCCTTGGCATTGTGCCCTGCTTATGTTATGTGCTCAGTAAATATTGAATGAACTGGATGAGTGGCTTCTGTTAACAGCAGATTGTGTCCATTTCCCACAATTTGGGGAACTCAGAACACATAGCTTGAGTATGTCTATGTGTCAGTCAGTGTGCTGCTGCTGGGGAAGAGGGAGATGGGGAGAGAAGGAGGGGTGTGGAGTGGCCCCTTTGCCCCATCCTTCTATAAAAACAGAGTCACAAAATGACTGTACTGAAATGAATCTTAGATCATTATACCCAACCCCATCATTTTACAGATGAGGAAACTAAGGCCAGGGAGCAGAGAAGACTTGAAAGCCCACAATGAAATCGGAATAGCTGTATATCAGCTTAGGTTCTTAAACTTTGTTCCTAATTACCAAAGCAATACTTAGCTTGATTTTTTTTTTTTAACCCCTATAATCTCTCTATATTTCTACCTAAACATGGTTTGGAGCTTTTATTTCATTTTTTTATGGTCTTGCTTTGTAGGTGATATTTTAAGTTGGCATAGACTCTCTTTGGATGGCAGTGAATGATGGATGAGTAGATAGATGGATAAGTTAGTGACTTTCCCGGGATAACATAGCTGGTCGATGACAGAGCCAAGACCTAGCAAAGCATCTCGCTGAGGGATGCCAAGCAGCTGAAGTACCTAACACAAAAGCACTTCTGAGTTGCCGTGACAACTACAGTAGTCCTCCAATTTCCATCAGAGTGTGTGTGGATCAGGGTCAGACCCTAATGCACAGGCTCAGAGGTGTGAAGGAAGACACTCCTTACTCAGGCTGTGATGGCACAGCCCCAGCTAGATTCAGGAATCAGCATTTTGTTGAAGCCACCAGGCCTGGTCTGAAAGAGGGGCCAAGGGAAATGGATCCAAAGGACACAGTTGTCTAGGTGGCATCATGTGGTAAAGAGAAACAGGAAGCAGACCCAGATTCCAGTCCTGGCTCAGGCACTAAGTCATTGAGTGACTTTGGGTAGGTCACCGCCTCTTTCTGGGCCTCAGTGTCTTTACCTCCGAGGCGAGGTGATTGGACTAGTCCCTGGGTAATGTCCAAGGGCTCTAACCATATGAAAACGCCCCGGCACCACAATTGCAAAATGTCTTGTCAGAATCCAGAGAAGGCTAGGATTCGAGCCTCGGATCCACAGAGAGGACCTATCCCTCCCTGCACCCCTTTGTCACCCACGGACTCCATGCCCTCTGTAGCCAGGCAGAGCTGCGGGACGACAGCCTGAGACAGGCAGCCAGCCAGCCCTGGCCAGCTCCCCGCTCCAACTGAGGTAGGAGTGGGATCGGGAGCATGTACTCTTCTTCAGAGATGCCTCCCTTTGGAGGAGGCACTACTTGGGTGGTAAACAAAGACCCAGGTTCCTCGGCTGGAAGCAGGGGTGTGCCTCCCTCCTCCTCCACGAAGATGGGGGTTGGCAGGAGGTCAGCGGTCCTGGGTGCACTGCTGAGTAGGGGTTGAAGAAGCTACCTGGGTGGAGGGGCAGGGTGACTGCGTGACCGGTGGTGGCGACGCTACGTCCATGTCCAGTCCCCGAGGGTTGTATCCCCCAGTCTCTTCACAAGTCATCTACCTCCCAAGCCCCTCCACCTTCCTATGCTTGTCACCACTTATACTTCATTCACTCAGTAAATATTTCTTGAGCACCTGTTGTTCTGGATGCTGGGGATACAGTGGTAAATGAGAGAGACATAAAACCCCTGCTCTCAAGCAGCTTATGTTCTAATGGGAGAGGAACTTAGTAAACAAACCCTAATCCATATAGTATATTATACCTAATCCATATAGTATATTATACACATGGTGAGACATGCTGTGAAAAGAATAAAGCAGGCAGAGGAGATAAGAAATGTGAGCAGAGCATGCTATTTGAATTAAGGTGGTCTGGGAAGACGTTGCTAATAAGGTGACATTTGAGCAAAGACCTGAAGGAAGTGAAGGTGCAGGCCCTGGGATATTCCAGGCAGCCAAGAAACATCCCAGGCAGAGAAAAGGCCCAGCACAGAGTGTGCTTGGCATGTCTAGAACACAGTCAGCAAGGCTGGAGAGGCGGAGTCACGGGAGACAGGTGGAAGCAGCAGAGAAGGCAGGAGATACAGGATAGCACCTTGAGGGACGTCACTCAATGGCTAGGACAGGAAGCCCCTGGAGGTGGTGAGCAGCGGGGTGATGTGTCTGGCTTGGGTTTTAAAAGGGTCTCTGCTGTGTTAAGGACAGGTGAAGGTGGAAGCAGGGGAACAGGTGAGCTGTCAATTGCAGTAATCCAGCTGAGAGATGACAGGGGCTTGGACTGGAGTGGAAGGGTGGTGAGGAGTGTTAAAATTTGAAATGTATTTTGAAGGTAGAACTGACAGATTTGCTGACAGATTGGATACGGGGCATGAAAGGAAGGAATCAGGATGGTTCCAAGACTCTTTGGCCTGAGCAACTGGAAGGATGAGTTTGTTGTTCACAGAGATGGGAAGGGCTGTGATGGGGTAGATGAAACATCTAAGTCAGGTTTTCTGGTTGACAGTTGGATCCATGAGTCTGGAATTAATGGGAACAGTTGATGGTAAAGATGTATTTGGAAGTCATCAGCAAATAGACTTGCACTGTCCAATATGGTAGCCACTAACCACAAAAGGCTTTTTATATTTAACATGAATTAAATAACCTCACCTCAGATATGCAGGTGACACCACCCTATGGTAGAAAGTGAAGAGGAACTAAAAAGCCTCTTGATGAAAGTGAAAGAGGAGAGTGAAAAAGTTGGCTTAAAGCTCAACATTCAGAAAACAAAGATCATGGCATTTGGTCCCATCACTTCATGGCAAATAGGTGGGGAAACAGTGGAAACAGTGTCAGACTTTATTTTTCTGGGCTCCAAAATCACTGAAGATGGTGAAATTAAAAGATGCTTACTCCTTGGAAGAAAAGTTATGACCAACCTAGATAGCATATTCAAAAGCAAAGACATTACTTTGCCAACAAAGGTCAGTCTAGTCAAGGCTATGGTTTTTCCAGTAGTCATGTATGGATGTGTGAGTTGGATTGTGAAGAAAGCTGAGCACCAAAGAATTGATGCTTTTGAACTGTGGTGTTGGAGAAGACTCTTGAGAGTCCCTTGGATTGCAAGGAGATCCAACCAGTCCATTCTAAAGGAGATCAGTCCTGGGTGTTCATTGGAAGGACTGATGCCAAAGCTGAAACTCCAATACTTTGGCCACCTCATGCGAAGAGTTGACTCACTGGGAAAGACTCTGATGCTGGGAGGGATTGGGGGCAGGAGGAGAAGGGGACGACAGAGGATGAGATGGCTGGATGGCATCACTGACTCGATGGACGTGAGTCTGAGTGAACTCCAGGAGTTGGTGATGGGACAGGGAGGCCTGGCGTGCTGCGATTCATGGGGTCGCAGAGAGTCGGAAACGACTGAGGGACAGAACTGAACTGACTGAACATTAAATAGCATTTAAAATGTAGCCCCTTCTATCACACTAACTACATTTCAAGTGCATAACAGCCAAATGTGAGCAGAGGCTACCATACTGGACAGCACAGACAGAGAACATTTCCACCATCACAGCACGCTTGTTAGACAGTGCTTATAATGTCTGGATGAGATGTCGGGAGAGTGGATGGAGAAAAGTGAGCTTTTATCAGTTGGGAAGATAAAGACGAGTGGCCTGTATGCTCAGTTGCTAAGCTGTGTCCGACTGTTTGTGACCCCATGGACTGTAGCTCACCAGGCTCAGACTTTGTCCATGGGATTTCCTAGGCAAGAATACTGGAGTGGCCTGTATAGGAGTAGGAAAATCCAGGAGAGGGTGGATTTCTGGATGCCAGTAAAGAAAGTATATTGGAGAGGATGTCAGATGCTTTTATTAGGACAGGGAGACTGAAAATCAAGAATTGTTGGTGGTCCAGTGGTTAAGACTCTGCCTGCCAGTGCAGGGAGGGGCTCCATCCCTGGTCTGGGAGGATCACCCATGCCACGGAGCGACTAGAACGCGCACACCACAGCTCCTGAAGCCCATGCACTCTGGAGTTCATACTCCACAAGAGAAGCCACTGTAAGGGGAAGCCCGCGCCATCTAGAGAGCAGCTCTTGCTCACCACAACTGGAGGAAGCCCACATGCAGCAACGAAGACCTAGCACAGCCAAGATAAATAATTTTTTTAAATAACCTTAAAAAAATTGACCAGCAGATTTATCAACAAGTAGGTCGTCAATGACTTCAGGGAGGGCAGTTTTGCAGAGGTGGAGACCAAAGCTTGAGTGAGTGGTAGATTCTGGAGAGAATGAGGAGAGAGGAATTGGAAACAGCACATGTGCACACCTTCACACCTTTTCAGATGAAGGTGCCGTGAAGGAGCAGAGAAATAGCCAGAGGCTTATGATGTTAAGGGAAGTAGAGCCTCACCACTGGGGGAATTGAGAAAACCATGCCTTGAGTAAGGAAGAGCCGAGAGGATCTGATCCCCACGTGGCTCCCGTGGCTAGGATATGGACAGGATGGATGTCTTGTCTGGAGGATGGAGGGAGGGCAGAGTCGGTGGCAAGGCTGCAGATAAGAGAGGGGCTGGGGGATGGGGAGTGTGGGGAGGTTCTCTTGGAAATGTCTCAGTTCCCCCAGGGCAGTTAGGAGGAGTTCATTGACTGAGTGTGAACACAGGCATTGGAGGGGTGAGGAGAGAGAGGAGGGCATCAGTAGTCATCCAGGAAAGCAGGAGAGTGGTGGGATTAGGGGATGGATGTGGGATTGCCAGGCTGCACTGAAGGCTTGCTTAAAGTTTGTGGTCCTTCTAGAGCCAGCTTCCAGAATTTGCCCTGTCTTGCCTCTGTGTGTTTTTCTGCTGCTTTTTCTCTTTGGCGGTTCCTTCCCATTTCTCTAGTCCCTCCTCTGCCCAGCAGACCCATGATTCTGCAAGGCAGAGCTTAAGCATCAGCTCCTCTGATACCTCCTTCCCTCCCTTTCTTCTCACCGGTGCCCATCCTTCCCCCCAGAACTCAGATCGTGTTACATGAACAGTATTTGCTTACATGGCTATTGCGCTCAGGCAGGGGTCAGCAGACACTCATTGCAGAAGGGCAGATAGTGAATATATTAGGTTTTGTAGACTGTTCGGTCTCTGCCACACTATTCGGTCTGTACAGATTGTAGCACAAAAGCAGTCAGACAATACATAAAAGATGGGGTGTGACCGTGTTCCAGTAAAATGCTGTTTGCTGGATTTGGCCTCTGGGCCATAGTTTGCCAACCCCAGCTCAAGGGAATGGCAGAGATGATGTCTCAATTGTCTCAGTGGCCCCCGTACCTGGGTACCAGTTAGGGGCTCAGGAAATCTTTAAATGGATGATAGAAGAGTGGATGTGCATGAATAAACATTTAGGCCTGTCCTACTTAGATTACAGAACCGTGTTCCCTCAGACATGCACATTTTAGTCTGTTTGTCAATGGTCTGTCCACCAGAGCCTAGGGAAGGATTATACATGGGAGCATGAGCCCTGCATACCCAGGAAAGATCAGAGGTGGCCTTGCCACCCGCTGCATCAATGCTAAACTGCCACCCTGGCTAGCCAGCCTTGTTCCTACTTGTTCCCAGGTGCAGAGACTCCCAGTTCAGAGGGACCAGCCTCTTCACAAACAGGCCCTCCATATTCACCCTCCCTCTGCATAGTTCCTGTGCTCCCCTTTAGCCCAGCATCCCTCAGCCCCTGCAGAGAATGAATAGTCACCAGGTCTCTGTCATATGCAAGGCATAGTGGGAGAATCATAGGCCCTTCCCTGAAGAAACTTACTCAGTCCAAGCATCCCTTTGGAAGTGTCCTCTGCCTACCCTCACCATACTCATACCTGAGCTCCTCCTTAAAGCTTGCCAGAGCCACCCCACCCACCTGATTCCCCCTTCTCTTCTATCTTTTTGTCCCGAGGTTTTGCACCACACTGGGCTTCTCTTGGGGGTGGATTCACGTGTAAATATCCTCTCCCCATCATATTGGCAACCAACCAAGACCAAGGACAGCAGAGTGTGCTTTTGTTTCTTTGAGCTCACACTGTCCAAGAGAAGTATAAACCACACACACAGTTTAAAAATTTTCTAGTAACACATTAAAAAGTTAGAAACCGGTGTGTATGCGTGTGTGCTCAATCGTGTCCAACTATTTGTGACCCCATGGACTGTAGCCCACAAGCCTCCCCTGTCCATGGAATTTTCCAGACAAGAATACTGGAGTGGGTTGCCATTTCCTACTCCAGAGGATCTTCCCGATTCAGGGATTGAACCTGCTTCTCCTGTGTCTCCTGCATTGGCAGGCGGATGCTTTACCTCTGAGCCACCTGGGAAGCCCTAAAAGAAACAGGTGAGATTAATTTTAATGTATTTTTAATAACAAGAATGTCTAGAATATTATCATTCTAACGTGATCAATGTAAAAATGATTTTATTCATATTGTTCATAGGTCTTCAGTGTGTATTTTGCTTGTACAGAACAGCTCAGTTTGGGCAGCAACACCGCGGGTGCTCAGTAGCCACATGTGTCCAGTGGCTCCCACACTAGAGCGCATGGTTCATGCAGGGAGGGTGGGAGGTGCTGGGAAGTGGCCGCATCGAGTCTTCCTTGTGAAGGGCTTTCCTCCTACTCTCTGACACCGTTGGGGACTCCAAAGAGCTCCAATACTATAATCCTGTATGTCCCGGCACAGAAAAGAGTTCAGCAAGAGGCAAAGTGATAGACAAGAAGTGATTTAGTAGAACAGGACACTTGTGAGCCTTACAAGCAGGCAGGCAAGAGGACGCTGCACCCTGAGAACTTTCGGGGCTATAGTTTTATAATCACAGGAAAAGTGGGGTGGGGAAAGAAGAGCTTCTTTGTCTTTCCTGAGTAGACTCTGTGCTTCCATCATCAGCTCCTCCTCCACGTTGTGCAGGGGAGTTTTCTTGACCCCACATGGTCAAGCTAGGTCCACAAATTGTTATTTTTCTATGTGTGTAGAGATCATGTCCTAGGGATCATTAACTGAGTTCACTGGGCAGGATATGGGTCTCATGACATCTGACCAGGGATTATACCCATGTCCCCTGCCTTGCAAGGCAGACTCTTCACCACTGGACCACAAGAGAAGTCCTTAAAGTATCTTCACTGAGAAACATTTGACATATAAATATTGTAGAGAAAACTTAGATTTAAGAGTTTGCTTTTACTCAGATGCTAAGTTACAAAGCTCAAATTGAACCCAGGTCTGGGTCCAAAGCCTGTCCATAAAATACAATATTTAAATTGGAAGGTTCATTAGAAAATTATCCAAACCGTTATCTCCATGAATATCACTTGTGTTTTCAGCACCAAGCCCTAGTGTCTGGCTCGTCCTAGGAGCTCAACTATTTCAGTGAGCAGATCTGGTCTCATTTTACAGATGAGAAATTGAGAAATGAGAGGAGACTTTTCCGACTCGATGGAGAGAGGGACGCCAGGGGCTAGAACCCACATTGCTGATTATTGCTACACTGCTATTATTCCATGTCCTCCTGTCATGCAGGTGATCAGCCCCCCAAACCATGGGAGTTTGACATCTGAAGTTCTCTTTGTATTTGCAGGGACAGATTTTCAGCAGGCATTTTCTTCCCCATGTCCACAGCCTCAGAACTCGCCAGAAATCTTCCTTGCAATTCCCATCTCCTCTTAATTCCACCCTCCAGCAGCTGAGCCTGCTCAAGGACCCGGACTCCAGGTCTCCACGTGAAGCCGCATAAACCAGCAAAACTCACTGCATGTGGGCACCACCCCCAGCTTTCATCTCGGGTCACACTCGTCGTGACAACTCGAGAGGTTTCCTTGGCTGGAGGGCAGCACGACTCTCCAAGAGGGTCAAGCCAGCAGCTGCCTGCTGTGCCTGGATGCCTGCCCTGGAGCCTGATTGGGAAGGCGCCCTGGGGCTTACTGCAGGCCCAGCCAGTCAGCATCCTCCCAGGGAACTCCTAGCAGCTTCCCTCCTGATTGGGTCATAGTAAAGGTCATAGATTGTATTAGAAGCTTAGAACTGAAAGGGAATTTAAATATCATGCACCCTAGTGCTTTTCTAACTATAATGTCCTACAAGTCTCCTGGGAATCTTGTTAAGATGCAGATTTCTGATTTCATCAATTGCAACAGATATATCACTGGAAGCTATGCGGGGTGTGGGGGGAGGGGTGGTGGGCACATGGAAATGCTCTATACTTGGAAACAGCACATGTGCACACCTTCACACCTTTTCAGATGAAGGTGCCGTGAAGGAGCAGAGAAATAGCCAGAGGCTTATGATGTTAAGGGAAGTAGAGCCTCACCACTGGGGGAATTGAGAAAACCATGCCTTGAGTAAGGAAGAGCCGAGAGGATCTGATCCCCACGTGGCTCCCGTGGCTAGGATATGGACAGGATGGATGTCTTGTCTGGAGGATGGAGGGAGGGCAGAGTCGGTGGCAAGGCTGCAGATAAGAGAGGGGCTGGGGGATGGGGAGTGTGGGGAGGTTCTCTTGGAAATGTCTCAGTTCCCCCAGGGCAGTTAGGAGGAGTTCATTGACTGAGTGTGAACACAGGCATTGGAGGGGTGAGGAGAGAGAGGAGGGCATCAGTAGTCATCCAGGAAAGCAGGAGAGTGGTGGGATTAGGGGATGGATGTGGGATTGCCAGGCTGCACTGAAGGCTTGCTTAAAGTTTGTGGTCCTTCTAGAGCCAGCTTCCAGAATTTGCCCTGTCTTGCCTCTGTGTGTTTTTCTGCTGCTTTTTCTCTTTGGCGGTTCCTTCCCATTTCTCTAGTCCCTCCTCTGCCCAGCAGACCCATGATTCTGCAAGGCAGAGCTTAAGCATCAGCTCCTCTGATACCTCCTTCCCTCCCTTTCTTCTCACCGGTGCCCATCCTTCCCCCCAGAACTCAGATCGTGTTACATGAACAGTATTTGCTTACATGGCTATTGCGCTCAGGCAGGGGTCAGCAGACACTCATTGCAGAAGGGCAGATAGTGAATATATTAGGTTTTGTAGACTGTTTGGTCTCTGCCACACTATTCGGTCTGTACAGATTGTAGCACAAAAGCAGTCAGACAATACATAAAAGATGGGGTGTGACCGTGTTCCAGTAAAATGCTGTTTGCTGGATTTGGCCTCTGGGCCATAGTTTGCCAACCCCAGCTCAAGGGAATGGCAGAGATGATGTCTCAATTGTCTCAGTGGCCCCCGTACCTGGGTACCAGTTAGGGGCTCAGGAAATCTTTAAATGGATGATAGAAGAGTGGATGTGCATGAATAAACATTTAGGCCTGTCCTACTTAGATTACAGAACCGTGTTCCCTCAGACATGCACATTTTAGTCTGTTTGTCAATGGTCTGTCCACCAGAGCCTAGGGAAGGATTATACATGGGAGCATGAGCCCTGCATACCCAGGAAAGATCAGAGGTGGCCTTGCCACCCGCTGCATCAATGCTAAACTGCCACCCTGGCTAGCCAGCCTTGTTCCTACTTGTTCCCAGGTGCAGAGACTCCCAGTTCAGAGGGACCAGCCTCTTCACAAACAGGCCCTCCATATTCACCCTCCCTCTGCATAGTTCCTGTGCTCCCCTTTAGCCCAGCATCCCTCAGCCCCTGCAGAGAATGAATAGTCACCAGGTCTCTGTCATATGCAAGGCATAGTGGGAGAATCATAGGCCCTTCCCTGAAGAAACTTACTCAGTCCAAGCATCCCTTTGGAAGTGTCCTCTGCCTACCCTCACCATACTCATACCTGAGCTCCTCCTTAAAGCTTGCCAGAGCCACCCCACCCACCTGATTCCCCCTTCTTTTCTATCTTTTTGTCCCGAGGTTTTGCACCACACTGGGCTTCTCTTGGGGGTGGATTCACGTGTAAATATCCTCTCCCCATCATATTGGCAACCAACCAAGACCAAGGACAGCAGAGTGTGCTTTTGTTTCTTTGAGCTCACACTGTCCAAGAGAAGTATAAACCACACACACAGTTTAAAAATTTTCTAGTAACACATTAAAAAGTTAGAAACCGGTGTGTATGCGTGTGTGCTCAATCGTGTCCAACTATTTGTGACCCCATGGACTGTAGCCCACAAGCCTCCCCTGTCCATGGAATTTTCCAGACAAGAATACTGGAGTGGGTTGCCATTTCCTACTCCAGAGGATCTTCCCGATTCAGGGATTGAACCTGCTTCTCCTGTGTCTCCTGCATTGGCAGGCGGATGCTTTACCTCTGAGCCACCTGGGAAGCCCTAAAAGAAACAGGTGAGATTAATTTTAATGTATTTTTAATAACAAGAATGTCTAGAATATTATCATTCTAACGTGATCAATGTAAAAATGATTTTATTCATATTGTTCATAGGTCTTCAGTGTGTATTTTGCTTGTACAGAACAGCTCAGTTTGGGCAGCAACACCGCGGGTGCTCAGTAGCCACATGTGTCCAGTGGCTCCCACACTAGAGCACATGGTTCATGCAGGGAGGGTGGGAGGTGCTGGGAAGTGGCCGCATCGAGTCTTCCTTGTGAAGGGCTTTCCTCCTACTCTCTGACACCGTTGGGGACTCCAAAGAGCTCCAATACTATAATCCTGTATGTCCCGGCACAGAAAAGAGTTCAGCAAGAGGCAAAGTGATAGACAAGAAGTGATTTAGTAGAACAGGACACTTGTGAGCCTTACAAGCAGGCAGGCAAGAGGACGCTGCACCCTGAGAACTTTCGGGGCTATAGTTTTATAATCACAGGAAAAGTGGGGTGGGGAAAGAAGAGCTTCTTTGTCTTTCCTGAGTAGACTCTGTGCTTCCATCATCAGCTCCTCCTCCACGTTGTGCAGGGGAGTTTTCTTGACCCCACATGGTCAAGCTAGGTCCACAAATTGTTATTTTTCTATGTGTGTAGAGATCATGTCCTAGGGATCATTAACTGAGTTCACTGGGCAGGATATGGGTCTCATGACATCTGACCAGGGATTATACCCATGTCCCCTGCCTTGCAAGGCAGACTCTTCACCACTGGACCACAAGAGAAGTCCTTAAAGTATCTTCACTGAGAAACATTTGACATATAAATATTGTAGAGAAAACTTAGATTTAAGAGTTTGCTTTTACTCAGATGCTAAGTTACAAAGCTCAAATTGAACCCAGGTCTGGGTCCAAAGCCTGTCCATAAAATACAATATTTAAATTGGAAGGTTCATTAGAAAATTATCCAAACCGTTATCTCCATGAATATCACTTGTGTTTTCAGCACCAAGCCCTAGTGTCTGGCTCGTCCTAGGAGCTCAACTATTTCAGTGAGCAGATCTGGTCTCATTTTACAGATGAGAAATTGAGAAATGAGAGGAGACTTTTCCGACTCGATGGAGAGAGGGACGCCAGGGGCTAGAACCCACATTGCTGATTATTGCTACACTGCTATTATTCCATGTCCTCCTGTCATGCAGGTGATCAGCCCCCCAAACCATGGGAGTTTGACATCTGAAGTTCTCTTTGTATTTGCAGGGACAGATTTTCAGCAGGCATTTTCTTCCCCATGTCCACAGCCTCAGAACTCGCCAGAAATCTTCCTTGCAATTCCCATCTCCTCTTAATTCCACCCTCCAGCAGCTGAGCCTGCTCAAGGACCCGGACTCCAGGTCTCCACGTGAAGCCGCATAAACCAGCAAAACTCACTGCATGTGGGCACCACCCCCAGCTTTCATCTCGGGTCACACTCGTCGTGACAACTCGAGAGGTTTCCTTGGCTGGAGGGCAGCACGACTCTCCAAGAGGGTCAAGCCAGCAGCTGCCTGCTGTGCCTGGATGCCTGCCCTGGAGCCTGATTGGGAAGGCGCCCTGGGGCTTACTGCAGGCCCAGCCAGTCAGCATCCTCCCAGGGAACTCCTAGCAGCTTCCCTCCTGATTGGGTCATAGTAAAGGTCATAGATTGTATTAGAAGCTTAGAACTGAAAGGGAATTTAAATATCATGCACCCTAGTGCTTTTCTAACTATAATGTCCTACAAGTCTCCTGGGAATCTTGTTAAGATGCAGATTTCTGATTTCATCAATTGCAACAGATATATCACTGGAAGCTATGCGGGGTGTGGGGGGAGGGGTGGTGGGCACATGGAAATGCTCTATACTTTAAATTTTTCTTTAAATTTTAAAACTGCTCAAAAAAAAATAGTCTATTAATTCTTGTAACATCTTACTGAGTTCCAAGAGGAGATCATTTGCTGGGTAATTGCTCAGTCGTGTTTCTCCTTAGGCACAAAGATGACCTTGCACATTCACTGCTGACGGCCCCTCCAAGGCTGCCTCCCGCACTGACTTGCTGAAAACTGTCCTCGAGTTTGATGGGTTAATTGAGGAATACTTTTTGAATGCAGAAAGCATACTCATGGAGCCATCCAAGGACCCTGCCTCATTTTTCTGCCTTTAGAAAAGCTGCTGAACTAAATCTGGCATATAGAAATGTGCCCGAGCGATTTTTCTTTTATTTTTTTTTTAGGATTTAATATAATTTTTATCCTATATTGGGGTATAAGCTTATAATTGTTGTATTAGTTGCAGGCATATAGCAGACTTGTTCAGTCATACATACACTTTTATCTGTTCTGTTTCAGATTCTTTTTTTCCCATATAGGTTATTACAGAATAATAACTCTAACCTACAGTAGAGTTCCCTGTGCTATCTAGTAGCTCCTTGTTGATTATTTTATATATAATAATGTGATGTATTATTCCCAATTTCTAATTTACCCTTCTTCCCCCACCTTTCCCCTTTAGTAACTGTAAATTTGTGTTTGAAATCTGTGAGTCTGCTTCTGTTGTATGGATAAGTTCATCTGTATTATCTTTTTAGATTCCACATGTAAGTGATGCTGTGTGGTGTTTGTCTTTCTCTGTCTGACTTACTTCGCTTAGTGTGATCATCTCTAGGTGCATCCGTGTTGCTGTAGGTGGCATTAGTTCATCCTTTTCTTGACTGAGTAATATTCCACTGTATACATGTACCGCATCTTCTTTATCCCTTCCTCTGTCAGTGGACATTTAGATTTTTCCATGTCTTGGCTATTGCAGATAGAGCTGCAGAGAACATTGGGATGCATATATCTTTTCAGATTATGGTTTCCTCCAGATACATGCCCAGGAGTGGGATTCCTGGATTCTATGGTAGTTACGTTGTTAGTTTTATGAGGAACCTCCATACTACTCTCCGTAGTGGCAGCACCAATTTATATTCCCAGAAACAGTGTAGGAGGGTTCCCTTTTCTCTACACCCTCCCCAGCATTTATTGTTTATAGACATTTCAATGATGGCCATTCTGACTGGTGTGAAGTAATGCCTCGCTGCTGTTTTGATTCGCATTTCTCTAATAATTAGCAACATGAAATATTTTTTCAAGTGCTTTGAGGTTTTTTCCTTTGAGTTTGCTAATATGAACCCTGGCCTTAAGGAGCTTATAGTCTAGAATAGATGGTTGCTACTGCTGCTAAGTTGCTTCAGTCGTGTCCGACTCTGTGTGACCCCGTGGACTGCAGCTACCAGGCTCCTCCATCCATGGGATTTTCCAGGCAAGAGTACTGGAGTGGGTTGCTATTACCTTCTCCTAGAATAGATGGTGCAGGAGTCTAAACCTCAGAGTCTAAACCTCTATAAGACAAAGTAGAAAAGTGGGACATGCCCTGAGTGATGTACAGTTGAAGTGTACAGAAGAGAAAAGAGATGGCTCCCCGACACCACATTCAGGTGCAAGCAGTGACACTGGGTTATAGAAGGTTGGATGAGAGAGAGATTATGGTTGGGACCTGTGGAATAGGGGGATCTGTGTTCCTGCCGGGAGAGTTCCATAAGCAGAGGCAGAGGGTGGATAATTGTGTGCCTGTGTCTGTGCACTGGGAACAGTGGTGTCTGGACAAGGTGGCTGGAACATAGCACGGAAAGAGGATGAGGAATGGCTTAAAACGTTGAGGTCAGGTGGTGGAGGGTTCTGAACCACAGGCCACGGAATTGAGACCACGTTCAGTAAGCAGTAAACCATGAAATTAAAATATGCCTGCTCCTTGGAAGAAAAGCGATGACAGACCTAGACAGCATATTAAAAAGCCGAGACATCACTTTGCCGACAAAGGTCTGTTTAGTCAAAGCTGTGGTTTTTCCAGTCGTCATATATGGATGTGAGAGTTGGACCATAAAGAAGGCTGAGCACCAAAGAATTGATCCTTTCAAATTGCACTGGAGAAGACTCTTGAGAGCCCCTTGGACTGCAAGGAGATCAAACCAGTCAATCCTAAAGGAAATGAACTCTGAATATTCACTGGAAGAACTGATGCTGAAGTTCCAATACTTTGGCCGTCTGATGTGAAGAGCCAATTCATTGGGAAAGACCCTGATGCTGGGAAAGACTGACGATAAAAGGAGAAAACGGCAGCAAAGAATGAGACGGTAACACCACCCACTCGTGGACATGAATTTGAGCAAACTCTGGTAAATAGTGAAGGAGAGGGAAGCCTGGCATGCTGCAGTCCATGGGGTTGCAAAGAGTCGGACATGACTGAGCAGCTGAACTCCACCAAGTCGGTAAGTGGTGGGGCCTGAGCAAACCCCAGCTTCCGCAGAAGAGTGATGTGGTGGCTGCATGTAAGGTGTGTCAGAGACGAGAGGCCTAGAGCTAAGGATCCTCGTCAGGAGACTGCTCTGAGGAAGATTCGAGAACCCAGGCAGTTGGAAGCTGTCTAGTCTGCCTCGGGATTCCCACAGCCCTTTTCCTGTATCTCTCATACACACTTACCAGTTTTTAACCTTATGTATGTTTTTTAGTTTAAAAGTAGATTTAGTTCATTATTAATGAAAATGAGACACTATAGAAACATATAAAGTAAACAGTTCCTTGTAGTCCCTTCACCCAGAGATACCTTCTTTTAACATTGTGGATCTGTCCTTTCAGATTGCTTTATATATACATCACACTATATGGGCTTTTTTTCCCCCCCCCAGATGTGAACATAGTTTAAAGCCTACTTTTTCTGATTACCTTGTAGTGAACATCTTTTCTTGTCAAGCAGTATTTCTAGATTTTTGTTGTTGTTTTGGTTGACGTTTGGTTTTGCTTGCCTAGTTTTAAAAATTGTGGTTAACATATACATAACATGAAATGTACCGTCGCTGACAGTATATTTGTATCATTGTGCAACCATTAATTAATATTATTTAGTTGCAGAACATTTTCATAACCCCAAAAGGAAACCCTGCAACCACTAAGCAGTCATTCCCCATTCCTGTCTCTCCCCAGCCCCCAGAAGCCATTAATTTGCTTCCTATCTCTAGAGATTTATCAATTTGAGAAATTTCATGTAAATGGAATCATACAGTATGTGGCCTTTTGTGTCTGGCTTCTTTTATCCAACATAGTGTTTTCAAAGTTCATCATATCTGGATTATCCTTGTCTTTTTTTTTTTTTTTTTTAAACAAAAGATGCTCAGGAAGAAAAAGCAGTGAAACGAAACCTCTCCTCGAGAATACCACTTCTCCCCCCACCTCCCTACCTGTTAATAACTGGATGCAGCCATCTGGACCTTTTAGATGAATGGAGGTTGACAGGAACAATCAAGCGATGACTTCTTTCAACATATTCTGCTGTCTCTCTCCTCCCATCACCTGACCTGAATGTGGCAAGATGCCTTAGCTTTTCTAGGCACTTTCAGGATTTAAAAAAGTGTTAGTTATGTCTGACTCTTTGCGGCCCCATAGACTGTAACCCACCAGGCTCCTCTGTCCATAGAATTCTCCAGGCAAGAAGGCTGGAGGGGGTAGCCGTTCCCTTCTCCAGGGGATCTTCTCAACCCAAGGATCAAACCCGGGTCTTCTACATTGCAGCGGATTCTTTACTGTCTAAGCCACTAGGGAAGCCCTTCGGGATTTAGGACAGATTCACTTTCAGGTGTTAAAATATTCCATGTAAATGAAAACTTCTGTCCAGGCTACACAACCTGACCTACAGGCCAGCCGTTCTGCTCCTTCCCACCCCCCAGTTCCCTGTATTCACCCGGCCTGACCTAAGGATGCTTTGCAAGTTCCTTAGAAACCCACCTTCTGTGTTCTGCCCACTCCAGCCCCTCTGGGTGCAGTAGGGGAGCTGCATGCACTATTCCACTGGATTCCTGCCTACCTTCAGAGGGCTACCTTCAGTTCCTGCTTTGGACGCTGTGTCCCTGGCACCCCTCTCTGGTCCTCCTGGGTAGAGTCCTATCAAGATGTCCATGGGAGTCCATAAACTATAGACTATAGTCCATAACTATTGCCATATTTGTGATCAGCTCACATCCTTCCAGTGGCCTTTCTAGATTTGGGTAAATTCCCATATTGAGTCCACCCCCATACAAGGTGGCAGCCTCCCTTGCAGCCAGGATACAGCTGTGTGATCTGTTTCTTCCGATTTTTAATCAGGTGGAGCTGGGACCTTGGAAGCTGAGGAGGAGAGGGTGTGGGTGTGGTGTGGTGGCATCAGCAATGGTTTTCCTGAGCAGCACCAGAGTCCAGCCCATGTTCCTGACCATAAATGTGAGATGCCTGGCGCTCTCACCCACCTGGAACTCAGCGTCCTTTAAAAACGTATACTCTGCTTAAACTATTGAGTTTAATTTTCACTAAGGTCCTTGACTGATGCCATACCCCTGCTCAGCTTGGTGGTTAAGGGCAGCTTGCTCCCACCAATGTTCTCTGTCCTCTCCTGCCCATCTCCCATGTCCCAGTCAGCCTGGGCGTCTGGCATGGGTTTCTCTAGCCTTCTCTCTCACAGGCTATCAGGAGCAGTAGCTACTAGACCAGCTTGACCATCTGTTAGTATATTCCAAATACATAGTCCAACATCCCTCTTTAGAAAATATGAGCATTTACTATCTTTATCTTTGACTTTAGGGTATCTGCCAAATTCTGGGACCACAGGAAAAGTCCCATTCCACACCTTGTCACATACATATTTTCTCTATATATTATGTAAGTGGGACCATCATCTATTTATCATTTGATAACCTTTTTTATTGTTACACTGCAGGCAACTTTCCATGTTATTGAAAATAGTATACCTTCATCCATTTAAAAAGAAAAATCAGCTGTATTGTTGAAAGAACTATTTACAAACAATAAAAAGCACCCATTTTAAAAGCACACTTGGAACCATCACCACAATAAAGATTTAGAATATTGCCAGAAGTTCCCTCATATTCCTCTGCAGTCAGTCCTTCCCAGTTTCCATTTAACTTTATCCTTTTCATAGCTCTAGGACAATTCCATAATACAGAAGTGCCTTAATTTATTTACCTAGTCTATTGATAGACATTTGCATTGCTTTCAATTTTTTATTTTATTGATTTATCAACACATATTTGTGGAACACCTACTATGTGCTAGGTGTGTGATATTATATAAATTCAAGAAACTCCTATATGTGTGTATGCATCTGTTATTCCCTTAAAACATATCTTCTAACAGTTGAATTGTGGGGTCAAAGAGTACACATTAAAATAATTTTGATAAATATTGTCAAATCACCCTTCAGCAAATTTCCAACAATTTTCACCTCTATCAACAATGGCTCAGACAGTAAAGAATCTGCCTGTAATGCAGGAGACCTAGGTTCAATCTCACGGTTGGGAAGATGCCCTGGAGAGGGAAACCCACTCCAGTATTCTTGCCTGGAGAATTCCAGGGACAGAGGGGACAGAGGAGCCTGGCGGGCTACAGTCTCTGGGGTCACAAAGAGTTAGACACAACTGAGCAGCTAACACACACATATATATCTCAGTGATGTGCATGAATGGCCATTTTCTCACGCGCTCATCAGTACTAGGTATAAATCATTCCTAGTGCATTAGGAGAAAAGATGGTTTGAATCTACGTGTCTTTGCTTACTGATAACGTGGATCCACTTTGCATCTGTGACTTTTATTTGGTTTCTGGAAACCACTGCCCCAGGAGCCAAACTCCCTTGACTTCACTCAGAGTGAGGCCATGACCAGATTCTCTCCACTGAACTAGAAGGGCATCCTGTCCTATTAGAAGTGGGACAAAGGTCACCCTTCGATTCCTGATGGCTCCCTGCTTCCCCTTGAACAGCCACTTCGGATAAAGCCCCTCCAGGTTGGGGTTGGTCCTAGTCTCTTCCGTGATTGGACCTGCCCCTGCAGGTACTCCTGAGTAGGTCCATGTCATTTACACTTCTAAGCTGGCAGAGAGTGTGGGTGGAAATATAGCAGGCTTAACTTAGATATAGTTCCTGATCAACTAGATAAAAATCATTATCAAAGGATAAGAATTTTAGCAAAGTCACTCTCTTTTTAACAAGTATATACAAAGAACTGACTCATTAGAAAAGAACCTGATGCTGGGAAAGATTGAAGGCAGGAGGAGAAGGGAATGACAGAGGATGAGATGGTTGAATAGCATCACTGACTCGATGGCCATGAGTTTGAGCAAGCTCCTGGAGTTGGTGATGGACAAGGACGCCTGGCATGCTGCAGTCCATGGGGTCGCAAAGAGTCGGACATGACTGAGCACCTGAACAGACAAACAAAAATATCAATGTGTGGGGCTTCCCTGGTGGCTCAGATGGTAAAGAATCTGCCGGCAGTGCAGAAGACCCAGGTTTGAGCCCTGGGTCAGGAAGATTCCCTGGAGAAAGGAATGGCAACCCACTCCAGTATATCAATATGTAAGTTAGTGCCTAAAATATGACTGGAAACTATTAGAAGGTGACACCAGAATTTCCTGTAATCCTTCCTCCACTGTGGTGCTCTCCCCTCCTCATTCCCAGGGAAGTCAGATCTCCTTGGATAGATCACAACTCATAACTCCTGGGATTGGGCAGGAACCCAGGAACTGGTTATGTGGCTGATTTAATTGCGAGGGTTAGGGTTTATGGCACAAGGAAGAAAACAGAATCCTCAGGGCATTAACTGTTCTGAAACAACTCATAGAAATACTGTGGCAGGCTAGTTCATAAGTCAACTAAGTTTTTCCTTGTGGTGCAAGGATGTTTATTGCTATTTCTGCTTTCACCGTTGCCCTCTATTTTCACGCCAGTGCTCCACAGGGACACGGGTATAATTAAGCAAGTATTTGGACTTATCTGGCCCACAGACACCCTCAACAGCTTGCAAATGATTAAGACGTTCCCTTAAAAGGGAACTTTCAAGGCAATCTTGTTTTAACTATTAAAACTTAAGATATATAGTTTTTAGCCCAGTCATCTCACTTCTGGGAATCTATCCCATACAAATAAAAATACCATAATGAAACATATGCAAGATCCTTATTGTAGAATTTTTCACAGGGCCCCAAAACTCTGAAACTGCCTGTCAATAGGGATGTGTGTGTGCGCTAAGTCGCTTCAGTCGTGTCCGGCTCTTTGTCACCCTATGGACTATATAGCCTGCCAGGCTCCTCTGTCCATGAGATTCTCTAGCCAAGAATAGTGGAGTGGGTTGTTAAGCCCACCTCCTGGGGGTCTTCCCGACCCAGGGATTGAACCCACATCTGTATGTATATTAAGGGAGAACAACAGTGAGGCAGGGGAAGTAGGCAAAAAAGAACACACGTGCCACTAAAGACATGAATTTTATGATAAGCAATGTATATAGTTATATATTATACGTGTATGTGTATATATATATATATATATATGTATATGAATTAAGAAATTAGAAAAGTGTAGATCTTTCTCTGTTGACCGGAAAGGGTTTCCATTCTATATTGCTAAGTGATAAAAGCAAATTACAGAGTTGGTTTTATTTTGTTAAACACAGACCCCCCCCAAAATTAGCTTATATCTGTGAGTACATGCTTACATAATTCTGAGCAAGGATTTCCACACCTGGGTGTTAACACAGGACCTCAGGGGAGACGTGGAGGGTTAAAATGGAGGCTAGAGAGAGGTTATCTTTAATATACATATATACAAAGATGTATACGAAAATATGCATCTGTGCTACATCTGGCCAGTCCCTTAAGGTGGATTGTAAATTTGATTAGAAACACAAGACTAGATGCCAACATTGATTCTAAATTAGGTCATGTGGTTATTGGTAATAGTGCAGGCTCACCTTACCAGCAAGTGATTAAAAAGACCAAAAGCCGTTCATTTAGAAGCCAGATATTGGCCATGAATAGTGAGAAGAAGATCAGAATAGCAAGTCAGAGGCTCCTAACTGGGTAACTCAGGACTCGGGCTTCTATTGAAGAACTGTACACAAAAAGAGACACCTATAAAAGAGAGCTGAAATAGTAAAACCTTAGTATCATGGTGAAGCATTTTTGAAACATGTTTACTCTAAATTTCGGGAAATTTAAATAAAATTGTGCTTCATTTAAAAATATATACATATGTGTCTTTGTATTATTTTTTGTGTTGCAGTGGACATTTATCTATAATGTATCAGTGATCTGTTACCACAGTAATACCACCTAACAACCATTTCCAAAACTTGGTGGGCTTAGAGAAACAAACCTTTCTTAACAGATGGCTGAAGGAAGAAGACTGTACCTGCCAGTGTGAGTGATATTTATAAGGAAGTTTACAGCTTTCAAAACACTCCTTTGTAATGTTTTGTTCTTAACGCCTCTCTGAATTTTAATTTCTATTTGCATCTGTCTTAGCACTAGCCCACGAGTTTTCCGAGTGTCTCTTTTATCTTGATAACCCCAGTCTTTGGTATACTTCCAGAGGACACCAGGTGTTAATAAATGGCTAAAGAATGATTTTGNATTTTTTGTGTTGCAGTGGACATTTATCTATAATGTATCAGTGATCTGTTACCACAGTAATACCACCTAACAACCATTTCCAAAACTTGGTGGGCTTAGAGAAACAAACCTTTCTTAACAGATGGCTGAAGGAAGAAGACTGTACCTGCCAGTGTGAGTGATATTTATAAGGAAGTTTACAGCTTTCAAAACACTCCTTTGTAATGTTTTGTTCTTAACGCCTCTCTGAATTTTAATTTCTATTTGCATCTGTCTTAGCACTAGCCCACGAGTTTTCCGAGTGTCTCTTTTATCTTGATAACCCCAGTCTTTGGTATACTTCCAGAGGACACCAGGTGTTAATAAATGGCTAAAGAATGATTTTGAAAAAAAAAAAAACAACAACAACAAATTTTTATCTAGGTCATGGGTCTGTGGCTCTGCAATTTAGGCTGGGCACAGCTGTGTGACTCTTCTAGACTTGACTGAACTCACGTGTCTGGGGTGGGCAGGTGCAGGCGGCTATTGGCTGTCCTTGGCCAGGGTGACTGGGCATGCTGGCTGTCATGGAAACATGTGAGAGAGGGGGCAAGCCCAGTCACATGCGTGCTTTCATGTTTGCTGATGTGTTCATTGGGGTTCTACAGAGAAACAGGAGCAACAGGATATATGTATGTGCATATGTGTGTTTCTCTGTTTGTGTGTGTGAATAAAGAGATTTATTGTAAAGAACTGGCTCAGGGGATTACGGAAGCTGAGAAGTCCAGACCCAGTAAAGCCAATAGGATAATTTTGAGCCTGAGTCTGAAAACAGAAGGCTGGTGCCTCAACTCACAGTCATTGAGGCAGAGAGAGAGAATTCTTTCTTACTAGCTTTTTATTATCTACAAATTGGATGAGGCCCACCCCCACTGGCGAGGGCAGCCCCCTTTACTCAGTCTACCAATTCAGATTTTAATCTCATCCAGAAATATCCTTTTAGACCCACCGAGACACACTGTCTAACCAGATAGCCCCTTGTGTGTCCAGTTGACACATAAAACTAATCATCACAGTTCCCAGTCTGTGTTGGCAAAGCAAGTCACATGGCCCGCCCCCGCGACAGGTGAGGGGGCAATAAGAAGCTTTGTGACTGTCCTTGTCCATTTGGGCTGCTGTCGCAGAATGCCATAGGCTGGGGGCCTTCTTACAGTTCCGGAACCTGGCAAGTCCAGGGTCAAGGTGCTGGCAGACCTGCTGTCTGGTGAAGACGCTCCTCCTGGTTTGTAGTAGGCAGTGTTAGGGTTGTATGCTCACATGGCTAAGAAGTCATCACTCTTGTGTTTCTTCTTATTGGGGTACTAATCCCGTTTGTGAGGATTCCTTCCCCATGACTTAATTACTTTCCAAAGGCATTACCTCCCAATACCACCAACATAGGAGTTTTGAGAGACACATTCAGACTGTAAGAACAACAAAAGGGGCATTAATACAGGGAGAGTGAGAAGGAGGTCATTACTGCATCCTACTACGGATGCACAAAAAAGTACTACGAAAGTGTTGAAGAAAGAGGATTTCCACCCACCCCCCACCATTTATCAAAGACTAGTCATTTGTCTGGTGCCATGTAGAATTCAATGGCAAAGTTAATCATCTCCAAGTTCTCAAATCTTTTAGTTAACATCATGTACAGCCAAAGATTTCTTCAGAGATTTGCAAAGTCTTAAGATTTGCTTGACTGGAACGGGGAGGGGGGACAATAGGGGTCATCCATGGCAGCCCTAGCTCATTGTTGTCACTTCTCTAAACCGTAGATACTTGAGTTCCCCAGGAGCTCTGCAGAATTCTGGAGGGAAAATGACCTCAGCTGGCGGGTGAGGAATCCCTGCTATGGGATGTATTTTTCTTTTTAAAAAAAATGTAAATGTATTTATTTTTTTTTTTTACTTTACAATATTGTATTGGTTTTGCCACACATCAACATGAATCTGCCACAGTTGTACACGTGTTCCCAATCCTGAACCCCCCTTCCACCTCCCCCACACACCATCCCTTGGGGTCATCCCAGTGCACCAGCCCCAAGCATCCTGCACCCTACATCAAACCTAGACTGGCAATTTGTTTCTTATGTGATATTATACATGTTTCAATGCCATTCTCCCAAATCATCCCACCCTCGCCCTCTCCCACAGAGTCCAAAAGTCTGTTCTATACATCTGTGTCTCTTTTGCTGTCTCACATACAGGGTTATCGTTACCATCTTTCTAAATTCCATATATATATGTTAGTATACTGTATTGGTGTTTTTCTTTCTGGCTTACTTCACTCTGTATAATCGACTCCAGTTTCATCCACCTCATTAGAACTGACTCAAATGTATTCTTTTTAATGGCTGAGTAATACTCCATTGTGTATATGTACCACAGCTTTCTTATCCATTCGTCTGCTGATGGACATTTAGGTTGCTTCCATGTCCTGGCTATTGTAAACAGTGCTGCAGTGAACATTGGGGTACACGTGTCTCTTTCAATTCTGGTTTCCTCGGTGTGTATACCCAGCAGTGGGATTGCTGGGTCATGAGGCATGGGATGTCTTTTTCTGCCCAGACTAGCCAGGGACACTGGGTCCTTTGCTCCATCAGGGACAACTTAGGGAAGTACTCATCAGAAAAAAAAAAAAAAATGTTGGGAGCAAGGGAAGGATTAGAATGATGGTCCTCTTGATTTTCTTCTCGGAACATGAGAGTAACTTCAGATCTAGTTTTGTGTGATCTTGTTTCGTGTGTCCCTGCTTCATGAGACTGGTAGTAGTTGAGTGGCTGCATTATTTGGTAAGTGGAGAAGAGCAAAGGGTAGAAAGTAAGAGGGGTCCACAGAAGACTGGGCTGCATCCAGAAAAGAGAGCTATCTTGGGCTCCCTGCCCACTTGTTTAACTGCTAAGGACTGTGCAGTGGAGTGGAGATCAGAGTGAGAGAATGCTCTCAGACGTGATTGATTTTCTTCATTTTCACTCCTTGTTAGCAGAGCAAGGTACAAATGGGTCAAGGTAACAGCAAGGTTGACCTTGTGTTGCTGTACACAAACTTTTGTCTTTTAGAGCAAGAAACAGCCTCCTTCTGGGGGTGTGGAACATCATATCTGTGAAAGGTACCTGTGCTCAGCGGCTTCTCCCTAGGAGTAGATTCTGCAGCGTGCTTGAGGATGTCAAAACTGAACCCCACACATATGCTTTCTAAATAAAAGAGCCCCGAGGTTTGGTAAGAGCACATCTTTCATCTCTCCTGCCAACCAGTTACCAACACTTTGGAGACCCGGGAAACTTCCTTCAACAGAGCCTCAGAACCATCTCAGAAGTGTCCAGATCTGGTCTGGCAGACAAGTGGTTATAGACCAGACAGCTCCTTCCTGCTTCTTGCTTGCTGAGAGAACTGAGGTTTGTTTGTGGTAGTAACATGCCCAGTTCCTAAAGGATGAATCACGACTGGTCTAGGACCTCATATCCCCCCTTACTCCCTTGGCCGGCTGTGTATCGTCTTTGATTCTTTTGCAGCCATATGACCTAGCTGTGCCCAGGAGACGTTAGATGTTGACGAGAGGCCCTGGAAAGATAATACCAGCTAAATAAAAGACCAAACTTCGTGAGGAGAAAGCCTTTGATTCTTTTTGGTAGGAGCTAGTGTGAGGATGTGCAAGCTGGAGCTGCAGCAGCCATTCTGCAACCAGAAGGCAACAAATATGAATAATGCCTCACAAGAGGAATGAGGGAATGCCAATATACAAAGGGTTTGAGTCCTTGGTGATATCTTTGAGGCTCTGCCTCCAGGCCTCTTGCTATGTAAGATAATTAAAAGTCTTTACTGCCTAAGTCACTGTTAGTCAGATATTTTGTTACTTGCAAGTAAAATTACTCCTAACTAATATAGTGTATCATCTTCAACCTGGCCAGGATAGGTTTTGCTGACTATTTCACCATACTAGCTTTGTGTGCAAAATACGCAGGGATGAAAATCCCTTCTGTAAATTACCTCAAGCAGACTTTCTGATACAGAAGATCAGAGTGTGGTCTGTGGATCAGCAAATCATTATTCTCTGGAGTTTTTTCAAAATGTAAATTCTCAAGTTTCCACCCCAGACATACTAAATTAGAAACTTCGTGGGTAGGGTTATCAATTTGTATTTACATAAACCTTCCTGGTAATTCTGGTGCAATGGAAAGTCTAAGAACCACTGATATTGAGGGTCAAGTGGAGTGGCTGCATGTCAGAAACAGCTGGGGAACTTGAAGATTCTCAAACTCCACCTGCACAGTTCTGATTCAGCATTTCTGCAGTGTAGCCTGTGAATTTATATTTCCCAAAAGGCCCCCAGGTGATTTGCAGTAAAAGCAGCTTTGGCAACCAATGGAACGCAGATGAAAGCGGATCATGTATGCCGCGGGGCTGTCACTAGGGTAAGAGATGAGGAGTAGACTTAGTCGCCCCTGGGGACAGGTGAACCAAATTACGGATTTTCTCACCTGGTAGGTAAGGGAACTGATTACTTGTTTTTAGAAGCCTTTTTCAGCTCTAAGATTCCTAGCATGCCAGCTTGAACTTGGCAGGTTTGGCTGGAACAAGCCAATGTGGTTTTGGTAAATTACGTAGATAGACTCATGAGCAACAAGTGGAATGGACTGGAATTTCCTAAAGTTTAAAAAACAGCCTTCCTCCCCACTGTTGCCAGACCAAGTAAATCCAAAACAGGTTTCCTCTTCTGCTTCCCCAGGTTATGAGACAGCAGGTTTGCACTGCGGATGTTCATTTATAGGGTGCTAGACTACACCTGCTTCGCGCTAGGCTTGTGCTTTGGGCGTTATTTCATTTGGAGAATATTATTTTTAAAAAGCATTATCTTAAGGGTCCTGCCTTAAGGGATCTTGAACTGTGTTACTTGTTAAGGTTCTAAATTGCTGAAGCAGCCTACTCACTGTCCATTCAAACAGGATTTTAACCCTCTATCCTGCCTCATCTTTGCCTGTACTGGAGATGCCAATCATTTCTTCCCCATCCCCACATCTCCTTCCAGGAACCTGCCATCCCTGTTTCCAAGGAGCCTGCTCCCCTCTCAACCCCTCCTGAGTGAATGTTTAAATCCGTAACACTGTGAAAAATAAACAACCACCACAAAACACCTCACTGATCGACTTTGGAAGATTATTTTGAAAACCAAGAAATACAGGAGGGGAAGTTAAGCATGTATCCTTCCTTTTCTATATGAACTGTACCTTAAGCTAATCTAATAGTTGACGACGGGGAGTTTGTCTTCATAGAAGCTGAGAAATGAAGACAGAAAGATGAAATCATATGATCTTTTTGCAAGCCCTAGTGAATTAATGGGATCTAGGAAGTGACCGTCAATGGCTGTTATGTCACAAAAGAAAAAAAAGACATTCTGTGTCTCTGAATGGAAGTCACGATACTGCTTATGAAAGTGAAAAAAAAAAACTGAAGGTGAATCTTATTAAAGCTTATAGACTAATATTTATAGGAAATACAGAGGGCAGAGGAACATGTTAAATGAAACCAAAGAGATATAATCACCATAATCTAGACTATGGGAAACTTCATGAGACAAATGATTCAGTTTTTCCAACAAATTGCATGGGAAAAAATCCAATACTGTAAAGCAATCATCCTTTAATTAAAAAATAAATAAATTTTTAAAAATTGCATGGAAAAGAAGTGAGATAGAGGGGGAAACCTATAGATTAATTAAGAATCATATGAACCAATCATAATGTGTGAACCTTGTTTGACTCCTGATTCAACAAACCTTAAAAAATTATAGGAAAAATAAGGAAATATGAATAATTACTGGATATTTCATAATATTAAGAAAATATTGTTGATTTAATAGTTGATGATAGTTTTGTGGTTGCATCTTTTAAAGGAAATCCTTATCCTTATGCTTAGGGTTACATATTGAAACATTTACAGTTGAATAAAATGACACCCAAAATTTCTTTCAAAATAATCATGAGGAGTGAGAAGGGGCAGTCTACAGAGAGAACTAGACAGTCCCTGTGCTGTTAATTGTTGAAGCTGGGTGAAAGATAACTAGAAATTCACTCTACAGATCTCTACAGCTCTATGTATTTGAAATCTTTCTTTCTAAAATGTCAAATTAAAAAAATTTAAATCATTTTTATTTCTATGTTTTAAATGTCTTATATGGGTCATATTAGTATAGTAGTTTATTATGTCTAAATACAGATTTGTCAAGTTTTACTTGTTCATCACTGCCAAGGATACACAAAAATTGGGGGGTTTTGTGTATTTTACACTTGGATGCCCAACTGTACTGGAAGGTCCATGGAAGCAAAGATCTTCCTAGTATATTCTCCAGAGAGTTAATATCTTGAATAGCATGTGTAGGGCTTACCTGCAAATACAGCTTGTTAAAACACCATTCCAGACGGTAGCGTTGCTCACCTGGACTCCTATTTGTGGACACCTCCATCCTGACTTCATTGTCAGTGGAGGATGGACAGTCCACATGACCAGTTCTACCACTGGGAGGAGTTGGTTTGCTTGAGGCTTTGTAGGAAGAACTGAAAAGATTGAGACTGACTCAATCTGTGCTATGGAAAGGAGAACTTGTTATAGTTACTGTACAATTACTACTACAAATGCTACAGGAGAGTTCTCATTTTTAAGTTCAGGCCCTCCTTATGAAGGTATAATGTAAGGTGAAACCCCCAGGAAGGTGTGGCTGCGAGACAGCTGTCCAGATTCTCCTTGCTATTGACTCTGACTCTTGCTCCCATGCTTTGTTTTGCCCCAAAAAACATCTGGTGTGACAACAGTGGTCGCTACATTAAAGCTCTTCCAGCTTTATTTGTTTATTTATTCTTTTCTTTGGCTGCAGTGGGTCTTCATCTTGGCACAGGAACTCTTCACTGTGGCACGCAGGATCTAGTTCTCTGGCCAGAGACTGAACCTGGGGGCCCTGCATGGAGAGTGGTCTTAACTACCAGACCACCAGGGAAATCCCAAAGCTCTTCTGATTTTATGCAGCTCACCATCTCTCTTATTTCCAGTTGCTCAAAGTTCAGATTTCCCAAGATTTCCTCAATTTCCTTTACCTTGAGCTCTGACTTTTCTTAGTTACACAGAACTTGAAAGCACTTCCCTGCTCTGCAAATTTACCATCAATCCTCTAATATTTTTCACTGCAGGAGCACCTTTTCCTTTGGCACCATGTGACAATTCCGTCCCTTTGTTCCTTGAGAGCTGAGTTTCAGGATTGCATTGCTAAGTCATTCAGTCAGGTCCGACTCTTTGCGATCCTATGGAGTGTAGCCTGCCGGGCTCCTCTGTCCGTGGAATTCTCCAGGCCAGAATTCTGGAATGGGTTGCCGTACCCTCCTCCAGGGGATCTTCCTGACCCAGGGATCAAGCCGCGTCTCTCTCTTACATCTCCTGCATTGGCAAGTGGGTTCTTTATCACTTGCGCCNGTCCCTTTGTTCCTTGAGAGCTGAGTTTCAGGATTGCATTGCTAAGTCATTCAGTCAGGTCCGACTCTTTGCGATCCTATGGAGTGTAGCCTGCCGGGCTCCTCTGTCCGTGGAATTCTCCAGGCCAGAATTCTGGAATGGGTTGCCGTACCCTCCTCCAGGGGATCTTCCTGACCCAGGAATCAAGCCGCGTCTCTCTCTTACATCTCCTGCATTGGCAAGTGGGTTCTTTATCACTTGCGCTGCCTGGGAAGAGCTTCAGGGTTGGGAGAGGATATTTATCCTGGATTGATGTCTTGTAGGAAAACCAGTTTGCAATTGGAATGTAACTTATGAGAGCACCAGCCCTTTGAGTAACTTCCCTTTTAAGTAGTGCAAAATCGCCCCAAACCTGGGTCTGGCTCCTTGTCTGTGTCCATTGTGTTACTCTTTCCCAGAAGACTTCAAGGCGGTACAATAGTATCTGTTTGTAGAAAAGTATATTCTATTTACCTAATCCAGATTTTAAGAGGAAATCTTACACTCAGACATCCAAATGCTTTGGAATGTGCTCAGATTCAACAGACTGTGCAATTTAAATTTATAAAACAATAGCTCTGTTGATAAAAGCCAACAGTAGATGCCAGGCACTATTCCAAGGGTTTTACATGCATTAACTTATTTAGTTAGTTCTATTATTGTTCCCATATTTTATGGGTGGAAAAAATGAGGACAAAGTTTATTATTAGAGACATAGCACAATGTATGGGAGAACACACAGATAAAGCTTATTTATTTGAGGCAGAAATATACATCAGAAGAGGAGTATGGGTATCTTGAATGAGGGCTGCAGTAAGAGGTGATTTAAGTCCCATAGAGAGCAGGGGTCCCCAGCTGTTAGAAACGGGGCTGCGTGGCAGGAGGTGAGTGGCAGGTGAGCAAATGGGAAGCTTCCTCTGTATTTACAGTCACTCCCCATTGCTCACATTACCACCTGAGCTCCGCATCCTGTCAGGTCAGGGTAGCATTAGATTCTCACAGGAGCACAAACCCTCGTGTGAACTGTGAACGTGAGGGATCTAGGTCATGTGCTCTTTAGGAGAATCAAATCCTGAAACCATGTCCCCCACCACCCCGTGGAAAAACCATCTTCCATGACACCGGTCCCTGGTACCAGAAAGATTGGGGACCGCTGTTGCAAAGGACCTTCCTTCCAGGTCTTTGTTTATATTTGGTCACTTACCTTCTCTTTTCACACCTGACTGGTCCTAGGACCCCCTCCAACCTGTGTGCACAACTTTTTGCTGAGATGGATCCCACTGCAGAGGCCTGTGGGCTGTTCACACTTATTATGGGGTGGTGTCCCCTCTCCTTTGTCCCCCAAGGAGCCTTCCTGCGCCTGCGCAGACAGGGAAGTTTCCTTGACCTCAGGAGTGGTCATCTTAGCTCTTTACTTCAGCAGAGCTCGGCTGCCACCACTAGCTTTGTCCTTGGCGTGTCTGGGTGAGAACAAAGCTTCAGTTTTACTCCGCTTGACAAATACCAGCTGACCAGCCCAGGGGCCCATCTATCTCATACCTGATGGCCATAGGCAGCCTGGCTTAGAGGCGTGTGACCTCTCTCCTGGAGAGAGGGAGGCCTGGAAGAGTGGAGAAACAGCCTACCCGAGGATAGGGAAATCTTGGGAGAAGAAATATGTGGGAAAGCTCTTGAGGTTATTTTAGGCAAACCTAATTTTTGAGATTCCTAAAGCTGAAGTATATAGAGTTACCCTGGTTTTTACTTGGCTATTTAGTAGAAAGAGCTGTGGTCCAACCTGGCTCTCTGCCATCTCCATGTGATGCAGAAAAGTCACTTTGTCACTCTGGGCCCATTTCTTCATCTTTAAAAAAGAGAGAAATCCTGTCTGTTGGTATCTGCCATAAGTAATGATCGGAATCTGTTCACTGTTACTTTGAAGGGAAGTCTATCTCAGAAAGTTCTAAGGGCTTCCATTTTTAGATGAGCTTAGGAAGACTCTGGTTTGGCTCCTGAGTGTAACAAATTCCTACTATTCAATTGTTTGTTTGCAGGGTACCACATTCGTATGTTTTGTAGAACTCATGCTTGGAAATGCTGACGTCAGGCTTCAAGACAGCTGAGCCCCACTAGTCACCAGGAACACCCGTGGCCCTGGTTGCATCTTTCAACATGAGCAATCCACAGTAAGTAGCATTGGGATCTGCTCTCTGTGGATGCTGAGTTGGTATGTTGGGATCAGGGAAACAGCTAATAGCTCCTTCCACAGCCCTGTAGAGATGGAGGGGTTCCAGGTGGTTTTGTTCTTGAGCCTGACATTAAAATAACTTGTTAAAATCTGCTTTTTCTCTGAGTTGCCTTACTCATGTCATCTCATTTTTTTTAGTTCAAAAAGGCAGAGGAATTCTCCAATCCAAAACTGGGGTTGTAGGGACTTGCCTGGTGGTCCAGGGTTTAAGACTCTGTGGTTCCATTGCAGAGGACAGGGGTTCAGTCCCTCGTCAGGGAACTAAGTTCCCACATGCCATGCTGTGCCACCAAAAGACAAAGCAAAACTGGGATTGTAATCCCATTGCTAGTCCAGTGGAATTTCTACTGTCCCATTGGCCAAAACAAGTCTCTTGACTGAACACAGCATTGGAGGTGGGAAATATACTTTTCCTTTTCATGGGAAGCTGCAGAGTCACATGGTAAAGTGAGGGGTGAAGGAAAGAACCATTGATACATGTTGTCCACCATACTGTTCTTCTTACCCAAGACCAGGGACCAGTCCCAACACCCAGACCTTTACTCTCCCTAAAGGAGGCCTTGTCTCCTTCTGCTGAGAGATGACCACATGAGGAGAGATGGTGCCTCCCACTCCAGTATTCTTGCCTGGAGAATCCCATGGACAGAGGAGCTTGGTAGGCTACAGTCCACGGGTCTCAAAGAGTCGGACACGACTGAGCGACTTCACTTCACTTTTACTTTCAATAACCAATAATCGTGGTAGTTGGAAAAGCTTAGCATTTAGAACCGTCCAGCCCAGTGTGGAGACTTCTCAATCCAGAGCCCCTCCAACCTTCCTCATACCAATGTCAGGTCATAGAGAAGGGATAGCACCTCTCTTTCACGTCATGCCTCTGCTGGGGATACTGAAGCCCCAGAATGTTAGCACTGGAATCTGCACTTGCGCCCAAGAACAGTTTAACACAGAGTGGGCTGTCACCTCAGCCTTACCGCTGGCCTCTCAATGATCCCTTGGATAGTTCATTCTTACTCCTCCTCCCTGTTTGGCCAGAGGCATAAGACCCAGCCCCTCAGATTCTATGGGATGAGCTAGGCTCAAGGATTTGTTGGGGAGACCACGGCACCCCAGGAGGTGAAAGCAAAATGATCCAGTTTACCACCTCTTCACAGGGTAGCTGTTGGGATTGGGAGGAAGAGTTCTTAGTTACCCAATACACCGCAGGATGTGTAATGTGCCCTTTCCTATTGATGTCGTTAGTGACCTCCTGTGGTCATTGGAGGTCACAGCTGCAAATTCCTCCACCAATTGCTAAATACCCTGCTGAGGTTGCTTGATAACCTGTCACAGGAGGTGGCCCTGCCCCTGGTTGTGGGTTATTTCAGGGCCCTTGGTGAGTCTGACAGTAACCTAGGATGAGACTCAGAACCTCTCAGACATTTGATCTAGTGACCCCCATTTCCTACTCTCAACCTTAATAAGGGAGCTGTAACAGGGCCTCATTGGAAAAGACCCTGATGCTGGGAAAGATCGAGGGCAGGAGAAGAAGGGGATGACAGAGGATGAGATGGTTAGATGGCATCACCGACTCAATGGACATGGGTTTGGGTGGACTCCGGGAGTTGGTGATGGACAGGGAGGCCTGGTATGCTGCGGTTCATGGGGTCGCAAAGAGTCAGACGCGACTGAGCGACTGACCTGAGCAGGACCAGTTTGAGTAGGAATGGAATGGCACCAGGACAGCAGGCCCCTCCTGTTCTCGTGGCCTGGAGGCTCACTCGGCCCCTCCAGATTAGCCCCCCAGACACCAGCAGTACATCCAGCTGTGAGCAAGCACCTCACCTCTCTATTGTGTACAGATGGTAGGACCATTACAAAGAAACCCAGGAGACAATTTACGAGAATATATTACTCCAACATAAAGTCCGGTGACTGAGTCCTGGCTTTGCTGGTTGACAGAGTTTCCGTCTGGGTCTATACCTGCCCCCAAAGCTCATGTTTTCAGATGTGAGCACGCTTCTGCTTTTCCCCAGCTGGTGAAGGAGATGGCACAGGTGGTGGGATGGCCAGTGGGGAGGAACGGAACCTCACCCTCCTTTGCCCTCCTCCAGCACAGCAGTGATCCCGTGCCTACTCCCACGTCTCTTTGGGGAACAGCAACGTCATTTTGTTCTTGGGGGTTGACTCTGTCCTGTTGCCGTCCTCCCCGACTCAGGCCTGCCACAGAAAGAGCACTTTCCGAAGTTGAGATCATCTCCCAACAAGTAGACGAAGAAACCAAGAGCATTGCTCCTGTGCAGCTGGTGAACTTTGCCTATCGCGACTTGCCGCTGGCTGCCGTTGACCTCTCCACAGCGGGCTCGCAGCTCCTGTCAAATCTGGACGAAGATTACCAAAGAGAAGGGTAGGTGTGGGACCGCTGAGTAGCTAAGAAGTCTGTCGCATAAACTCCCCGGGTTTCCATGGGTACCTCCAGGGAGGCAGCCCGAGATGACAGATGCTAGATAGTCAAGAGACCAGAAGTTCACATCAGACACATAGGCCCTTCTCCTCAGATGTGGTTTCCTCCGAAAAAGGCCATGAGCACAGCAAGCATCACTTGCAGCTGGACAACTCGTTAAGTGAATATTTGCTTGGAACTCAGGGAATTACAGTATTTAAAGGCTGTTAAACTCCCTAAGGGGCCTTCAACTTCCAATCTGGACACCTAAGAATTGGGCAACCCACAGGATAAGTGAGCCACCCAGGCGGTCAGAGCCCATAAGGAATGGATTTAGACTGTACTTTCCTTATATCGGGCTTCCCATGTGGCTCAGTGGTAAAGAATCAGCCTGCCCAGCAGGAAACACAGGTTCGATCCCTGGGTTGGAAAGATGCCCCGGAGAAGGAAATGGCAACCCACTCTGCTATTCTTGTATGGGAAGCCTCATGGACAGAGGAGCCTGGCGGGCTACGGTTCATAGGATCACAAGAGTTGGACATGACTTAGCAACTAAACAGTCTTCTCTCACCAGGGACGGGATCAGGAAGAAAGCATTCTGTGTGCAGGAGCATGCTAAGGGCAGAAGGGAATTTAGCAGCATTTAGCCAGGAGCTTTGCAGCCCTTAGCTCCACCTTTTCTGGTGGCCTCTGACACAGAGAGTGGCCCCTACCTGCTTTTATTTAGCTGGTCAATCAGATTGGACACCTTTGTTCAATCTGGGCAGGGGAGACACGGCAGTGACACCCTCAGTTTACATGGGGGACGCTAAAGGCCAGGAACAGGTCCTGAGGTCACGGGGGGCGTCCAACTTTCCCCAGCACCACCCTGTGGCTCTTTAGATACAGACTTAATCATTGGCCCCGAGCTTGGGAGCCAGTTGTGGGCTATTCTCCTTCCCTGGGTGCCGCTGGTAAGTATTTTGGAACATGCGGACTGCTTTGAATATAAAAACTAAGGGTTGCCAGGTTATTTTAGAAGCAAATAAGAAGCCTTAGCCACAGTTAAATTTGCAGAGCTTGGATTCCCTGTGCGTATTTACGAAGGGGCTCCCGGCCTTCCCGAGGTAAATTGCCTAATAATTGTGAAACCATACACCGCGTGCAAAAACTTCACCCCAGTGGCTTTCTCTGAAAATATAATTTTCTCCAAGGACTGTGCTTAGAGTCAGCAGGACACTGGAAACGGATGGGCAAACGGGTTGGAAATAGTTCGGGGATGCCTCGCGGACGGCGGCGCCATCCTCCCGAGCACGGGCTGCACGCTCTGACCACAGGGTCTTCTCCCGGCCTCCAGGTCCTCGCCTCCGCCAGTGACGTTAGCGGGCGAGCCTTCCCTGAGCACCCAGTTTCCGTGTCACTGCCCTCTGGCGGTCAAAATTGATATACAACCTGGTATCCCCTCCGCGGTTCTCATGGACTCATTTCCCACGTCACCTGCGCCAGTGTTAGGTTCTTTTCAAACGGCAAGAAGAGGGAAGGGTTCTCGAGGGTTCTGGCTGCGGACCACGTCCACAGTCTGCACCCTGCGGGCGCATGCACAGCGGTGGTCCAGGCCGTGGGGCGCCACTCCTTAGCTTGAATTGGAGAAGGCAGAGTCCCCGCTTTGTCATTCCGTTTACTTCTGAATCAGGCCCCTGCAAGGTTTCTTCTGAGCAGGGAGAATACAAATAGGATGCCTGCAAGGCAAAGAGGCTCTTGATTTGATTTGAGTCTCCAAGTGCGCCCTGGAACGCTGCTTCTGTTGAGTGAATAGGAAGCAGCCTGGCAGAAGGGATTTGCTTCGCTGCTGGAGTTCTCCTCGGGGGCTCCGTTGGCAGCCAGAGGGCTTCCTGGCGGAAGGAAGAGCAGGTGCAGGACGCCAGCCAGGGCAGGAGGAAGCAGAACCGAAGCACACCGTGAAGGGGGAGAAGCCTCTCTTCTCAAGCTTCTTCTTGGCGCTTGCTGCATTTCCTGGGGCTTTCCCAAATTTTCCAACCTGGCCTCTTCTGAAACGATGCAAAACAACATGATTTCTAGGTCTTTGAAAAGCTGTTCTGTAAGTCTTGTCAGATACACCTCTTCCTACTAAGTGAACTGATACATATAGGAATGAATCTTTCCAGTAGGAAGTGATGGGACCTCAGAGTCCCCAGCAAGGGGGTGCCCAGTGACCCAGCCACCTTACCATTCACTTCTTTTGAGCTCAGTGGTATTTCAGTGCTTTTAAGTTCCCCAGAATCTGAGAATGTTAGAGCTGGGAGTGGGGGGGGAATCTCAGGATGTATGTATTCTAAATATTCTAACAGGATGCCAGAGTCCAGGGAGTGGAAGGAACTTGTCCAAGGTCACACAGTGACTGAGACGAGACAGGATAGAGCCTTGCTCCTGATCCAGGCTGGCACTACAGGCTTCTGTTTGTCACCTGTCCCTTTACAAAATCACATTGTAACTGTTGTTAGCGTACATTGCACACGTAATAGCACTGCTCAGCTATACTGTCAAAAGTGTATAGTCACTGAAATGTGGGTAAACCCCTAGGCAAAGATGGAGAAGATTCATCTCTGTCAGGCTCCTTGACTTTCTTAACAGACCTTTGTCCTTCTCACATATCTGCCTCATGGAGCTTAAACTGCAGAGCTCTCTGCTGTCCGCCCTCTTTGTGTCTATACTCAGACTGCCTGGGGCTCAGGTGGGAGAGTCAGACACCTGGGCAGATTGGCACTGGCTTAGTTTGGTGGGGCTGCCATGACAAAGGACCACAGACTGGACAGCTGAAACACATATCTTTATTTTTTCACAGTCCTGGTACTGGGGAGTCCAAGATCCAGGGTCAGTGGCAGGGGTTGGGGTTGGAGGGAGGCTCTTCTCTTTGGGTTGCAGACAAGATCCAGGGTCAGTGGCGGGGGCGGGGGGTCTCTCTTTGGGTTGCAGACAGCCGCTTTTTCGCTGTGCTCTCAAATGGCCATTCCTTGTTCTGTATGAGTAGAGAGAGTGAGCTCCAGTCTCTTCCTCTCCTTATAAGGGCACTAATCCTATCACGGGGGCCCCACCTTGACCTCATCTAAACCTAATTGCCTCCCAGAAGCCCCACCTCCAAATACAGTCACAACCTGCAGTGTTGGGGGGCTGGTCAGTGCTTAGGGCTTCAACATTTGAATTGGGGGGTGGGGTGGGGGAGAAGGACTCATTCAGTCTGTAACAGCATTTTCCCAGACTCATGGTCTGCAGTCTCAGCTTGTTTCTCAGTTCTGCCTGACAGTCCTCTTGTCCTGGTGAGCTTTCACTCCTGGTCCCCAGATGGCTATTTCAGACTGCTTGCATTTCCCCCAAGCTGTCCCTTGCACCCAGCAGATGACCTCATCTCCTTCCCTCAGGAAGGAGAAACGGTCACAGAAGAACTGCATCCCACCCACTCTCTCCCTCGCATCCTCCCTTCTAGGGCCCCCCTTACCTCTGAGTGCTGATTCCCCTCCCCTCACGCCTTTTCATGAACTTTGCTGCATCAGTTACATCCTCACTGACTCATCACACACTCAGGTCTCTCACATCCTCCCCCGGCTCCACGTCCCATTTGCTGCTCCCATCTCAGTCTTCCCATTTGCAGCCAAACTTCTTAAAAGCTTCATCTACACTCACCATGCCCGCTCTGCCCCCTCCCGTTCATTCCTTGGTCTCCTGCAGTCCAGCTTCAGCCCTATCTGCATGGAAACTCTCCTCAAGATCATCAACAACCTCCATGATACCAGGATCTTTGCATTGTCCTCTGTCCAGCATTTGAAACTGTCAGCCACTCCCCCGTCTTGAGACACCATCTCCTGCTGCTCTATCACACTCTCCAGACTTTCTTCCTGCCCCTTTGGCTGTCCATTCTAGGCCTTTTAGAACTTGTTCTTTCTCTGCTTGGTCCTTGAATGTTGGGGTTCTTCATTTTCTGTCTTTGGCCATTTTCACTCTACTGATTTTATCCGCTGGATAAGTGCATTGACCCCCATGACTGCAATTAACGTTCTTCAGCTTGTAGCTTTCAAAGCCATGTCTCCAACACAGTTCTCTTCCTTTCTCTCTCTCTCAAACTCCTGGCTCACATACAATTATTTCCTGGACATCTTCACAGGATCACAGATACATGTAGAATCTTAACAAGTGTCTGTGGAATTATCTGTTCTTCTATCTCTGAGTGGACTGCGTATCTGAGAAATGTCCTAGTCTCTACCCAAATCATTGCTTAAAATAGTTTTTTTGGTGGAAGCACTTAAATCCAGCCTGAGGAATCATTACCTACCCAGTCAGGACTTCTGGCCATCTCAAACCCAACAGGACCCAAAACTGAACTGTCTTCTCCCAAAAGAGAATTCTGTCTGGCCCCAGTCGGTGGATCTAGACCTAACTGGCTGTCCTCCCCAACCCGTCGCCAGAGTGAGTCACATGTGCATTTGACTGCTTTACAGTGGCCCTCAGCCTCCTTCCCGCCTCGACAGGAGCCAGCGGTTTCCAAGACACCCGTGGTCCACAGAGCCAGTCGGCCGGGCATAGTCGCCGTTGGAGCTGGGTCCCTCTTCCTCCCCTGCTCTGGCTCCCTCTCGTCCATCGCGCTGCCACCAACAGTGTGCATTGTGGGAATGCTCGGGCCCGGTTCAGGAGCTTCAGAAACCAGAAGGCCACAGTATACCCAAGCAGGGTAGGGATGAAAAGCCTCCCCCCACCCCCAGACTCTTTACCAAGCTTCTGTGAGCCCAGACCACTCTGGTCCTATTTGCTTCTGGCTCTCGCCTCTCTTCACCCGGGTGTCCAGTTCAACCCAAGGGGCTGCACTGGCACATCCTGCCAACGACACCACCACCTCCCCACCATCATCATCCTTGCCCTCCCTGAATCTTCCCCCAGCCACGCACTTCCTCCTTCGATAGTGCTAAAACACGAATCTGTGTGCATGTCTGCAGATGTGAACAGACACTTAGAGGAGAGGGAGGGGAACAGAGGAGCTGCCTGAGCACGTTCTGAACCCCAGCTGAGCTGCCACAATGCACCCACTCCATAAGTACCTGGAGCCAGGGCAGCTTTGAGACTGGTCCAGACCCTCAACAATAGTGACAAGGAGTCTGCTCTGCCGTCAGCAGTGTTGGCGTTATCCTGATGCTGTAAGGTTCCCCTTATTTTGTGAGAGAGCTGCCATGGTTATCTGGCCACATCAACCTCATACATATCTGGCAAGAGAAAGAATGGCTACCCATCATTCTCTTTCAAGAGCAACAAAGAACTTTCCCAGAATTCTTTAGCTGATCTCTCCTCATGTCTCATTGGCTAGAATTGGGTCACACGGTAAGGGATATGGGAATCCACAGCCCAATCAGGGCCATCCCTTGAACTGGGTCATTTCCTGAAACACATTGATGTTACCCAATGGACCTCTAAGGAACCCCAGCCTTCATTCGTAGCTTTTGATACAGAATGAGACTCTCCTTTTTCCTTTATAGTCATTGTTGGATTTGTTGGATTTGCAAAAGATCTAGAAACATGTCTGCCTTCTCAGACTGTTTCTTCAGTGACTTGCTTGACTTGATTATTTCACGTGGAGGCAGCCTGACTTGTGGCCAGGATCCCAGTGTTTCCCTTTGTGTTTCCATGTAAGCAGAGCCCCGTCTGGCCTGCTTCCCTTTGGATCGTCACCCCATTAAGCAGTGGGAACATGAGACAGAGCTCAGTGAGCCACCTGTCCACCTTTAGAAGAGGGACACCGGGCTTGCAGGTGTCTAACTCATGGTACAGACTGGGAGTTCCACCTTTTCTTCACCAACTTCACTACGTTGAAGGCCTGGTTGGTTTGCAGGGTCTGGGTTAGCTAGACAGGAGGTTAGCTTTTCAGAAGACAGAAAATTCAGAGAAGCCCAGAGTCTCCACCCTCAGGAGGCGCACAGCCCATAGGAAAAGTGATGGTGACATGATATATGGGAGGAAGGCAGTGAAAGCAAGGGCTGTCACCCCCTTTTATAGAGGAGACTCTGTGGCCCTACAGAGAGATAGTGCACCCCTTCTTTTGGTGAAAAGCAAGTGCAGGGAGAGTCATGGGAGAGTAGGCAGGATCGTCTTTGTCAAAATACCAAGACAAAGTAAGAAATGAAAATATTCAGCCTTTTGTAATTATTTATATTTTAGTGTTCTACCAGGTATGACTTGGTTGATCAGACCTCCAGACGGGAGAAGTTTGGAGGAAGGTTGGGAAGACAGAAAGGGACATTGCTTGGTGATGATGCTAATGGCACATTTCTGAAATAACTGCAACTTCACAGTCAGAGGAAGAAAACCTAATAGTTTGTGAGATGTCGGGTTAGAAAGAGAAGACAGGGCCAATATAGCAACATCTTTAAATAACGACTGAAATAATTTTAGACATGCCAGCAAACAAAGGCTGGAGGCACAGAGGGAGGAGGAGAAGCACCCTGTGAGCCATGACCCCAGAGTCCCTTCTCTCCCCATACCCTGCAGCCCAAGGACTACCCCCTCCAGAAAGTCTCCTGTCCCCCACCCCACCCAGGCCAGGGTCTCACTCCTGTGCACCATAGCCCTTGACCTACTTCTGTCTCAGCACTTGTGACCCTGAGCTCTGCTCTTGAGCCATGACCCCAGAGTCCCTTCTCTCCCCATACCCTGCAGCCCAAGGACTACCCCCTCCAGAAAGTCTCCTGTCCCCCACCCCACCCAGGCCAGGGTCTCACTCCTGTGCACCATAGCCCTTGACCTACTTCTGTCTCAGCACTTGTGACCCTGAGCTCTGCTCTACTCTCCAGCCTCCCTCTGGTACTGGATCAAGTGCTCCCTCAGGGCAGGGATCGGATCCTTTGAGCCTCAAATCACAGAGTGGTGTTGATTAAATGAAGGAATGACCTGATTGAGTAAATGGATGGATGAGGCTGTGTCAAAGATAAAATTATACGAGAAGGGGAGGCCCAGTTTTATTTGGGGAGAGGTGGAGGCTAGTCTCAGACTTATGTGGGGTCCAGGAAGAGTCACAGGAAGGGACCGGAATTCTCACGCTTCAGAACTCAAGGCCATGGTCTGTGACTGGCCCACCTCTGAGCATCCTGGCTAATTCCACACCCTCCACAAAGTCATTCTGAGAGAAAGAAATCAGACTTGCCTCAGAACCTTGCCCACTTGAGCTAGTAGACTCTTAGCATCCTTTTAGAAAAAGAAACAGTTTGGGGGGTTTCTGGATTAAAAGGCAGTTCTGTCTGTGCCATGACCTTGCAAATGTGGAGACCACTAGGTGGCGGCAGAGTGCCTCTGACCATCTTTGCGGGGTGAGGACATAAACCCAAGTCCAGGTCCCCAAGGAAAGTGAGCTGAATTTATGGGCTTGGGGGATGCAGTCATCTGTGGAGGCACTTGAGATCTGAACTTTGGCCAAAGAGAAGAGGGAGTTGGCTGACCCAGGATTTGCCAAGCCACAGCTCAGAACCACAGAGAGCTGGACAGAGAAAGGGGGGAGGGAGTGCTTGAAAATCGAAGCCCACTTGTTAACCTCCTGGGTAGGAAGCCGAGCTCATCCAGGCAGCCCTGCCCACAAAGCTTGGCACAAAGAAGACTCTTGGACTTTTGGCCAGGTCCTAAATTAAGGGCCCAGGAGGTGAGAGAGTCCTGCAGCCACTTGGTCCAGCAGCACCCCACTCTCGCCCTTGTGTACGCTTGAACCCCTGGCAGCCCTTCAGAGGTATGTGGACAGTGCCCCAAGTTCCCCAAGGAGCGGGTCTATGCTGTGTGTTGGTCACTGTGTTCCCAGACGGAGGGTGATGGCTTGTCAAGTGGGGTAACAGCTCCTGGGCTGGGCTCTTGCCACCGCACTCTGCTGTCTTTCCCAGAGCTGGCATTTCCCCGGATGCAAGGTCAGGAAGCAACAGTTAGAACTGGACATGGAACAACAGACTGGTTCCAAATAGGAAAAGGAGTACATCAAGGCTGTATATTGTCACCCTGCTTATTTAACTTCTATGCAGAGTACATCGTGAGAAACGCTGGACTGGAAGAAACACAAGCTGGCATCAAGATTGCTGGGAGAAATATCAATAACCTCAGATATGCAGATGACACCACCCTTATGGCAGAAAGTGAAGAGGAACTAAAAAGCCTCTTGATGAAAGTGAAAGAGGAAAGCGAAAAAGTTGGCTTACAGCTCAACATTCAGAAAATGAAGATCATGGCATCCGGTCCCATCACTTCATGGGAAATAGATGGGGAAACAGTGGAAACAGTGTCAGACTTTATTTTTTGGGGCTCCAAAATCACTGCAGATGGTGACTGCCGCCATGAAATTAAAAGACGCTTACTCCTTGGAAGGAAAGTTATGACCAACCTAGATAGCATATTCAAAAGCAGAGACATTACTTTGCTGACTAAGGTCCGTCTAGTCAAGGCC
>SJYX01000805.1:533783-553477 GCA_006410675.1 Oreotragus oreotragus
GCTGAGCACCCAGTATAGTCCTGGCACTTAGCGGGCATGTGATGAACTGTGTGCAGGGTGGAACGGGTGTGGAAACTGCCCACATTTAGACGATTGATCGCTTTTCTAATGTCCACACATCGAAATCATAATAGATACGAATGGTGTAGTAAGCATTACGTTATAGATTTTACATGGTATTTTTAATATTTTAGTATAACACTCCTGCAATAAAATAGCAGTTTTCCCGTTTGGAAGCTTAGGAAACTAAGGCTCAAAGGTAACACTCAGAGTTCAGGCAGTGGTGGGGTTAGTACCAAAACCTAGACAGATGGAAAAGTCTGACTTTCCCCACTGTTTGTCAACAGAGGGGGGGGAAAAATGGAAGGAATTGTCATCTAAAACACTAGACGAGTTAACATTTGTAAAGTGCTCTGAGTGGCATACGTACATAGTAAATGTCTTATAAGTGTTTGTTAAATCAATACAAATAAAACCCAGGGAAATGCCAGAGTTGGATTTTTAAGTCAGCTTCATGGCTTTCTCTGACAGAAATTTAATCCTCTGGAGTGAATACAGTAAAGAAAAGTGGGGCCACTGGATGGTCTGCTGATGAAACCAGCACCAGGCCACCAGAGTCCAGCTACAGAGTATCTCAGGGCTGGGGGGAGGGGCGGATCTCAGACTGCGCAGTTCCGGGCTTTAAACGTGCGTCCCAGGTGTCCTTAGGAGACAGTAGTGACCCAGGGGTCCGTGCGCCCTTGGAACGCTGGGCACACTCTTGTGGTTTGAGCACTGTTTGGGTGCAGGGCCGAGGTTTTCATGCCTCAGAGAGCTCTGCACGCCAGAAGGTTCAGTGGTCTGGTCAAGTGAGCCTAAGGCTGGAGTTGAGGTGGGGAGGGGAGGGGAGGCCCAGCGCCCCAGACTTCATTAAGGCCTCAACTTCAACCCTTTTCTTTGAGGACTTGAGGGATGAAAATCCCCACGCAGTAGGATATGCAGCCATCTGCTCTGGCCACTCACAGAGGAACAGGCTCTTCTGTGATCTTCCACCTCCTCCAGGGACACTGACTGTCACAGCCTGTGAGCACCTGTTCAGAGCGCGTGGGGGTCTCCACAGTCCCCATACCCTAGCCACTGCCTCTCCCCCATCGTGCACCCTCCCAGCTACACCAGCCCGGCAGCCACGCTGTGGATTGCCAGGGTGGGAGAAGCCAGACCCCCCAGGAGCAAACACAGCCCCTGCCGTCCTGGCAGCGCACAGCTCTGCTCCGCCTTTCAGAACAGGGCTGTTTTGGTGCCAGGCTTGGGAACACTGCCTGATGGAGCAGTGACCTGGAGCCGCCTCCTTCTGGGCCACTCACGCGGCCTGACCTCATATGAAGGTCCCGTCAGACACTTGCCAGAGTTGCTTCTCACATTCTAAAAGTCATTCTCTCAAACTTTTATCAAGACACCTAAGAATATCAAGCAGAAGCAGTAAGGGCACTCCCCTCCCCTCCCACTCCAGGGTTTCTCTGAGCTCTCAGGAGTGACTGGTGGACCCTCACAGTAGGACATGCGCCTGCCTGCCAGGAGATGCCATCTGCTTGTTGGTATTTACAGACTTTGGCAGCCCAAGCCGGCCTCCTGGAGCTGTCCCCTCGCTGTCACTGCACCAAGACAGGAAATTGAGAGACGCCTGCCCTCTGGTGGTATTCCTGGGGATAACACCACCCTGAAAACCCATTCCAGGGCTTTGATGGACAGGACTGGATGGAGAGATGGAGGAAAGTATCTTCTCTAATTAAAGAGTTAATGCTGATTTCCCTTTGGGCCCATGAAACTCCTTGAGTCATTATTTAATCACTCAGGGACATTATGAAGCTGGAAAGATTCTATTTTTCTGCTAAGACACAGTCTCCTAGGAATGTCTGAATCATTTGAGTCTCAGAGGACATTTTATCAGCAGCTTGGGATTTCCAAACACTGGGGCATCCAGGAAGTGTGCTGCTTCAGCCCAGCCTCCACCGTAGAGATTTAGGGCCCACTGTCCTGCTCTTCATGGTGCTGGAAGCCCAGAGCCTGCTTGGAACTGTGGCTTCAGCCTTAGGTCTGGGCTAAGGAAGCCCTCGATGCCCCTGAACACACACACACACACTCAGTCTCAGTGAGAATCAGCGCTCCTTCTTGCTCCCCAGGGGGCCTGCCTGCTTCGCCATTTCCTCAGTGCTGGGTCCTGCGCCCAGCCCCAGGGACCTGCTTGCCTTCACTGCCTCATCTCTTCTGCACCCAGTCTCCCCGGACCATGCCCTGACCACCTCCTGAGCTGCCCTGTGCCTCTTGCTAAATCCACCGCAGTGGTTATCACCCAGATCACCCAGGATCTCATTGGAATGCATTCACTCATTCCATGGGTATGGGGAGGCCCAAGAGTCTGCGTTTCTAACAAGCCCCAGGTGATGCTGCTGCTGCTGGTTCCCAGAGTCCACTGGACATCAGAGACCAAAGACAGTGGTTCTCAAGTTCAACTGCACTTTGTGAAAGTGTTAGTTGCTCAATTGTGTCTCACTCTTTGCGACCCCATGGACTGTAGCCCACCAGGCTCCTCTGTCCATGGGATTCTCCAGGCAAGAATACTGGAGTGGGTTGCCATTGCCTTCTCCAGGGGGTCTTCCAAGGAGATAAAAAATTACTGAGGCCTGAGTCCCACCCTAGAGGTTGTGTTTTGAATGATATGGTGTGTGGCCCAGGCACTGCGATGTTTTTAAGCTCTCTTAGTGGTCCTCGGACCAGCCAAGGTTGAGAACCATTGAGCTGGAGTGGACTGCAGCCTTCCTGCCCCAGGCAGCCACTCCTCAGCAGCTACTGGATCCCTGGATGCTGTGCTTTCCTTGATGGGTGTTCTCCCTCCACCTGCTGCAGCTGAGTCCACCCCCATGTGTATTGCTCTGGGGCTCACATAGAGCGCGTATGAATCACATTTCTTGAACTTGTGCAAACAGAGGGGTCGCAGGAAGTCACCTCCAGATGGACGTGGTTGAGGGATGGTAGCTGAAGGCAGAGCAGGGCCGGGGGGACCCCTGGGCTGGTGCGGGAGTGGAAACACAGGACTGAGGCAGTCTTGGGCTCTGTTTGCAACTGCCCTGGGTTCTTGGGGGCTTCCCAAGGCAGCTCAGAAGGTAAAGAATCCACCTGCAATGCAGGAGACCCGGGTTCAATCCCTGGGTTGGGAAGATCCCCTGGAGAAGGGAATGGCAACCTACTCCAGTATTCTTGCCTGAAGAATTTCTTGGACAGAGGAGCCTGGTGGGCTACACAGTCCATGGGGCTGCAGAGTCGGACATAACTGAGTGACTAACACTTTCACTTGGGGCTCTTTAGGAATTGCGTTGGTTGCCCCAAGGGCTGTGGGAACGCCTGCAGCACCCGCCCCAGGTGGGTTAGGTAAACTGCCCCAGCCTAAAGGGGGAGCCCCACCCCCAGCCCAGCTCCCGGATCCTGCCCTTCTGGTGTTTACTCTGCCAGAGATTCCTTGGGAGTCCAGTAGAATTTTACCACAAACCGTGCCTGTTTCCTGTACACCACCACCGCGCCCTCAGATATGCACAGCCTCACTCCCTCCAGCTCTTGCTTTCGATGGCAGTTTCTGGGGGAGGCCTACCCTAACCGCCTAGTTTGAAATGCCACCCTTCATGCCCCTCTTTTCCTCCACAGAACCCACTACCTTGTCGCACACCATCTGATTTCCTAACCTGTTTTAATGAATTAATTCCGTTTATTTACGTCTCGGCTGCACTGGGTCTTCGCCACCGCACACCGGCTTTCTCGCGTGGTGGCGAGCAGGGGCTAGTCTCTGTGGAGGCTTCTCTTGTTGCCAAGCGCGGGCTCTGGAGCCCAGGCTCAGTAGTTGTGGCGCAGGGGTTTAGTTGCTCTGCGGCACGTGGGATCCTCCCGGACCGGGGATCGAGCCTGTGTCCCCTGCATTGGCAGGCAGATTCTTAACCACTGGACTGCTGGGGAAATTCCTAATTTCCTAGTTCGTTACATTTATGGTCTCTCACCCACTGAAAGGGCAGCCCAAGAGTCGCGGCCTATCTGGGTCACAGTGCCTGCCTAGGGTAGGGCACCTGGGGTGTCCGGCATGCACTTGACTTCTAGACCTTCCCCAGCCTGGTTCCTGAGTCCTGCCCCCTAAGGGATGCCATGGTGCCAGGGCCAGGCCCGCATTGCCAGCTTTGAATTACACGTCCCCACTGAGTACTGACCGCTTCCCAGTAACCAAACCCGGGTCTGCTTAGGAAGTTTTTCCAACCACCCAAGAAAATAAAAAGCAACATCTTACCATTTGAAACAGCAACATAAAATGACTTTTCCCTCCTAGGGGACAGCTCAAGCTTGGAGTCTCCTTTCTAGAGGGAAAGACTGCTACTTGAAGAAGCACGGGGGCTACTCCTCGGGTAGAAGGCTTGGGCTCTGGGGGGTACGCCCCAGGCTTCGGGGATGCGCAGGCACGGCGGAGAACAGGTGCCCCCTGCCCCTGCTGGGCGTACAGCCGTGTCTTTCTCCGGTGCCCGGCGTGGCGGCAGCCTGGCAGATGGCCTTGCCAGCTGCCCTTTTTTATTTGTCACGTGGAAGGCGCTTGCCTCAGATTTCAGGTGACAGAGAAATGGCATCGGTTTTGGAGCCGCAGACGATGGGACTGGGTTTCAGGGAGGATGTGGAATTGGAGCTGGGTCTCCTCTGGGACTGGGCCATGAAAGTGCTTGTGGCCTTGGGGAGGAGTGAACAGGAGGGCAGAGGGCAGCAGGAAGCTTCCAGAGGACGTGCTGAGGCAGCTGGCGCTGGGCGAGAACCGGGGTGAGAGGTGCAGAAAGATGAAAACAGGGCCCCTGGAAGGGGGTTGGTGAGAAAAGAAGGCATGACCCCCTCAGCACGGACCAGGAGGAGAGGACGCCAGTCGGTGACGATGGACAAGGCTGCCTTAGAATTCAGAGGGTCCGACGTCCCTGGTGGTCCAGTGGCTGAGACTCTGAGCTCCTGATGCAGCGGGCCCTAGTTCAGGGAACTAGCTCCTCCATCCTACAATGCAGAGTTCACATAGCACAAATAAAGATTCTACACGCTGCAACTAAGACCTGGTGCAGCAAAGTAAATAATTTTTTTTAATCCAAAGGGATCTTTCACACACACAGAAGCATGCACAGCTGATAGCCGCTGTGGGCAGAGCCTTTAGGCTTCTCTGGGCCTCGGCCAGGTGGCACACGGCTGTCCCTCTGAGCTGGCCGCCCTCGTCCTTATTGCCTGGTCTCCGGGACAGATGCACCGTCCTCCCAGCAGTGTCCCTCTCCTGGTCTTTCCTTCCCTGATGCTGGCTTCTCACCCGTTTCCCAGAGTTCCCATGCATCCCTCTGGCTTATCCCAGCCACCCTCGTCAGACCCACCTCAAGCCCCCTCTGCTCTGAATTTAGGGCTGTCAGATTTAGCAAATAAGGTCACAGGGCACCCAGTTAAATTTGAATTTTGGATAAACAATGAGTTGTGGGTTGTTTTTTTTTTTTTTTTTAGTGTAAGTGTGCAATGATTGTGCATGCCTGCTTGCTCGGTCACTTCATGTCCGAGTCTACGACCCCAAGGACTGTAGCCCACCAGGCTCCTCTGTCCATGGGATTCTCCAGGCAAGAATACTGGCGTGGGTAGCCATGCCCTCCCCCAGGGGGACTTCCCAGCCCAGGGACTGAACCCGCTTCCGTTGCGTCTCCTGTTTTAGGCAGCTGGGTTCTTTACCACTAGCGCCGCCAGGCAGATTCTCTTACCCACTGAGCCACCTGGGAAGCCTAATGCAGTGGTTGGGACACACTTATAGTAGAAGATTGTTGATTGCTTAGCCAAGGTTTACCTGTTTGTCCTGTACTTTCTCTGGCAACCCTCCTGAGGTCTGCGTGGTGTTGGTTTGAGGTTTATCCTGCAGCCTATTAGTCGTGGGCCGCCAATTGCTTCTCGACCTTTCTGCTAAGATCCAGGGTCGTGGGCAGCCCTCATGAACCTTCAGGAAGGTGGAACGAGGTGGTTCTGCGGGGGACTTTGAAACCTGCCTTCAGTCTGGCCTCCACTCACTCTTGTCCCCAGTGAGAACCCTCCTTTCTACCTGGCAGCTCTCCTCACCCCTCACCCCAGCCACACTCCTGGCCGTGGGCTTGGGGGTCACATCAGTCACCCTCTGCCTGTCCAAGGTGCCTCCCATCCTTCCCCATCACCTGATGGAATTCCCCTTCCTCTTCCTGGGACCAGCGCTGAGGCTGGGGATTGAACCCCCAGTTTTTTCCCCTGGAGCCAAGGACACCTATCATTCCCACAGGTTTTGGAAAACATCCAAGAAAGATTTGAATAAGCCAGGTTTCCTTGAAGAGCCACGAGCTTTGCCCCACCTTCTCACAGCTGGGGCCTCTTTCGAGCCTTCCCTGGATGGATTGTGAGGAAGAAATCTCCTTTTGGAAGCACCTACAGTATTCCTTTGGGGAGAAGGAAGCACGTCAAGGCAGGAGTCCCCCTCCAGCAACAACCTCGGGGTCTTTGAGGCTGCTTTCAGGCTCCAGCCAGCTGCTCCCGCGGGACAGGAAGGACAGGGGTGACAGCCGAATTTTGGGCCATCAGATAATTTATCATCATCATTACCACCACCATCATCACCACCATCACCGTCATCATCAGCTGCATGGTTCCTTCCAGGTCAGATACATTTTCTCGTTTACTTTTCAATGGCCCTGGAGGTTAAGGAGTTTTACATCTTGGGAAGCAGAGGTCTAGAATGCCTTTGGCATGGCCCCAGGAGACTGAAGGTCAACCAGAAGCGAGAAGGCCCCAGCCACTGGTGCTCCAGGGCACCTAATTCCTCCTTGTCAAGGCAGGCAAGCGGGTCCAGCCCATAAATAACCTACCAAGGCAGTGAGTTTTGACCTCACCATCCCAAGACCTTCTTAGAGGCATCCCCTTATCACCAGAGTCTTGTGTTCCTGAAGGTAGTAGATCAACTGTGCTAAGAAACCTACCAGCTCTGAGATTCTCTGCCTTCTCTCCACATCCAGGCCTACTCAGGAAAGATTTCATCCTTGGTGGCCACATGTCTAAGTATGTTCACGATCGTCTAGTCAAGGGTTTCCCAAAAGGTGGTCCACGGACCACTAGTCCCTCCAGATGCTACATACAAACGTGTGACCTGGGATAGTGTGCTTGGGAAACACTGATTCTGTAATTCCTTTTGGAGTCTGTTGGTGTATGATAGTGTATTAATGGCACTAAAATGTCCTGCAAAGAAAAATAATCCATTTTACCTTGATGCAAATTTTCCAAAACTTACCCAACCATGGAAACGTTTTATTGAGTAACATCCATTAATGTTCTGTGGAACTAATGTTTCTTACAGTCTGCTTTGAGAAGCAAAGATCTACTTCAAATCTTTTCTTATGTAACTGGAGAAAAAAAAAGAAAATTCACTTATTAATTCACTGAGCACTTGTTAGAGGTGGTTTGAGGGTCTCCTAAATGTAGAATGTGTGCTCCGTTCTGACACTGCACAGAAGTATAATAATAAAGTGAAAGTGTAAAAGTGTTAGTCACTCAGCTGTGTCCAACTCTGTGGACCCCATGGACTGTAGCCCGCCAGGCTCCTCTGTCCATGGGGATTCTCCGGGCAAGAATACTGGAGTGGGTTGCCAAGCCTTTCTCCAGGGGATCTTCCCGACTCAGGGATCGAACCCAGGTCTCCTGCATGGCAGGCAGATTCTTTACCACTGAGCCACCAGGGAAGCCCTATAGTAATAAGTGTAATAACAATAATAATTCATGCAGTACTTACCACATAGCCAGCCTCTCCACTAACCTTACAACAAGGCTGTGGGATGTGGTTTTGTTCCCGTTTTAAAGATGAGGAGACTGGAGCACAGGGAGACGCTGTGAGCAGCCCGGGTCAGCCTGTAAACGAATGCATCTCAGTGAGACGTTTCTGCCCCGCGCTCCCTGAAGAGGGCGTGAGCGGGGAGTGGGAGGTGGTGGCGGCGGGGGCGGGGTCTGAGAGCAGGGCGGCGGCGGGCCCTGCCCCGCTCATGCCCCCTCCCCCCCTCTTGTCCCGCAGGTCTCCCTGGCTGAAGCCGTGCTGTGGGAAGAGGGCAGCCGTGTGGCAGGTATTTTTGCTCAGTGCGAGTGTCAACGGTTTCCTGGTAACCTGTGTAGTATTGGTGGTGATTCTCCTGACTCTGGAACTTCTAATAGATATAAAGCTTCTCCAGTGTGAGTAGCAAGAGAGATACATATGCAAACACATATAATGTCAATATTCCATGTGCATCCATCAGGGGTCCCCAACCACCAGTGAGATCTGCCCGCGGCCCGACGGCTGTCCCCACCCCTCAGCCCCCGGCCCCANTTTTTTCCCCTGGAGCCAAGGACACCTATCATTCCCACAGGTTTTGGAAAACATCCAAGAAAGATTTGAATAAGCCAGGTTTCCTTGAAGAGCCACGAGCTTTGCCCCACCTTCTCACAGCTGGGGCCTCTTTCGAGCCTTCCCTGGATGGATTGTGAGGAAGAAATCTCCTTTTGGAAGCACCTACAGTATTCCTTTGGGGAGAAGGAAGCACGTCAAGGCAGGAGTCCCCCTCCAGCAACAACCTCGGGGTCTTTGAGGCTGCTTTCAGGCTCCAGCCAGCTGCTCCCGCGGGACAGGAAGGACAGGGGTGACAGCCGAATTTTGGGCCATCAGATAATTTATCATCATCATTACCACCACCATCATCACCACCATCACCGTCATCATCAGCTGCATGGTTCCTTCCAGGTCAGATACATTTTCTCGTTTACTTTTCAATGGCCCTGGAGGTTAAGGAGTTTTACATCTTGGGAAGCAGAGGTCTAGAATGCCTTTGGCATGGCCCCAGGAGACTGAAGGTCAACCAGAAGCGAGAAGGCCCCAGCCACTGGTGCTCCAGGGCACCTAATTCCTCCTTGTCAAGGCAGGCAGGCGGGTCCAGCCCATAAATAACCTACCAAGGCAGTGAGTTTTGACCTCACCATCCCAAGACCTTCTTAGAGGCATCCCCTTATCACCAGAGTCTTGTGTTCCTGAAGGTAGTAGATCAAGTGTGCTAAGAAACCTACCAGCTCTGAGATTCTCTGCCTTCTCTCCACATCCAGGCCTACTCAGGAAAGATTTCATCCTTGGTGGCCACATGTCTAAGTATGTTCACGATCGTCTAGTCAAGGGTTTCCCAAAAGGTGGTCCACGGACCACTAGTCCCTCCAGATGCTACATACAAACGTGTGACCTGGGATAGTGTGCTTGGGAAACACTGATTCTGTAATTCCTTTTGGAGTCTGTTGGTGTATGATAGTGTATTAATGGCACTAAAATGTCCTGCAAAGAAAAATAATCCATTTTACCTTGATGCAAATTTTCCAAAACTTACCCAACCATGGAAACGTTTTATTGAGTAACATCCATTAATGTTCTGTGGAACTAATGTTTCTTACAGTCTGCTTTGAGAAGCAAAGATCTACTTCAAATCTTTTCTTATGTAACTGGAGAAAAAAAAAGAAAATTCACTTATTAATTCACTGAGCACTTGTTAGAGGTGGTTTGAGGGTCTCCTAAATGTAGAATGTGTGCTCCGTTCTGACACTGCACAGAAGTATAATAATAAAGTGAAAGTGTAAAAGTGTTAGTCACTCAGCTGTGTCCAACTCTGTGGACCCCATGGACTGTAGCCCGCCAGGCTCCTCTGTCCATGGGGATTCTCCGGGCAAGAATACTGGAGTGGGTTGCCAAGCCTTTCTCCAGGGGATCTTCCCGACTCAGGGATCGAACCCAGGTCTCCTGCATGGCAGGCAGATTCTTTACCACTGAGCCACCAGGGAAGCCCTATAGTAATAAGTGTAATAACAATAATAATTCATGCAGTACTTACCACATAGCCAGCCTCTCCACTAACCTTACAACAAGGCTGTGGGATGTGGTTTTGTTCCCGTTTTAAAGATGAGGAGACTGGAGCACAGGGAGACGCTGTGAGCAGCCCGGGTCAGCCTGTAAACGAATGCATCTCAGTGAGACGTTTCTGCCCCGCGCTCCCTGAAGAGGGCGTGAGCGGGGAGTGGGAGGTGGTGGCGGCGGGGGCGGGGTCTGAGAGCAGGGCGGCGGCGGGCCCTGCCCCGCTCATGCCCCCTCCCCCACTCTTGTCCCGCAGGTCTCCCTGGCTGAAGCCGTGCTGTGGGAAGAGGGCAGCCGTGTGGCAGGTATTTTTGCTCAGTGCGAGTGTCAACGGTTTCCTGGTAACCTGTGTAGTATTGGTGGTGATTCTCCTGACTCTGGAACTTCTAATAGATATAAAGCTTCTCCAGTGTGAGTAGCAAGAGAGATACATATGCAAACACATATAATGTCAATATTCCATGTGCATCCATCAGGGGTCCCCAACCACCAGTGAGATCTGCCCGCGGCCCGACGGCTGTCCCCACCCCTCAGCCCCCGGCCCCATAGCTCATGGGGGTGACCATGGGGAAGGAAGCATCCTGCAGCCTCTCTCTGTCACCCCAGCATCGGTTTGCCCCCCCCCCCACCATCCACCCAGTGTGGCCTCTTCACTCCCCCTCCTCAGCATGCCATGATCAGCAGCTGATAAGATCCAAACGTTGGGGACCCCTGTGTGCACCCTTTTTTTGTTGTTGTTCCCATTTGGAATCTTCCAGATTGGGATTTTCCGTAGCTTAGAGTTCCCACGTGTGGAGGCGTCTCACTTGGTAGTAACCTGTAATGAGAGCAGCCACAGCGATGCTAGGATTCCTTGTGTTTTTAACCAGTTGTAAGTTGGCAGGGTTATGTGTCTATAACGTGATCATTTTGAAAGCACTTCTCCGTGCATCTGATCCTAGTAGCAACCCTGGGAGACAGGCAAGAAGGCTATTACCCCTTTCTATGGATATGGGAATGAAGCTTGGGAGAAGTTAGACTTCGCCTTGGTGAGAGGTATTGGAGCTGGGATGTCGAGCCAGCATGCCAGTTTTCTTCCTCACCCTGGTCCTGTTGGTATCTGTCCTGCTTTCATGGGAGCCTGACGCATGTGGTGGCTGCTGGCCTGCTGGCCTCTTCTCTCCTTCCAGGTGCCCTTGGCAGCACAGCCGTCAGAGCAGAGGGTCCTCTAACTGCCCCCAGCCCCCTGAAGATCCCTTTTGGTGTACCAGCACAAAGGGCCAAGGGCCTTGACTCTTGATTTTGGATGAGTGAGTGCTCTTTGGATCCCCAGAGGTCCCCTAGTCAGAGGATGGTTCATTCAAATGCAAATAAAAAAAGAAATGAGCTTGTTGTCCCTCTGAGAGATTTCCTTCCCATCCATTGGCAAAATCCAGGACTATTGATCCAGCCACCCCCAGACTTGTTTTCTCAGTTGCCCCCAGGTCCTTTACTGGAATTTCTGCACTCAGGGTCCATCAAAGCTCCTGCCAACCTGTTAGCCTTCCCTCCTCTCCAAGAGGGTGGTGGAGAGTACAGAGTTGCTCTTGTCTGATGAGCTTCGTTGGCTTTGTACAGCTGGTGGCCCCTTGTTCTAATCACCGTATCTTCCAGCAGAAAGTAACCAGCACTGATTTTACACTCAGCCTGTCTTCAATTATACTGTGTTGTCTATTTTCCCTCCCACTCATCCCTCCATCTGCTTTTTATGAGGTCTGACCATAACAGAGTCTTTCTTTCCCTGTTGTGGGTTATACCCGGGGCCCTGGGCCGCTCAGGCATTGGGTAGGACTGAGAACACGGCCGACACTGGAATTTTGCTTAAAATTATGTATCCAGGAGATTGATTTTGGTGGGAGATCCAATAGCAGCTCATAAAAGGCATCTTAAATTCCATAAAAGGCACAATCAGAGATTTATTGCTCTTCTAAAGCAAACCGTAAAAAAAGGCCCAGGAATTCATTTGAGAAATAATGGGGAAAGATTTTATGTTTCCAGAATCATCTGGAGGTCCCTTCAGAATCACACAGGCCTCAGCCTCCCAGTTCCCACTCATCTTCATGTGACCCACAGTGGGGCAGGCCTTGCCTTCTGAGGCTCGTATTGGCCTCAAGCAAGGGGCCCCAAAGTCTCCCACCTGCAACCCGGCATTGCAGCTTTCTGACCCTGGACATGGTCCAGGACTTCATTTCCACCTGCCCCCTAGGGCAGGCCCATCTCAGAGTTTTGGGGATGCTGTGGGTTCCTCTCTTTGGCCAGCCTGCCCTACTGATAGCTTAGGGCATTTCTCCTGGGCTCCCAGGGGAGCCGAGCTACGTGCTGAGCAGGCCTGGCCAGAGCACAGTAGGGAAGCATGCTCCCAGCAGCATTCCTGCGCCTTGTTTCAGCCCTGCCTCGCCGCCTGAGGTCACCCACTACTACCACTGTCTCTTTTGGGCTGGCCCTCTGAACGGCATCCCCTTCTGTCCTCTCTCTATCAAAGCCCACCTGCCCTTGTCCTGGGCCCCAGCACCCTACTGTTAGCCTCAGGCCTCCTATACTATGAGCCCAGAGGTGGTGCCTTAGTGCCAAGGACTGTCTGGTGGAAGGTGGGTGGGAGTTTCAGTGGCTGCTGGCGCTCCCTGCTCACGCTCTGGAGGCGGGAAGCTGTGCCGCTTTCAGGAAGCTGACATCCCCTCCCCACCCCCAGCTCCCTCTGCCAGTCCCAGCTCCAGTCTTCTCCCCAGAACACTCTGGCTAACATCTCAGCCACTCAGAATTTTCAGAATGAGAAGTCAAAGGAAGCTTGCTTTAAATCCCACTCACAGCGCACAGTGCTCTGGGGGTCAGTTATGGTGGGGATTTCTGAAAGCTCATCTAGATCTGACCAAAGCTGCCTCCGCTGGTCCGAGAATCCTGGATGTCTCTGTAAGCCCCCTCTGGAAGGCTCCTTTCTGGGCACAAAGCCCACAGCGGCTGGTGGGACCGAGCTGGAACTCTGAGAGGCAGCTGTGGGGAGATGGAGGCAGCCTCTCGGATAGAAGCAAAAACAGCATCACAGACCCACCCACCTCCCTCCACCTCCATTGCAGACAGCCCTTAAAGCTCCCTCACGTTCTCTGGCCAGACTGCTTCCCAATCCAGACGCGCACTCTCCGGGCTCCTGGAGGCCCGCCTCCAGGCCACGAAGCCCGCTTTGCTGATGGGCCTCATTCTTTACTCCTAAAATTGACCCCCGTTACTGTGCTTGCAGTTTCCAGTGCGTTCCAGTTTGCCGGCGTGATACACTGGATCAGCCTGGTCATCCTCTCGGTGTTCTTCTCAGAGGTGGGTTGAGACTTGGGCCCTGTGACCATCTCTTTAGGGCAACTCCTGTCCCAGGGAGACGAAGCTTTGGTCTCTTGGCCCTCGAGGCTGCAAAGAGGGAGACACAATATGGGGAACGAAGTTGTGTGCTGGGCTTCGACGGGTGGCCCGGACGGTGAGCAGGTGTCATCCAGGTAAGGGGTGGATGGTGACCTCTGTGAAGGTGAGGCTGAGTGGGAGGTAGTTAAGAGAGAGCGGATGGTTCATGCAGCTGGTGGGGAGCAGGCAGAGGCCGGGCCAAAGCCCAGGGGCCTGGAGGGGGGAGACTGTGGCTGTGGTCCTGGGTGCACAGGGGGCCAAGGCTCAGGAGGCAGAGAGATGGAGTCACGGGCCAGGCAGTGGACTTGGCCCAGGTTTTCAGGGGGGACAGGGTCTGGCTCGACTGAGCTGTGACCTTCTGGGGAGCAAAGGGGCATGTGTCTGGGGTCAGGGAGCATAGATGCCCTTTGCCATTGCTAGAGTCAGCTGATAAAGCCCCAGCCCATATCTCTGTGTGTGAGATAAGAGGGAAAAATCACCTGGAAGCCCAAGGGTCCTGGGTTTTGATGGGAGCTGATAGCCTTGAGTGCATCTGAAATGCATAGGAACCAGGATCTCGGCCCAGTTCCTCTGCCTTGACGGAAGGGTGAGTGGCCAGTCCTCTGAGCGGCTCCCGGCCTGTCACAGTGACCCCTGCCTGCATTTTGGAGCATTGACTTGGGGCTGTTCCTGGCAGGGCCTGCAGGGGAGGCTGAGAAGACTGGGCTTTGTCCTGTGGGCGGCGGGTCTTTATAGAACTAGAGAGTTTTGTGTGGCAGCCCTGTTCTTCCTAATGGAAGGTGGGCCTGAGTCAGCTGACCCCTGGCCTGCTCCGTGTGCCCTCACCCCGCACTGCCGCAGGTCCAGGTTACCCCGGGCAGAGTTCCACTGGGGCCTCTCAATGTGGTCAGGAGGCGTGGGGAGAAAGTCAGAAAGGAATATGGTGCAGAGCCTGTTGGGGAGGTGTGTAGGCTTGTGGACACACACACATGCACGCACACGTACACACACAGCTCACACCAGCTCAGAAACAGAGGGGACTCTGAGTCCCAGAGCACAGCAGGGCCTCAAAGGGAGGAAGGGTGCTCTGGGAGAGCAGTGATGTGGGTGGAGGGATGGAAGTAGAGAGTGTTTTGTGATGTGATCAGGGAACCCGGGGAGTCAGGCACCCGGGATCCTCTTGTGCCCGGGGATCTCGGTGGGCCAGCTCTGACACTGGCTAGTGGCACGCACTCTCTTTCTCACAGACTCAGGGGAGGCCCAGGCCTGGAGTCCAGAATCCTCAGCCTGGGCGTGGGGTGTGCTGGGCTGGGCAGCAGGCATTCCGCACCCGGAACATTCTCTTCCCGGGCCTTGGCTCCTGCAGCCCACGAACTTGGCCAGCGAGCCTGGGCTCTGACTGAGGGGGCAGACCCAGCACTCCCCCTCCTGGGAGGTGTCCCCACCAGCTCACCAAGGTCATCGCCCCAGAGATGCTTCGGCCCCCAGATAGTGCCTGCTCCCCGGCCTGCTGCCCCTTGGAGGGTCCTTGTGTCCGGCCGGGGGGCCCCCTTGTCTCTGTTCACCGGGGCTCCCTCCCACACATACACGGGTTGTGGCCAGATGTCTGCTTGATGCAAAAGCCTTGGAAAATGTGCCATGTGTCTGTGGCTGCCAACAAAAATGTTTAATCAGTTGCTGCGGTTCTTCCATCTATCCCTCCGCTTTGGTTTTATTGGGTTCACAGAATTTATTACCCAGCGTTAATTTGGCATTCCCTTCCTGTCACTGCTAGAGACGAGCCACCTGAAACAGACAAGCCCCTGTGTAGAGGCATCGTGGCTTCAGACCCTCACCCGCCCCCCGCCCTGTCTCCACACCATGGAAGGGGGCTGGGCTTCCCACAGGCTCAGCAGGGAGAGCTGGGGGCTGGGGGAGAATGACTGTGACCTTGGACCTTGTCAGAGATGGGGAGGCTGGGGCTGTAAGGTGGGAATAAGAGAGGGTAACAGGGGAGTAACGGAGGATGGGGGTAACAGAGGGCTAACAGGAATAATAGAGGGATAACAGGAAAGTAACAGGGGAGACCTGCCTTCCCCAGCAGAGCCAGCCCCTCATGAGGGGCAGCCCAGCTCGAGAGCCTGGGTGTCCCCGGAGCTCCTAGCATCCGAAGAGGAGAGAGCCGTCCCACAGAGCAGGGGGCCCAGCCCCAGGCTGTGGCCCGGTGCTGGCCCAGGCAAGGTCTGTTAGAACCAGGCTGCACAGCAGCGGATGAGCAGAGGGACACGGAGAGAAGCTTTCTCTGTTCCCATCCCTCCCCATGGCTCGGGCTCGCATTAATTACCACGTGTCCCCCCTGCCCATCCGAGGAAAAGTCTTCCACAAAACCAGTCCCCAGTGCCAAAAAGCTTGGGGACCGCTGCCACAGAGGCCCCCATCCCCTACTCCCCGGAGGGTTAGAAGTGTGTGAAGGTGTTTGTGCTTCTCACGATGACAGGGGCACCTCTAGCGGGAGTCAACTGTCCCTCCACCGTGGAGCAGGCTTGCAGATTTGCCTGCTGAAAATGCCAAAAGTGTCCCTTTAAAACCATGCAGATGAGGACCGCAGCCCAGGGTCACATAGCTGGTTTCCACCAAAATGGGGCCCAAGGCTCTGGACTCTTGTCTGGTGTGTCGCCGCTGCGTGCCCCCTCCCTGCCCACCCACCTTGGCCCTGGTGCATGCAGGCGGGGAGCAGACTAAGAATCTTGAGGGAAAGGTCTGGGCTAGAAACTGAGAAAGAAAAGGCCTAACCCTGTGAAACCTCTGACCATAGACCCAGCACACCCCCTCGCCTGGGGAGAAGCCAGTGCCGCCCCTTCAGGGCTGGCCCTTGTCCCTCTGGGGAGCGTCCAGGGCCATGGCCGCCCGGGTGGGTGTGGAGTCCAGGAAGGTCCCACCCAAAGGGCTCCTGAGGCCAGGCGGCCGGTTACCTAGTCCTGAGCCACGTCCCACCCCACGTCTCAGCTGAGCTTGAGGACAGTCCCCGAGTCGGGCAGGACATTTTGTGAGTTAGGAAACTGAGGCTGTGGAGGAGCAGAAAACTGCCAAGCCTTCGGGAAGATGGGTGGCATGGATGCAGGCCTCTGGGTGGGTGTGTGAACGCCAGCCCGTCCTTGCCCATCTCAGACCTCCAGGGGCTGCTCCAGGGAAGACGCCCCAGAGCACAGAGCTAAATCTGAAGAGAAGTATGGGGCTGCTTTGGGCTTAGTGTGAAGACATCAATTTTTAAAATCAATTAATTAAATTTAATTGGAGAATTAATTACTTTACAGTATTGTGATGGTTTTTGCCATACATCCACATGGATCAGCCACAGGTATACATGTGTCCCCTATCCTGAATCCCCCCTCCCCACTCCCTCCTCACCCTATCCCCCTGGGTTGTCCCAGAGCACTGGTTTTGGGTGCCCTGCATGATGAAGCATCGGGTATTGAACTTGCACCGGCCATCTCTTTTACATATGGTAATTCAGTTTGAGGAATTGACATCTATTCAAGAAGCCAAGCTCTTCAGCAGCAAGGCAGATGCTTCTCTGTAGTGAGAGTAGGTGCCCCACACAGTCAGGCCAAGCAGGGTCCCTGCAGGGGCACGAGGTGAATATGGATGCCTGGGCAGCTTCCTGGGCCATGTCAGGCAGGGTCATCCCACTTCCTCCTGCTTTCATGGGGCCCTGCAGCACTGAGACGGGGCAGAGCCTTCAGAATCCAGATGGACAGTTGTGCAAACTGTGTTTCCAAACCGCCCTTGGCTGAGACCAGGCCCAGTGGTCACTTGCAACTGGGGAAGCCAGCTGCTTCTCTTCCTGAGACTCCACGAGGCCTGGGGGCCCAGCCAGGCTGGGTCACCCTGCAGCAGGGCCTGAGTGCAGGTCACGGGGTGTTGGCCCTGTTCCCTAGCCAGGGTGGAGATGCAGAGAGGCCCAGCTCCTTTTCCTGGAAGGGGGGAAAGCTAGCCCACGGCTGACCTTGTAGATGGGAGCCTCAAGGCAGGGAAAGCAGCGGCTTCTTCCTTCTGTTTATTATTAGGATTCTATTGAGGTGAAATCCACAAAACAGAGCCTTTTATTTTTATCAATTGATTCTTGGCTGTGATGGGTCTTTGTTGCTGCACGGAGGCTTTCTCTATCATGACAAGAGGGGGGCTACTCTTCATTGCGGTGTGCAGGCTACTCATTGAGGTGGGTCCTCTCGCTGTAGAGCACAGACTCCAGAGTGTGCAGGCTTAGTAGCTGTGCCACAGGGGCTTAGCTGCTGAGAGGCATGTGGGATCATCCCAGACCAGGGATCGAACCTGTGTCCCCTGCATTGGCAGGCAGATTCTTAACCACCAGACCACCAGGGAAGTCCCGACATCACAGCCTTTTAAAGGTTCAGTGGCCTCTAGCACCCAGTGCTGTGTAACCATCGCCCCTTCCTTGTTCCAGAGCATTTTCATCACCCACAAAGGAGACGCTGTCCCCACTGAGTGGCCACTCCCCCACTCCCCATTTCCCGCAGCCCCTGCCAGCCACACCAGTCTGCTTTCCGATTCTATGAACCTAACTATTCTGGATATTTCATAAAAGTGGAAATATTCGATATATGACTTTTTGCATCTGGCCCTCTCACGCAACGTGTTTTCAAGTTCCTTCACATGGAGTGTGGTTCGGTGCCGTGTCCTTTTCGTGTCTCAGCACCCTTCCCTTGTATGGATAGACCGTACTTGGTGTATCACACGTCAGTTGATCAAGGTTTCTTTGAACTTCGGCTGTAGGAGCAGAGAGAGCAAATCCTTCCTCCTTTTGTTTTCTTTGGCCCTTCGGTGGATTGAAAAGAACGAGACTCACTCACACTGGGGAGGGCAGTCTGCTTTTACTCAAGTCTACTGGTTCAAATGATAATCTCATCAGAAACACCCTCCCAGACACAGCCCAAAATGATGTCTGGCCAGACATCGGAATACCTGTGGCCCAGCCAAGCTGACCCTTAAAATTAAGCGCCCAGTGCCTGACAGAGAGCCTGGCGCAGAGGTGCACGTGTGCCAAGTCGCTTCTGTCGTGTCTAACTCTGTGACCCTAGGCACTGCAGCCCACCAGGCTCGGCTGTCCGTTGGGTTCTCCAGGCAAGACCACTGGGAGTGGGTAGCTATTTCCTTCTCCAGGGGATCTTCCCAACCCAGGATCAAACCTGCATCTTTCAAGTCTCCCGCATTGGCAGGCAGGTTCTTTGCCACTAGTGCCACCTGGGAAGCACAGAGGAGGCACCTGAAAAATGGAAGCTCTCACTTACTCATCTGGCTCCTACTTTTGAGTGACTCTGTGCCAGGTGCTGGCTCTGTAGGTGATGCTGGGTATGAGGATTCTGCCCTGATAATCAAGACGCAGGCCCAGTTCAGGGGTTTACTGTCTACTGGGAAGGAGCCAAGCAGACGTGTATAATGAGAACAAGAAAGTTAAGTTAAGCTTAAATCTCCCACTGCAGTCAGTGGGAGACCTCAGAGGGGCCGCAAGCTGCTGGTGGATGTGTGAGCTGCCGGTGGGTGTGGGCATGGAGGGCCTTCAGGCACTGGTCACAGAGCGAACCCGGGACCAAGAAAGAGCAACCACAGCACGCTGGGGTGTTGACTGTGGCAGGGGACGTGGTGAGAGATGTCCCGGGGACCAGGCCCGGTCACGAGGTCCTTTCCAGGTCTTGCTCAAGAGTGGGGCATCTTGTTCAGGAGTAGGGTGCCTTGCTCAGGATTGGGGCATCATGTTCAGAGTGGGGAGGAGGCTCCAAGCAGGAGAGGGAAGGGATGAAATTGGCCTTTTAGAGAAATCGCCCAGGTAAGGCAGTGAGGAGTGGGTTTTGGAAGTGGGAGGAGGACTGGAACTTGGGGACTATTTGGGAGATGTGGTTCAGCTTCGAAGTTAAAGGTCTGACCCGGAGCAGTGGAAGCAGGACGGAAGAAGGAACAAGCTGGACGGAGTTGAAGGAGCTAAACTGCAGGATGGGAGGACTGGCCAGGATCGAGGGAAGCATGTGAGCAAGAGATGGGCCAAGCGTGACTTGGAGGGGAAGGGGGACAGGATGTGGGGACTGGCCAGCATCGAGGGGAGCATGTGAGCAAGAGAGGGGGCAAGCATGACTTGGAGGGGGAGGGGGACTGGTCTCCTAAGAGGGGATGGGGATCCCCTTCACTAAGCCCAGAAACTGCTGCAGGAAGAGGGGGGAGCGGGGAGGGGAGGGAGGGAGGCCTCAAGGTGTCCAGTGGGAGTTGAAGCCAAGGGTGCAGTCATCTGGGGACCGGGAAGCAAGAGAGGAGAAATGCAGCCCAGGGAAACAATTTGAGGATGGAAAGCTGACTGAGGAGATGGAGCCAGGAGGTGGGAGGAGAA
>SJYX01000805.1:553719-573868 GCA_006410675.1 Oreotragus oreotragus
GGGGGCGGGGGGGGGGCTTAAGGGCAACTTGGGGTCAGTGAGAGATGTTTCAGGACCGAGGAAGTGGAGATCTTCATATGCTGAAAGGGAGATCTAGAACAAACTCTGCTTGTCTTGTGGATTCCAGGCTCTCCTCTCCTACCCTTGCCTAGCACGGTAGCCCCCCACCCCCCGCAGCTCCCCCGCACCGTGAGCACACAGCCGGGTCATGTATGTCAGGGCTTAATGCACTGCCCTTGGTCACGTGGTCGCCAGCATGCTCTATCCTGCCGGCCTTGAACCCATTCTTTTAAGGTAGCTGGGAACCGCCTGCTGAAATGGAACCAGTGCAGCCAGTGCGCCTGTCAGCTACGGTGTCTGGTGCGGGGTCACCTCTGGACCCCGAGGGCGGAGGCTGCCCAGGGAGCAGGCAGATTCCCCGCACATTTGGAAGACCTGAGGGTGAAGGGGGAAAGTAGGGGAGCTGCTCGCTCTGCTCCTGTTTTATCAACGCCTAACTCCAGGGGGCGCGCTTGTGCTGCCCTGCGGTCACCCCTGACCGGTTTCCCACCCGGTAAACCTTTCTTTTGCAAACAACTTGAAGACTGCTTTCAGCTCCCATTTCCTAAGTTCTCCTTGTAGCTGGATCCCGGGCAGTGTGCCTACCTCCTGCTGCTCTAGTTTAAAGGGGGGGCTTGCAGGGGAGGGAGCCTGCAGCCATCTTGGCAGCAAAAACTTGCCCAGGGATAGATAGATTTCTTGAGGGAGCGCTAGGGGGCCCCCAGTGGCCTGCTGCCCACCAGGGGCATTCCTTAGGCAGGCGGCTCCCCAGAGAGCCCGCCCCACTCCCCAAACCCACCAGCTGCGGTGTTGCAGGGGCACAGGCTCAGGGCGAGATGCATGCTGCTTCCTTCTTCCTGGCTGGTGGGCCCAGCTTTGGTGATGGGTCTGTGGGGGCAAGGGTGCCAGCCCCTACCCTGCTCCCCAGCCAAGGAGCCAGGGAATCTCTCCGCCTGGAGAAGGGGTTGTTGTTTTCGTTGTACAGTCGCTAAGTCATGTCTGACTCTGCAGGTGCAGCGGTCAGGTCTTCCCACCCACCCTCATGCTCCCTGAAGCCTGAGCTCCTTCCCTGGGGAGAAGGGAGGGGCGTCCCTCCTGAGAGCAGAGCTTCCCAAGGGAAAAGACGAGGGCCCTGGGGTAGGAAGGAAGAGGGGCCTGGGAGCCAGAAGGCTTACCTGCCCCTTTCAGCCTCAGTTTCTGTATCTGTAAAATGGCAGAAGACCTTGGCTTGTAGCAGACGATAAATGGTGACATCCTGTAGGTTTTGCCAAGCCTATCCTGAACGTCAGAGCAACCTCATCTCTGGAAGGTGAGGCTGGAATGAAGGAGACTGAAAACTCTTAGTCCCAGGTGGGACAGAGGCAGCTGGAATTGAGGGTACAGGTCCCTCTGTCCCTCCCTGCCTCAAAGATCTTCGCAGCACTTGGGGGCAGGATCACAAGGCTGAGGGGCTTGGGGTGGGGGACGGGTGGCTTCAGCCAATATCCCAAGTCAGAACCAGAAAGGGGCCCTGACCTTTGATTCCTAATCGAACTCCCTTTCTTTTTGTTGCATCTGGGCATGTGGCCTCCCTGGTTTCACCCAGGGCATTGTCACCTCATACATCCCTGCTGTTATTTTGGGATCCCAGGGGAGTTTGTTTAAAAGGCAAATTCCTGGGCCCTTCACCCAGAGGTCCTGACATCCTGGATCTCCATGAGAGTCCAGGAATCTTCATTTTAAACAAAACCCCAGGACTGATGCTGAAATTAAAGCTCCAATACTTTGGCCACCTGATGTAAAGAGCCGACTCATTGGAAAAGAACCTGGTGCTGGGAAAGACTGAGGGCAGGAGGAGAAGGGGGCGACAGCATGAGATGGGTAGATAGCATCTTTGACTCACTGGACATAAGTCTGAGCAAACTCCGGGAGATAGTGAAGCACAGGGAAGCCTGGCTAGCTGCAGTCCACGGGGTCACAGAGAGTCAGACACGACTTAGCAACTGAACATCAAATAACAACCCAGATGCTGCTGAAGCAGGGGGTCCTTGCCAGCACTTTGAGGAACACTAGCTGTCAGTGGGTTAGTCGACTGGGGTGAGACCCATGGTGGGGGCTGTAAGGTGGGAGGGCAGCATGGCTTGATACCTGCAAAGGATGCTACAGGGGAAAAGCCCCTGGGTGGGGGTTTTCAGAGCTGGGTTCTCATTCCAGCTTTGACCCTGACTCAGAGCCAGCAGTTCCAGGCCATTTCCCCACAGCTGCTTTTAGCTGTTCTGTTTCCATGGGCTGGGCTAGAAAGAAAAGGCTCCCTCAGTTGGCAGGGAGGGTGGGGGTCTGTGTGGATGGACCAGCAAGGAAGGCAGGCAGGAGGTGGGTGCTTCTGCTGTTCTGCTTGACGTCCTGGCACCACTTTGGCCCAGGAGCTCATCAAGCCTCCATCGCTTCCTAGAGCACAGAGGCTGTGTGTATGCTGCCTGCCGCTCCCCTCTGCGGGTTCCTGGCTGAGTCTCAGCCTGGCCAGCTCCCTTCCTCCTCCACCTCCTCCCCCTCACTCCCCGTCCCACTTACTGACTTTTCAGTAAGTGCTGCTTTGTTTATAAAGAAGCAGGATGATTCCCTTTTAATGAGGTTCTGAGAGTAGTCAAACCGAGAGGGGAAAGTGGGATAGTGGCTTCCAGGGGCTGCAGGAGGAGGGAGATGGGGAATCAGTATGTCATGGGCACAAGAGTTTCAGTTTGGGGAGATGAAAAAGTTCTGGAGGTGGATGATGGTGAAGGTTGCACAATAATGTGAATGTACTTTATGCCACAGAGTCTGAAGTGTGTGTGTGTGTGTGTGTGTGTGTGTGTGTATTTTACCACAATCTCAAAAGGAGCAGCAGAAGGAGAAATCATGTTTGGACCAGACCCTGTTCCCCTCTGTGCTAGCCAGGACTTTCTGCTTTGGGAGCTCCAGAATTGTGTGTTTGGGGTGGATGTGGCTGGTGTATCCTTTCAGAGGAGACAAATGCTGAGTTTCAAAGCCAGCCCAATTCGAGGGCGTGAACAACAGCAGACACTGGACAGCCTGGTGTTCTCATGCAGCCTGAGTGTACAACGCAGAGGCAACGACCTCTGGGTCCAGATACTGACTCAAGCATCAGCTTCCCCTTCTGTAAAGTGGGAGTCATGTGTGAAGAGGGCCAGCCCAGGATTTGCAACCTCCTGATACATCCCAGATGGCAAATGTTAGTCTCATACAGAACTGGAAGGTGTGTATCTTCTAACCCATCTCTCCAGCAGAAGAGGAAACAGGCCCAGAGAGGGGATTTGACTTGCCCATGGCCACACAGCCAGCCCATTACTGAGCTGTGACCTCAAGATACCAGACCACCAACCCAGATCCCTCCGCACCCACTCAGAGCTGCGGTGCAGTTAAGTGAGAGATTGGGGAACCGTGTGGAAGGGACATCAGGCTGCGTGTGTCCCTCTGTGTTCTCAAACATGGTGACATAACAGGCCGCCACCAGCATCCCTCCTTCTCATCCCCTCATGGAAATCGGGACAGTCCTTCATGAGGAAGGGGTAAACTTTAGCAGCCAGTCGTTTTTGTGGCCCAAGTATGCATAGAGATCCCTAGGCTTTCTGCAGCTTTTGCCAAGTTCAGGTGGCTGACCTTGTATTGGGTTGGGAAAAAAAAAAATTGGGGTGGGTTTTCTGAACAAACTTTTTGGTCAACCCAATCCTATAGGCGTGTGGAACAGACCCCACCTGGAGGGAATCGCCGTGAACTTCTCACCTTGGCTCAGGGAAGGACCTAAGACAATTATACCAGGGTCATACAAGACCAGGTTCTAAGTATCTTCTTTGGAAAAGAAGGTATTCTTGGTGAGGAAGCCACCCCAGAAGGCAGAGGCGTTGAAATGAGTTGTGGAAGGTTTTAAAGAATCAGTCAGTCATGCATTTATTCATCACTCAGGTGGGTAATCACTCAGTGTCACTCTATGCCAGAGACTGGGATAAAGGAGAGAAATCAGACAATGTCTCCTCATCCTTAATTGGGGCACCAGGCAGGCAGTCACCACAAGGTAAGATAAAGTACTGGGGGAGGGGATGGCAGCGCCTGATGTTTCCGAGGACTATAGGGACACCCAGGAAAGAGGCACCAAGCCTGGAGAAGGTAGAGGAGCTTCATGGAGTTTGAGTGGTTGGGAAGATCCCCTGGAGAAGGCCAAGGCTACCCACTCCAGTGTTCTGGCCTGGAGAATCCCATGGACTGTATAGTCCATGGGGTGTCAAAGAGTCACTTTCACTTTCAGAAGGAGAAGAAAGCCTTTCCAAGGAAAGAAAGGGAAAGAGGCCCTGCTGGTTAGCACACAGGCCAAGATGCTCTAAACAAGAAAACCAAAAACACAGGGGCTTAAACAAGATGGGATTCATTTCTCTCTCATGGAAGGACAGGTGAGACCAGCTGTTTAGGCTCATGTGGTGATATGGGGCTGGTGGGGACCCAGCAGTGCCTAATTGAACACACCTCCCCACCACACCGACACGCTTGCATTCTAGTCTTTGGGAAGAAGAGGAAGAGACTAATCCCTTAAAGCTCACAACTGGGAGGCGGGACACAGAGCTTCTCTGCTCATAAGCCATTGGCCAGAACTTGCTCACTTGGCCACTCCAGATGCAAGGAAGGCTGGGGAATGTCGTCTTTTTCTGGGTGGCCATAGTGAAATTCCAATCACTGCGTAAGGAGAGAAGAGAGATGGGGGCTGGGGGGAGCAGCCTTGGCCACATGAGGAGACAAGGTAAAGGAGAAAGAATTGCATGTTTGTAAGTTTTCAAGTGCTTTGTGTCATGACAGGAGTGCAAGAGATGACTGGAGAGGGAGGCAGCGTTCTGAGCGTCCATTCCAAGGATTCAGTGTATCTGTGTTCAGTGGGCGCACTGAAGGTGCTGAGGCAGCGGCTGGTGCCAGGGCTAACACAGACCTGAGCTGTGGCATTCAAGGCAGAGCTGGGGAGGGCACACGGCCCGAGAGACCCTTAGGGGCAGACTCTTCCCGAGGAAGCAGAGCCTCGGACTCTCAGCTCTGGAGTCTTCTCTGCTGTAAGGAAGCAGGTAGGAAGAGCAGTAACCACACCCTCTTTTCTCACTTCCTCTCCCCAGACTGTTCTTCGGATTGTGGTGCTCGGGATCTGGGATTACATTGAAAACAAGATAGAGGTAAAGACCGTGTCCCTCGCACCCCCCAAGCCAGCCATCCTGGAAGCTGGAGTGTCCTTTGCACCCCCCGAGCCAGCCATTCTGGAAGCTGGAGTGTCCCTCGCACCCCCGAGCCAGGCATCCTGGAAGCTGGAGTGTCCCTCGCACCCCCGAGCCAGCCATCCTGGAAGCTGGAGTGTCCCTCGCACCCCCGAGCCAGCCATCCTGGAAGCTGGAGTGTCCCTCGCACCCCCGAGCCAGGCATCCTGGAAGCTGGAAACTGTCCTGTCCATCCCAGGGTGGGAGCCGTCAACAAAGGCCAGCTGCCTCCCACACTGGACACACGAGTCTGTCCAGCTGTGCCGTTGGGCGGGTGGGGAGGGGAGACGACTGAGAAAGCTTCCAGCGGAAGAATATGGTCTAAAATATCTCCTTGAAGTTCTGCAAAATTTAAAAAGTTATTCTTGAATCATTTGGGAAAACTTCTGAAACGTGTTTGAAAACAAATGCCCTCTTTAAAATGGCCCCGTGGTCAGAGAGCAGAGTGAGGGGACCCTAGAAGTGCTTCTCAGCCTGGGTTTCTGCAGAGCAAACCAGTTGCTCTGTTTCATGTGAAAAGTGGGTGGGGTGTGATGGGTGGAGATGGGGTGCTGGGGAGGCTGGCTGTCCTTCGAGTTTGGCGCGCACAGGACAAGGCAAGGAGGTCAGTGTCTGCTGCCCATTCCTTCCTCACCCCCACCAGCACACACTTTTTAGCCGCTTTGTGTCAAATGCTGGGAGCAGTGAGGCCTGGCCTGTGGAAGTTTCAGACCAAGGCCACGCTGGAACAGGCGGATGGCAGGGCAGGGCCCAGAGCCGAAGCTTAGGCGGGGGTCCCTTCCTCTCCGAACTCTGCTCCAGGCAGAGTTAGAGACTCAGCACCAGCCCTGGATGAAGAAGATGCAGGCTCTGGGCTTCCCAAGGGTAAGGGGCCTTCCTTCAGCCCCTGCTGCCACTGAGAGGTTCAGAAAGGCCGGCTCAGGAGCCCTGCGACATGGAGGCAAGCCTGTCGCAAGAAGAGACAAGATGCTGGAGGCAGATGCTGAAAAGGAAGCTTGGAATAGCCCGAAGCAGTCTGGACCGGGGCTGGCAATGGACTGAGGTCACTGGGAGGGGAGACAGTGCTCAGGAGCCAGTCCAGCAGGGAGAGGCCCCTAAAGACTAGGGAGGGTCAGGAGAGGTAGCCAGGGATGGGCGGTGACCTTCAGAGGGGGCTGCAGGGCATTGTTGGCCAGTGCCAGCTGCCTTGCCTGACCTGGTCACTGGTTCCAGGACATTCAGAAAGGTGGCCCAGGATGCTGACATGCACCTCCTCTCACAGGTGTTTGACGGGGCAGTGATCATCCTGTCCTTGGCCCCGATGGTGGCGTCCACTGTGGCCAATGGGCCCCGGAGCCCCTGGGATGCCATCAGCCTCATCATTATGTTCCGGATCTGGCGAGTGAAGAGGGTGATTGATGGTGAGTGACCCAAAGGGCCTGAGCTGGAGGCGGGAAAGGCGGCACAGCTTCTGGGCTCTCGCCCTTGTCGGGGCAGCCTTTCCTCGATTCCCACCCCCACGTCCCACCCTGTGAATACTGTGGGGCTTGACATCTGCTGAGGGAGCTCCTAATCCAGGGTCCTCATCAAACCGGGATGTGATTGGGTCTAGCTTCGGAAGGTCCACCCTGGGAAGGTGCTGGTGGATCGTCTCGTCTATCCTCTCGTTTCACAGGTGGGAAGGCTCAGGCCCCGAGGGAGGAGGGTCACACAGCAAAGCAGCCTTGAGCCGCAAGTGGAGGCAGGACGCCTACCGGTGCTCCCTTAGACGTTCAGCCTCCCCCATCCGTACAGGCTCTGCTCTCAGCTCTGTCCCTGAGAACATCCGCTCCCTCCAGGGCACGAGCAGCGCCTTCTGGCCCCTCTCTGCCAGCTGTGGACAGCTGGATACCCTCACACTGATGCATCCTGACAGCCCCCGTTGTGAATGCTCTTCCCAGCTGTTCCCCTCTGTCCTGACACGTCAGGCGTTGCTGAGCCACTGGGAGCATCATGATAGGGATGCGCTGTGTGAATGGATGGGGGTTGGTTGCCACTCTCACTCTGGGTGTGAACTGGCTTCGGCAGAGACCCCGGGGACAGTGGGCCCACTTGGGGCAGCCTCTGGGGCCTGGAGACAGGTCTCAGGGACTCATGGGCTGTCCTCGAGTTTGGAAGCAAACAGAAAAATTCTAACTTCTCAGCCAGAGAACATCTGGAGGTTGGGACGCTGTGGGTGGAAAGGAACTTGCAGAATTGAGACATGGAGAGTTCTAGAACATAGTGGCAAAAGAGGCATCTGACCGAGGTTTCTGAAGAGTCTGGAAGGGCTGAGTTCTGAGAGGTATGAGAAGAGTGTGAAAGGCAGAGGCAAAGGTCAGGTCAAGAGTTGATCCTGAGACTTCCCGAGAGCCCAGAGAACTGCCAGAGGAGGGGTCTGTGGGGCTGCCGCTGGCTGGGAACTCTCCAGGTTCTCCAACCCAGAGTCCAGGGTCTCAATGTGTTTCGTTTATAAGTAGGATTGACTGTGAGTAACTAGATTCAGAATATCAGTGACTTAAAATAGAAGCCTGTTCCTCTCACATGAGAGCCTGCAGGTAGGCAGTCCAGGGTCAGTAAGGAGCATCCATAGTCATGGTCCCTGGTTCCTCCTATTTTGTAGCTTTGCTGCACATAGCCTAGTTTCCAAAGTCACCCCCACGGTCCAAGATGGCTGCGTCCGTGCCTGCTATCACATCCTCATTCCAGCCAATAGAAAGACGGAAGAAGGGAATAAGATAAAGAGTCAAAAGGAAAGCCCCAGCTGCCTTTTCTTTTCATACATCTTTACTGAGATACAGTTAGATACCATAAGACTCACCCATTTAAAAGGCACAACTCAATGGTTTTTAGTACGTTCATAGGATTGTGCAAACATCACCAAAATTTAAGTTTGGAGCACTTAAAAAATCACTTCAAAAAGAACCCATTAGCCTCACTCCCCATTCTCCTCCAGCCTTAAGCAATTACTAATCTACTTTCCATCTCTATAGATTTGTTTCTTCTGAGCATTTCATTTAAATGAAATCATACAACATGTGGTCTCTTGTATCTGCCTTCTTTCGCTTAATGTTTTCAAGATTGATCCATGTTTTAGCGTGTGTACATGCATGCTAAGTTGCTTCAGTCATGTCTGACTCTTTTGTGGCCCCATGGGCTATAGCCCANTCTATAGATTTGTTTCTTCTGAGCATTTCATTTAAATGAAATCATACAACATGTGGTCTCTTGTATCTGCCTTCTTTCGCTTAATGTTTTCAAGATTGATCCATGTTTTAGCGTGTGTACATGCATGCTAAGTTGCTTCAGTCATGTCTGACTCTTTTGTGGCCCCATGGGCTATAGCCCACCAGGCTCCTCTGTCCATGGGATTCTCCAGGCAAGAGTACTGAAGTGGGTTGCCATTTCCTTCTCCAGGGGATCTTCCTGACCTAGCGATCGAACCCACATCTCTTGTTTCCTGCATTGGCAGGTGGGTTCTTTACCACTAGCACCACCCGGGAAGCCCAAGCATGCATCAGGACTTCATTCCTTTTTCTTGTGAAATGGTGACTGCAGCCATGAAATTAAAAGATGCTTGCTCCTTGAAGGAAAAGCTATGACCAACCTAGACAGCATATTAAAAAGCAGAGACACTACTTTGCCAACAAAGGTCCATCTAGTCAAAGCTATGGTTTTTCCAGTAGTCATGTATGGATGTGAAAGTTGGACTATAGAAAGCTGAGCACCAAAGAATTGATGCTTTTGAACTGTGGTATTGGAGAAGACTCTTGAGAGTCCCTTGGACTGCAAGGAGATCCAACCAGTCCATCCTAAAGGAAATCAGTCTTGAATATTCTTTGCAAGGACTGATGCTGAAGCTAAAACTCCAATACTTTGGCTACCTGATGCAAAGAACTGACTCATTTGAAAAGACCCTGATGCTGGGAAAGATTGAAGGCAGGAGGAGAAGGGGACAACAGAGGATGAGATGGTTGGATGGCATCACCGACTCAATGGACATGAATTTGAGTAAGCTCCAGGAGTTGGTGATGGACAGGGAAGCCTGGCATGCTGCAGTCTCTGGGGTCGCAAAGAGTCGGACACGGCTGAGCCACTGAACTGAGCTGAAGTGCTCCATTGCATAGAGGTACCACATTTTATTTGTCCATCTGTCAGCTGATGGACATTTAGGCTGTTTCCACTTTGGGCTGCTGTGGACACTTAGGTTCGAGTTTTTGTGTAGACATATGTTTTCATTTTTCTTAGATTCCTAGGAATGGAATTACTGGGCCATGTGGTCACTCTTTGTTGAATATTTTGAAGAACCGCTGTTTTCCAGAGCAGCTGCCCCATTTTACATTCCCACCAGTAGTGTGGGAAGGTTCTAATATCTCCACTTCCTCATCAACCCCAGCTGCCTTTTAAGAAAGGCTTCTGGAAGCTGCTTCATGACACCTGTGCTTATATCCCATTGTCCAGGATGTAGTCTCATGGCTGCTCACAGCTGCAAAGGAGACTGGAAAATATAGTCCTCATACCCGGCAGCCATGCACACAGCCAGAATTACAGAAAATCCCACGGACAGAGGAGCCTGGTGGGCTGTAGTCCATGGGGTTGTGAAGAGTCAGACACAGTTGAGCAACTGAGCACGTTTGCAGAATGTCACTATGGAAAAGGAGGAAGATGGGTTTCTCGGTCACGATGGCTTCGGGTTCTAGCCCTCTTATACCAGAAGGGTGCTGTTGGTACCTAGGTGCCACGCCTTGCCACTGCACTGCTGGCTCTTCTGGGAGCCACACCTGGGCCTGAACCTGCTGCTAGCTGGACGCTGGGACTGGCCCTTCCCCTCCCAGCCCTGCCACTGCCAAGCTCTTCACGGGGCTGTCTCTGTCTTGCAGCCTACGTCCTGCCGGTGAAGGTGGAGATGGAGATGGTCATCCAGCAGTATGAGAAGGCCAAGGCCATCCAAGACGAGCAGCTGGAGAGGCTGACGCAGATCTGTCAGGAGCAAGGGGTAACGCGTGGCCTCTCTCAGTTCTGCCCAGGTCCACCCCGGGCAGAGGACACTAGTGGTGCCTAAAGCCCCCCCGGCCCCCGCCCGGGGAGTCAGAGCTGCAGGGGCCCTGTGGTCAGCGAGCTCCTCCGGCCCCTTCACAGACACACGGGGAGCCCAAGGCCCAGAGTCAGCAGACGTGTCTCTAAGGTCCCTTGTGCCCAGCCAGGCCTGGACTCAGCCCCAGTTCCCAGGCCAGGCTTCTTCTCATCTTCCTGGGGTGGTCAGTCAGCTCTCCAGCCGGAACCAGCTGAGTCACCTTCTCAGTTATCAGGGTCTTCTGGGCACCATGGTCTCTGAAAGGTTAGGGGAGTCAGATTCTGTGGCAGAGCTTGCCAGGCATCACGGTGGGCCAGCTGCCACCCAGGACCCCCAGACCCACCAGAGAGGCATCAGCAGTGCCCTCCGCCCTCTGGGAACCAAGAAAAAGACTCAGAGACAGGGAGGGGCCCTGTGAGGCTGTGCTGAGGGGGGTGGTGGGCTGGGGATGGGCAGCGGAGCCTGGAAGAGGGTCTACCTAGGATTCTAGGCCTCACTCAAGGCCCATCTCTCCCCCTCCACCCCCCTTCCTCTGCACGGCTAACCAGAGGTAGTTTGGCCTCCATCCTGATGAGAGGGAAGAAACCTGGGGTGTTAGCAGCAGCGGCAGGGGAATCTGCGCAGGTTTGAAGTTTAGTTTTTAATTTGGCCGGGCCCGGTCTTAGTCGTGGCATGCGGGATCTAGTTCCCTGACCGGGAATCGAAGCCGCCTACCCTGCACTGGGAGCAGAGTCTTAACTGCTAGGTCACCAGGGAAGTCCCCAGATTTGAATTTTTGGTGGATCTTTCTTGCCACCATTGGAGGACGGACGGGAGAGGCAGGAGTGGAGATGGGAATGAAGCCTGGAAGAGGCTGTAGAACCACCAAGGGGAGCAGGGTCTGGGGTCAGGGAGATGACACCTTGCGCCTCATCCAGGACCTGGCCAGAGCATGGTCAGGCAGCTCCCAGTCTGCTGTCTGATAGGGAAACGAATGCCCTGCTCAGCCACACTTGGCCTCATGAGAGCCCTGCATCTGCTCTTCATAAACGCATGGCCTCCCAGGCTGCAGAGAGCGAGCTGGCCCCACGAGCCTCACGGTAACAGCCCATGTGCCGCGTGGCCGAGGGGAAGCCCTGGCAGCAGTCCACCTCCCCTGCTTTCCACCACGACCCCGTCCTCCGCCCCCGGGGACCCCGCGTTCTTGCTGTCCTGGTTCACATCACCCGCTCCCTGTGGCCTCCTTCCCGGGGGTCTGGGCCGGAGGGAGACTCCCTTGGACTCCGCACAGGAAAGAGCCCATAAATAAAGACAGATTCCCTCTAGGTAGTGACATCTGGAAAAGAGATGAACAGAAACAAACCATTTTAATTTAAAAAACACCTGAAGCCTGTCATCTGAGTTAAGAAAGCAAAAAAGGGCCAGACGGGCTGGAATCCCAGGGCCTGCCAGGAGGGCGGGAGGGGCTGGCTAGAGTCGTGACTGGGTTCTCTGCTCTCCCAGAGCTCAGCCCTGCCCGCTCCACAGGGTGGAGCAGACAGACACTTCATTTTCAACTGGATTGTAAGACCAGGCTTGAGACTTGACTGGGCAACAAATGCCTTTAAAGAAATGTGAGTGCTGGCTCATGGGATGTCAGGGGTGCCCAGATTCTTTGAGAGGAAAGTGCTTGGAATAGTTAAGTTGTTACGGACAGACCTGAGTGCAAAGCCAGCTTGGCTACTTGTGGTTTTGGACACCAGTGAGACCTCTGTGGACCTTGGTTTTCCTAATCTGAAAAATGGGGCTAGTAATAAAATCCGGGAAGGATGGCTGTGGGATTGTTTAGCTTAAAGCCCAGCACCTGATAAATAGTGACTCTATGAGAACTAACCCCTATTTCCCCTGACACACCCATTTTACAGGTAAGAAAATTGAGGAGTGGTGAATTCCCCAAGAGCACACAGCTAAGTGAGGGCTTTTAGAGTAGATCCAGGTGTAGATCCAGGTGTCCTAACTGAATGCCCTTTTCCCCAGCCCACCTTGCTTAGGGTCTTGTTCCATGACATTTTCCTACCCAGGTCACTTCTCAGGGCTTGGTGAAAACCTTGATCAGGGTGAGCACCAGGGTGACTTAAAATCACGGCCTTAGGACAGCCCTTCTTTTGCGAGCACAGACCTGGCTCCCCTCAGCTTCCTCAACAGCGTCCAAAGAGTCTCTCGCTGCTGTTCCCACCCCCACCCCGCCCCATCCCAGGCCATTCTGTTCATCTTGGTCACAAACTCTCTGTCTCTCCCGGCTGGAATTCTTAGGGTTCAATGAAGCAATTTCCAAACTAAATTCGTGTACTCTACCTAAGAAACTGAAATTTTTCCAAAGTTCCAATGAAATGTGTGGCATCACTTTGCATTCACCTTGCTCTCTCCCTGGCATGTATTTGTATAACTGTTTGCCAGCTCTTATTTTTCAGAACAGTTTTAGACTTATAGAAAAATTGACAGTAGCCGAGTCCCCACATGCGCTTGGTATACCCCATTTCCCCCTTGTTAACATCTTACCTCTGCATCATGCATTTGTCACAGTTAATGCACCAACATTGATGCGTTATTATCAAGGTCCGCACATCGTTCAGATTCAGTTTTTATCGAATGCCCTTGACCTGTTCCAGGATCCCGTCCAGTATACCATATGACAGTGAGACATCATGTCTCCTGGGGCTCCCCTTGGCTCTGAGAGTCCCTCAGACCTCTCTTGTTTGTGGGGCCCTTGACAGTTTGGGAGAGTAGGTCAGGCATTTTATAGCGTGTCTCTCTGTTGGGTTTTGACTCGTGTTTTCCTCATGATTCGACTGGAGTTCTGGGAGTTTAGGAGGGAGACCGCAGAGCTCCTGCGCCATTCTCGTCCCGTCATATCAAAGGTAACATTGTCACTCTGACGTCACCATGGGTGTTCACCCTGAGCACCTGGCTGAGGTCAGGTGTGTCAGGACTGTCACAGGTCAAGTGACTCTTTTTAAAATTCATCTTCACTTTTTAAGAAAGCTTAAATTGCTTCTTCCGGGGAAACCCTGTGGAGACTCTAGGTGACATGGTTTGCCAGCTTCTTGCATGAACAGCTTGTATGTTTTATCTTCTGTGCCACATGGCAGCCGATTTCTTACCACGTGGCCACACCCCAGGTGGCCTGGAACCTCCTTGTGTTACAGACAAGGGGCCCCTGGATTTGGCAGATGGGGAAATCTGAGGCCAGTGGGGGATGAGGATGGAAGAGGGGTGTCTAGTGGCTCATTCCGGTCCTTGCTCCCTGGTCCACACTGGCCCTCTGGTCTTCCCAGGGAGACAGGATTCAGAGCTGCCCTCAGTCCCACGTCTCTCCGGGCCATTGGGCTACCTCACCCTTAGCAGATTCCTCTGAGGAGCCCAGAGGAGCCGAGCGGCGGGGAGCGACAGGAGTGCGCTCTGTTGGCCGGCCTCACCTGTCTCCAGCCTCGGCTGGCCTTCTGCAGTTTTCCTCCAGATGGCTCATTACTGTGATGGAATGTCCCCTCAGACCCCTGCATTCAACAGTCCTTTGGCTGGAAGGTCATTCCCGTTCACTTTTCTTTTGCTCTCTCTGTGGATTCTGCTCTCTGCCTGTATGTCCACCCAGAACTTTGTTAGGCATCCATCTGTACCCCAATCTGTACACCAATGGATTCCAGAGGAGGGGCGCTAGTGACCATCCTTCAGAGAGATGGTGTGCACTTTTTGTCTGTCTCTGTAAATGGCTGCTTCAGAAATCAAAGGTATTTTCAAAGCAGGGGTTAAATCAGTGCAATGATATTATTCTTCCTATTTGTCATATGAAACCACCTCTGAGGTTTTAGTGTATCTCTGCCCAGCCCCTTACTCTAATTCCAAAACAAAGTTTGAAGTCCACACACTTTGTACTTGCTCTTTGCGCTCTAAGCTTTGTAACAACTTTTGGCCCCCAATAATACAATCCAGCTCAGAGCCCTGTGGAAGTTTGTTTCTCTTCCCTGCTGGGCCCCGTGGGCCGAGCTAAGTTCTACTTCCTCAGCACCATTAACCTTGAGATCACTGGCAAGAGACCCGAGGAGGTGGGGCTCAGTCTAGGGTGACTTGGGGCCCAGCCTGCAGGGCAGCCAGTGGAACTCAGTGAGCCCTTAGGACAGCCTCAGACCTGGGGCAAGCGGCAGGCTCCGAAAGAAGAGTCCTGTGTGAGGGCAGCTTGCGGGGTGGGGGGCCATCCTCTCACCCAGGGAGTCAGCAAGAGGAATTCTGACCTCGGCTACATGGATCACCCCCTTCACCCCTGGACCTCAGGATCGTCACTGGAGAAATGGAGGAAACAAGGCTTATATCACAAGGATGCTGTGAAGTTCAGATTAATTCAAGTAAGTTAGAAAGTCTGGCCCACTGAAGTCTCTCAGTAAATGTGAGGGAGAGAGAATAAAAGCAGCCTAAATCATTTATAATGGTGACTGTTTACAAATGGACTGCCACGTGTTTGAGCTCATCTTGCCTTTGATGGTCAGAGTTGGCAGGCTTGGTATTATTAATCCTTTTATAGATGGAAAGACTGAGGCTGAGAGAGACTGCGGCTCGCCCAGGGTCTCACTGTTTGTCATGGAAGGAAGGGCCGGAATGGAACTCTGAGCTCCGTGTGCATTTTCCTACATCACAAACAGGGCATCTGTACAAGTCTGTTAGAATGAGTAATACCATCTGCTCCATCACATAGATCCAGACATCCAGTGGCCTAGAGAGGAGCGTACTTGTCCCACCGCCCCAACCACTGCAGCCCAGTGCAGTGGCACTGAGGGTGCCGTCTATGGGGTCACACAGAGTCGGACACGACTGAAGTGACTTAGCAGCAGCAGCAGCAAGCAAAGTACGTCTTTGTTAGTACTGACTGATGTGAAGTTAAAACTTTAGAGATCACCTCTAAATGAAATAATGATATTGCTTATATTCATCTTGAAGTAAATTGAGAATTCCTCTCAAGCTTGACCTTATTTTACTTTTAGGCTGTTGCATCTCCTTTTTTTTAATTTTTTTTTTTTATTGACATATAGTTGATTTACAACATTGTGTTAGTTTTAGGTGTACAGCCAAGTGGTTCAGTTATACACACACATGCACATACACACACACACACACACACACACATATTTTTCAGATTCTTTCCCTTATAGGTAATTACAAATATTGAGTATAGTTTCCTGTGCTATACAGTAGGTCTTTATTAGCTATCTATTTATATATAATAGTGCATATATGTTGATCCCAAACTCGTAATTTATCCCATCCCACCCCTTTTCCCCTTTATAACCATAAATTTGTTTTCTATGTCTGTGGGTCTATCTCTGTTTTGTAAATAAGTTCATTTGTACATATTTGCATCTTCTTTTATCCTTTGAAATCTCAATGGTGGTACCAAGGAGAGCACGTAAGCAAAAATGAAAACGATTACCTCATCATGAGCAGTAGTTTTCCCTTCCCTTATACTGAGAACTATCATAAATTTGTTTTCTATGTCTGTGGGTCTATCTCTGTTTTGTAAATAAGTTCATTTGTACATATTTGCATCTTCTTTTATCCTTTGAAATCTCAATGGTGGTACCAAGGAGAGCACGTAAGCAAAAATGAAAACGATTACCTCATCATGAGCAGTAGTTTTCCCTTCCCTTATACTGAGAACTAACTTCCCTGGTGGCTCAGAGGTTAAAGCGTCTGCCTGCAATACAGGAGATCTAAGTTCAATCCCTGGGTCGGGAAGATCCCCTGGAGAAGGAAATGGTAACCCACTCCAGTATTCTTGCCTGGAGAATCCCATGGACACAGGAGCCTGGTGGGCTACAGTCCACGGGATCGCAAAGAGTTGGACACAACTGAGCGACTTCACTTTCACTTTCATTTTCAAGAAGCATAGATAAAGGATGGAAAGAGAATTTCTTAAAGAAATTAGGTAAGTCACGTATTTGCTGTGAGAATGGGAACATGTGACAATAGTTTCACAACTAACAAACATAACCTCCATAATATTTATTTAATTTCTAAGAAAAAAATATTCTGATTATATATCCAAAGGCCTTAGTTAGTTCAGCCACTCAGTCGTGTCTGACTCTTTGCAACCCCATGAACCATAGCACTCCAGGCCTCCCGTCCATCAACAACTCCGGAGTTCACCCAAACCCATGTCCATCAAATCAGTGATGCCATCCAACCATCTCATCCTCTGTCATCCCCTTCTCCTCTTCACTTTCACTTTCATCCACTCCAGTATTCTGGACTGGAGAATTCCATGGACTGTATAGTCCATGGGGTCTCAAATGGTCAGACACGACTGAGTGACTTTCACACACTATTCCAAGCACTTTTCATATACTGATTCACTCGTTCCTCACAACATCCCTTTACAAGCGAGTGGATGGAGGCCCAGAAAGGTTAAGTCACTTCCCGAAGGTCAGTTCAGTCAGTCATAACTTTCCTTCCAAGGAGTGTCTTTTAATTTTATGGCTGCATTCACCATCTACAGTGATTTTGGAGCCCCCCGAAATAAAGTCTGCCACTGTTTCTACTGTTTCCCCATCTATTTGCCATAAAGTGATGGGACCGGATGCCAAGATCCTAGCTTTCTGAATGCTGAGCTTTAAGCCAGCTTTTTCCGGAAGGTCACACAGCCAGTCAAGGGAGGAGCTGGCATTTGAGCCTGGGGCAGCCCAGCGCGGTGGCTCTGAACTTTCAGGTCTGTCGTGTGCTGCCCCCTTGTGGCCCCTTCAGTTCTCACCTGTGTCCTCTGGGCTGTGCTCTGGGGGCCCCCTCCCGGCGCCCTTTGCCTCCTCCACCCGACCCCTCCCTGTGCTCTCTCCTGTCTCTCCTGCAGGGTTTTTCCCCAGGCCGTCTGCACGCCCGTCTGTGGAGTTGTAACTCTCCAGACCTAACGTGCAAGTGGACATCTCCGCTTGGGCGTTCCACTGCCACTCCCCAAGTTACATCCCCGAGATGCTCACCATCTGCAGCTTCCTCACCCTACGAACTTCCAACTCTCCAGGTCAGAGATCCAAGCTGCTGGAGTGGCTCTTCCTGTTATGGCCAGGAAGGGGAGGCTTCCCCCGCCACCGTCTCCCTCATCTGCACCCTCGTCAGTACCATCCTGGGCAATCAGTCCCAGAGACTCCCAGGCAGGCCCTCCTAGTGGAGATCCCAGCCATCCCTCCTGGGTTACGGATGCACTGATGCTCACGGTTCCCCCATTCTCAGTTCAGTTCAGTCGCTCAGTTGTGTCTGACTCTTTGCAACCCCATGAACGCCAGGCCTCCCTGTCCATCACCAACTCCCAGAGTCTACCCAAGCCCAGGTCCATTGAGTCAGTGATGCCATCCAACCATCTCATCCTCTGTTGTCCCCTTCTCCTCCCGCCTTCAGTCTTTCCCAGCATCAGGGTCTTTTTAAATGAGTCACCTCTTCACATCAGGTGGCCAAAGTACTGGAGCTTCAGCTTCAGCATCAGTCCTTCCAATGAATATTCAGAACTGATTTCCTTTAGGATAGGCTGGTTTGATCTTGCAGTCCAAGGGACTCTCCAGAGTCTTCTCCAACACCACAGTTCAGAAGCATCAATTCTTCGGCACTCAGCTTTCTTTATAGTCCAAATCTCACATCCATCCATGACTGCTGGAAAAACCATAGCCTTGACTAGACGGACCTTTGTTGGCAAAGTAATGTCTCTGCTTTTTAACACGCTGTCTAGGTTGGTCATAACTTTTCTTCCAAGGAGTAAGCATCTTTTTATTTCATGGCTGCAGTCACCATCTGCAGTGATTTTGGAGCCCCCCCACAAATAGTCTTCCCCTACTCTGCCCTCCTCCAGTTGGTTTTCCACGTAGCCTCCAGGTTATCTGTAAGAAAGCTGATCAAAGGATGGGCCTCCCTTGCCCTCGCACTGCCAGAGCCCAGGCGCCCGCTGGCTTCACTTCACCCTTCAGCACCGAGCCTCAGGGCTTCTGGACCTCAGCACCTGTCCAGCAAGTCACTTTCCCATGGTGCTACTCAGACACTGTGGGGCTGGGCTTGGGGTTGCCTCTGTGTGCCTGTGGCTCTGAGTGTTTATAATATAGAATGGTACCTATCTGTCCCTTTCCTTTCTTGACCCCCCGTCCAATCCCTCAGGTAGTGAGTGCCCTGAGGGCAGGGATGGGGGCCACATGCCCTGGTACCACCAGACATCATCGGGCATAGGCCTGGCGTTCTGGATTCTCTCAAATGTTTGTTGAATGAATGAATGAGAGAGTGAGTGACTGACCTGGGGGAACTGCTGTCTGTGACTCAGTAGCGGGCCAGAGTTTGGGGGTACACAGTAGGGGTTAAGTGAGATAGTGGTTGGATCTCTTTCCCTGCACCGTCCCCCCTCATGAGTGCTGAGTGCTAAGTCACTTCAGTCGTGTCCAACTCTGTGCGACCCCATGGACTGTAGCCCGCCAGGCTCCTCTGTCCATGGGATTCTCCAGGCCAGAATACTGGAGTGGGTTGCCAGGCCCTCTTCCAGGGGANGTCCCCCCTCATGAGTGCTGAGTGCTAAGTCACTTCAGTCGTGTCCAACTCTGTGCGACCCCATGGACTGTAGCCCGCCAGGCTCCTCTGTCCATGGGATTCTCCAGGCCAGAATACTGGAGTGGGTTGCCAGGCCCTCTTCCAGGGGATCTTCCCAACCCAGGGATCGAACCCACATCTTTTATGTCTCTTGCATTGGCAGGTGGGTTCTGTACCACTAGCGCCACTTGGGAAGCCCATCTCCCCGCTTACCCTCGGGGCTAACCTGCATCCTCAGATGCTGTAGATGTTTCTGCTATCCCTCCCTTGCACTCTCAGGGCCTTCTGGAGACTGTCCTGTGAGCAGAGCTTCAAGCCTTTAGAGCCAGGGACCTGAACTTCCTTCCGCCGGTGTCCTCAAGCTCCTTGGCCATGCACCCTTCTGAGGACTCAGAAAGAATGCAGACCAGCCAGCATTCGAGACCTCGGGTTCAGGGGTCAGTGACCAGTGGTTGACGTTCAATTTCTTTTTCAGAATAAATTTATCTATTTTTAGTTGTGCTGGGTCTTCGTTGCCGTGGGGGCTTTTCTCTAGGACTGGTGACCAGGGACTACTCTCTAGCGGCCGTGCAGGGGCTTCTCGTTGAGGTGGCTTCTCTCATTGTGGAGCCCAGGGGCCGGTAGGATGTGCAGGCTTCAGTAGTTGCAAAGTGCAGGTGGGTTCAGCCGTCGCGGTTCTCGGGCTCTGGAGCGCAGGCTCAGTAGTCTTGGCGCAGTTGCTCCGTGGCACGTGGGGTCTTCCCAGACCAGGAATCCAACCCATGTCCCCTGCGTTGGCAGGCGGAGTCCTGTCCACTGTACCACCAGGGAAGTCCTCAGTTTCTTTTTCAGTTTCTCTTGGAACCTGGGCTTGTCCAGATGTTCACGTGATATGGTGGCAACTGGGCTTTATGAAGCTGCTGGCAGAGTAGCATTTGGCATCCCTCTGGTTCTAGAGGTTTCCAGAGCCTTGGGGCAGGGCTCCAGCTGCAGAGAGCTACCTGCCTTCCTATTTTTAATAGCCAGTGAAGTGAAAGTTGCTCAGTCGTGTCCAACTCTTTGTGACCCCTGGACTATACAGTCCCTGGAATTCTCCAGGTCAGAATACTGGAGTGGGTAGCCTATCCCTTCTCCAGGGCATCTTCCCAACCCAAGGATCGAACCCACGTCTCCCTCATTGCAGGCGGATTCTTTACCAGCTGAGTCACAAGAGAAGCCCTTTTGTTAGCCAGTTCAGTTCAGTTCA